>JAJOZX010007114.1:230000-235000 GCA_023014485.1 Bathynomus jamesi | reverse complement strand
CATATATATATAAATATATGTGTATATATATATGTGTGTATATATATAAATGTATATATGTAAATATGTATATATAAATATATATATATATACATATATCGTGACCGGAAAATTCGCCGTAAACATTTTCGAAGTAAACATTTTCGCCGTAAGACAAATTCGCCGTAAGGACATTTCGCCGTAAATAAAATAAAATTAAAATTAAAAAAAAGTTTAACTGAACCCTTATAATAGCCGGTGCTGGTTAAGTGTGCGGTCTACCTAGCTTCGAGCAGTCTACCACAATTAAAATTCTTTATACTGTACGGCATTGACGATTGGTTAGGTTAAGTCGTGATAGTTTGGTTAAATAAATTTCTTAAATAAATTCCTTATCTTACTTTGAAACTCACTGTACGGCATTGACGATTGGTTAGGTTAAGTCGTGATAGTTTGGTTAAATAAATTTCTTAAATAATCATCCATTGATTATTTTTAAAAAATTTTACGGCGAAATGTCCTTACGGCGAATTTGTCTTACGGCGAAAATGTTTACGGCGAAAATGTTTACGGCGAATTTTCCGACGGCGAAAATGTTTGCGGTGAAATTTCCTAGAACCTACATATATATATATATACATACATATATATATACATATATATATATATATGTTAACCCCCCCTTTTATGGCCCTTTTTCGGTTCGGAATCGACGGGGGTTCTAGTTAGGGAGGCAAGCAACGGATATTTCTTCTGTTACTCTTCTTCTATAATTTTTCTAATTCTTTCTCTGATACTTTATAACTTATCGACTTTACTAAGTTCCTCTGACGATAGCCCAACTCGAGGGGGAAAATAAAAAGTTTCTCTTACTGTAAATTTACTTCTTAAAAATTTACAGTTATTGCTCTGAATTTACAGGGGTAGAGGTTCGACCTCTTTCGACCATAGCTCAGGCCGGAATCTAAAAATATTAAGGAGGCAAGGGGCCTCCGCCCCTCCCCGCAGCGAAGCTGCTAACAAGAGAAGTCTCTTAGCAGTTACGAAAGCAGAGTCTCATAATGAAGTGTCCTTCATTTTACAAATACATGCATAATATAATCTAATGTTTGGGGGAGACAATCGAAGGTTAAGTTTCCCCCTTTTTAAACACATGATTTCAACTAAAAAGAATATAAAAAAAAAAAAAAAAAAAAACAGTAGTGACGCCGATTCGACAATTATTGAGGCGATATTATTTCGTATTAGCACATCAGCACAATTTTGAGTACATGCCTGAGTACGTATTAGTTTTGGTTCATTACAATTATGATTACAATTATGGATTACAACTACCAATTAATTCATATTCACTTTTTAATTACAATTCCATTAAAGTACATTCTTACATTATAAATTAAATCATTACATTTAATTAGTTTCACTGAAGTACATTACAAGTTATTGTTCATTACAGTTTCATTAAAGTACATTACATTATATTAAATTAAAATATTACAGTTAATTATAATTTCATTGAAGTACATTACGTCGTTTACCATGGTTAGATTATATGGTTAGATTATATGGTTATTAGTACAACACAAGTACATGAGACATGACACACATGATATAACATAACGCATGATAATATTATAAATTTGAAATCAAAGCGAGAGGAGGTATTTTAATCTTTGAGCGTTCGAATCTGCAAGTTCGCGAAATTCGATCACTTACCCTTAGCATTTTCGAGTTCATCTCGGGAGGTCAAATAATTAAAAATAAAAAATGAAAAAAATAATACGAGAACGTTTTTTCGCGTTCCCGCACGAAGGCAAAGGTTTTGCGTTTCATAGATTGACACGAGTAAAAATAGACTGATAAGTTGATAGGGCATAAGTAGACAATAGGTAGATGAATGAATATGGTTGAATAATAATATTTATACTACATAACATATAAATAATGACTTCTATAGGGTGTACAGTTTTTATTATGATGATATATAAATTTTCATACATTGAATACTAGAGATATGATGAAGGGAAATTAATGACGGGAAAATGTGACGTCATAGTTATTGAATTTGTACGTAGAGTACGAATCATTGTTAGGAAGATTTACAAGAACGAATTAGAGACACAGAGTGGGAACGTAAAGGGAATAAAGTTATTTTGTGACGTCATAGTGTATAAGTCATTATTAGAAAAGATGAATTAGAGGCAAAGTGTGGGTAGTAATGACTAAAGAAGTATAAATCGAAATTCTACCCAAAAACTCGCTTAGGCGATTTTGGTTTCTTATGTAAAAATGAACATTCAACATAAAACTATACGAACATAAGTTCTGCATGAAGACAATGAATCCATATAACGATGGTGTAGGAATTGTTCATTGTTCACTTTTTACAGTACTCTCCCCTTTTAAAATGATATTTATACAATAATTTAATAGGGTACCATTAATACAATACAAATGAGAAAATAGCATCCTAACAGGGTACCATTAGTTACAATGCAAATTTTATACAGAACGATTTCGCGTGGTCGAGTACAATGCAGAGTATCCAATTTTTTTTTTTTTTTTTTTTTAATGACACTTGCTTACAGAATATAAAAAAAATCGAAGATTAATACTTTAGTTTAAACAAACATTTAATAGGATTAATACATTAATTTAGACAACCAATTAAGTTAGACAAACAATGATATGGTTAAATGTTTTTTTTTTTTTTTTTTTTTTTTACAAAATTTTATTTTTCTGTGGGAAAAATTACGTACATAATGAATAGAGTAGATAAAAATGGAAAAACGTAAATCGCACAATCTATAAGCTAATTTTTATTGACTATTGTAGGTAAAAAATAGAATTACGTAACGGATGATGTATAGACCTATGGTCTAGTGTGTATTTTTGTGTACTAGGTATAAAGGGTGTAGCTGATAATTTCGAGACACAGATTTAGCTGATAGGATTGTTAAATTAACTGCATAAATGTATGAATGCAAAAATGCATGAATGCATGAATGCAAAAATTGATTACGACTAAATCGCATAGTTGGCATTTACGTAATGAAATAGTTTTATTGTGATATTCAATGATTTGAGTATGAGGTTTGTATATATATAGTATATATAATGTGCATGCATTTTTATTGACTGTTGTAGGTACAAATCGATTAACGCAGTGGATGATGTATAGACCTGTGGTCAAATGGGTATTTATGTTTATGGGGTACACAGTGTGTATCTGATAATTTCGAGGCACAGATTAAATTCGACTACGACAATTACTCAGTATTAATCGAATTAAAAAAATATATAAAAAAAAAAATAAAGTTTGAAAATAGAAATCAATGATAAACTATAATAAACTAAGCATATACTATTCTTAAAAATAAAAAAAAACAACTTAACATAAACGGAGGTTATGTTGCATAGTACTAAAGAGGAATTAACCATGGTTGAACCATTTCTCCGGTTTTCACTGGGTTCAACTGGGGTTGGGGGTGTTAAAATAAAAATTAAAAAAAAAGACAAAGGTTGGAGTACGACATTCGGGGGAATTGAGTGACTAAGCGGGGGATATAAGTTTGAAATTGACAATTACATCTTTTCGTGAGCACTTTGCATTTTTTTTTTTTTTTAACGAAAAGAGATTGCTTGTCACACTACTTAGAACAAAAACTAAAAAAAAGTTGAAACAAAACGGAGGACGGCATGTTCCTCATATGGTAATTTAAAATTAGTCATTAGGACAAGATCGATTAATTAATTATTACACAACTATTATTATCACATAGTATACATTACAATGATTACCAAATCGTTACAAACAATTGTAAAAACTGTTTTGGGTTACAAACAACAAAATGTCATTTCACCTATATATTTATATACGTAATAATGACATGAACAAGAAAAAAGGTTAAACTAAAGACGCAAATCGGTCAATTCAGGTTGAATTTTTAATTCTCTTTTACAAAATAAAAAGGTTGAATTAAATTCTTAAATTACATTTTCTTAAATTACAAGGAAAAGTTGAATTCAATTGACTGCATTGAAAACTAACTTGGGACTTGAAATAAAAATGACTTGGAATGAATCACTCTGACTTGGAATAAATCACTCTGACTTGGAATAAACTCTGACTTGAAATAAATCTCTCTGACTTGAAATAAATCTCTCTGGGGCGGTTGTCCCTCTTTGATGCAACCTATTGAAACTGAAACTTGATTTGCAACTTATTTGCAAATAAAACTGACTCGAAACTACTTCGAGTATCTTTATAAATCTCTAGGGCGGTTGGCCGTTTTGGCGCAACCTTCTGACTTGACCTCTTATCAAGTATTCTGAACTGAAAATGAAACTGACTTGAACTTTTATCAAGTAGTATCTTGAAACTGAAAATGAAACTACTGACTTGAACTCTTATCAAGTAGTATCTTGAAACTGTAACTTGAACTCTTATCAAGTATTCTTGAAACTTAACTGTCTTGCACTTGAACCGCTATCAAGTGAAGATTAACTAAAAATGGAAAATGACTGCATCTGATCTTTATCAAGTGGAGACGATTAACCTCTGTTTTGGTTGACCCTCTTGGTGCAACCGACTGACTTGAAAAACTGACTTCAAAAAATGACTTCAAAATTACTTCAAAAAAATGACTTCAAAAATGACTTCAAAAATCTCTCTAAATCTGTAAACTCTCTGTAAACTCTCTCTAAACTCTCTCTCTCTTAATTTGCAAGTCAATTCAATTCAGTAATTGGAAAAAAATTTGCAAACAAAAAGGAATAAAAAATGTAAACAACATTCTAATGTACGGGAAGGTACATAAAATAAAATTATTCTATATTGAATGTAACATTGAAAATAACTGAAATTCTCTCTCTGAAATTAACTTTGTTACAATTAACTTTGTTACAATTAACTTTGTTACAATTAACTTCTGTTACAATTAACTTCTGTTACAATTAACTTCTGTTACAATTAACTTCTGTTACAATTACTGTTTCACTAAAAAAAAGTGTATCACTGG
>JAJOZX010007114.1:187500-225000 GCA_023014485.1 Bathynomus jamesi | reverse complement strand
TTAATACTTATGTCGTTTCTATTCATATATATATTATATATAATATATATATATATACAGCGTGTCCCAAAGAAATGTATACCCACTTTGTTCGATAATACCAGCTATAAGGATAATAAATATACTACTTTTTATATGTTTTTTAATAAAGAATCTTCTCCTGAATCTAAATATGTAATTATTTTTATTAGAAATTGAAAAACAAAAACGTTACAGATGTTTAAATTATAATTATTATTTTCGAGACTTCATGTGCGATATTTTCTAATATTTTTGCACGTATACGAGATAAGTTTCAAACCGACGGCACTGTGCAAAACTTACAAAAACAACGTTCTGGAAGACGTGGAACATCTTAGATAAAGTGTCATTTAACCATGGAATTTGTAAATTTTTTGAATTAACTAATAATTACAACATTTATGCGTCAATATCAACACTAAACATAAGTATCTCAAAACAGTCGGTTAAAATATTAGAAAATATCGCACATGAAGTCTCGAAAATAATAATTATAATTTAAACATCTGTAACTTTTTTGTTCTTCAATTTTTAATAAAAATAATTACATACTTAGATTCAGGAGAAAATTCTTTAATAAAAAACATATAAAAAGTAATATATTTATTATCCTCATAGCTGGTATTATCGAACAAAGTGGGTATACATTTCTTTGGGACACGCTGTGTGTATATATATATATATATATATATATATGCATTTAACTGCAATGACCACGCAGTATATAAATGAATAGAAACAACATAAGTATTAAGGAACGTCTCTGCACACGAGGAAGAGAAATCACGAATAAATGAAAAATGAGGCGAACCGCCTGGGAATCGAACCCGGGCCTTCCAATTGCCGTTGAATGCGCTACCATTACAATACGGACCTCGATCATTCACAATCGAATTCTCCTACATAGGGCAGAAACCAATGCCCTGAGAGGGCACCCTCGCAAATCGTGAATATGTGCATTTAACTGCAATGACCACGCGTATATAAATGAATAGAAACGACATAAGTATTAAGGAACGTCTCTACACACGAGGAAGAGAAATCACGAATAAATGAAAATGAGCGAACCGCCCGGGAATCGAACCCAGGGCCTTCAATTGCCGTTGGATGCGCGTTCGCCTCATTTTTCATTTATTCGTGATTTCTCTTCCTCGTGTGCATAGAACGTTCTTATACTATGTCGTTTCTATTCATTTATATACTGCGTGGTCATTGGGCAGTTAAATGCACATATTCACGATTTGCGAGGGTGCCCTCTCAGGCATTGGTTTCTGCCCTATGTAGGAGAATTTCGATTTGTGAATGATCGAGGTCCGAAGTGTAATGGTAGCGCATCCAACCGGCAATTGGAAGGCCCTGGGTTCGATTCCCGGGCGGGTTCGCCTCATTTTTCATTTATTCGTGATTTCTCTTCCCGTGTGCAGAGACGTTCCTTAATACTTATGTCGTTTCTATTCATTTATATACTGCGTGTCATTGCAGTTAAATGCACATATTCACGATTTGCGAGGGTCCCTCTCAGGGCATTGGTTTCTGCCCTATGTAGGAGAATTTCGATTTGTAATGATCGAGGTCCGTATGTAATGGTAGCGCATCCACCGGCAATTGGAAGGCCCTGGGTTCGATTCCCGGGCGGTTTCGCCTCAGTTTTTCATTTATTCGTGATTTCTCTTCCTCGTGTGCAGAGACGTTCCTTAATACTTATGTCGTTTCTATTCATATATATTATATATATATATATATATATATGCACAAACATATATATACATAGATATATATATAATACATATATATATCTTATATATATATATATATATATATATATATATATATATTATATATTTATACGTTAGAAACGAAGTAAGTATAAGGAGTGTTCTGCCACGTGGAAGAGAAATAACGAACAAATGAAAAATAAGGCACGTGTGCAGACACTCCTCTATACTTACGTCGTTTTCTATACATTAATATACTGCGTGGTCATTGCAGTTAAATGTATATAATATATATATATACCTATATATATATATATATATATATATATATATAATATATATATATATACACATATATATAAAGGGTGTCCCATAAGTCCGGCATCATAGGAGAAATGCTCGGGATGTCAATTTCCCGTCCACCATTCTGTTCAGTGACGAGGCTGTTTTTTATGGAAATTGTGAGGTAAATCGACAGAACACCCGCTAATGGTCTCAAACAACCCTCACTGGTATACCTCTTCAAAGGAACAAGGTGCAACTCGGGTGATGGTATGGTGTGGCATTTGGAAGGATCGCATCATAGGCCCCCTCCTTCTCGATGAACATGTCACTGGAGGCACCTACCTACGTATGCTCAAGGAAGAAGCATTTCCCAGTGTCTTGAACGAAGAAAGAAATTTCCCAACATGGTTCCAGCAAGACGGCGCTCCTGCACATTACAGCACCCAAGTAAGGGAATACCTGTACCAACAATTCCCTGGTCAATGGATAGCACGTTGAGGGTCTGTGGAATGGCCAGCTAGAAGCCCGGATCTCACGCCATTAGAGTTTTATCTCTGGGGCCTCTTGAAAGCACTGTTATACGCAGAGAAAATTAGGATGTTGAACATTTGCGGCAGCGCATTATTGGGGCATGTAACACCATTACATCTGACAACATTCACCGTGTGCTTGCTGACTGGGTATCAAGTCTGAATTGTGCATTGAAACAATGGTGGACATATTGAGCACGTTCTGTAAATAAAAGCTTTTGTTTTGCCTTTTTTTATTATTTTTCCTATGATGCCGGACTTATGGGACACCCTGTATATATATATATATATATATATATATATATATATATAATATATATATACACATATATGTATATATACATACATATATTATATATATATATTAATACGTGTACAGGGTGGGCCGTAAGTTTCCATACATAGGAAAAATAAACATTTTTTATGGACAACCATTTTTATTTATATAATATGCTCTACATGGTTGCCATTGTTTTGGAAACACATTTCAATACGTGTTCCCCACTGTTAATGAACACGCATTAGCACAGTTGACGTTATGCTTGTAATGGCGTTGGTGATACGTTCCTTAGATGATTTATGTCTCGTATCTTTTCCTGATACACCATGGCCTTCAAGTGCCCCCAAAGATAGAAATCAAGGGGGGTGAGATCTGGGGATCTGGAGGCCACTCCACAGGACCACGCCGACCAATCCAAGCATCCGGAAACTGCTGATCCAAATACCGACGCACGTATTTAAATTTCCTATGTATGGAAACTTACGGCCCACCCTCTATATATATATATATATATATATATATATATGTTAACCCCCCTTTATGGCCCTGAGTCGGTTCGGAATCGACGGGGGTTCTAGTTGGGAGGCAAGCACGGATGTTTCTTCTTTATACTTGTCTATAATTCTTTTCGGTGGCCTTAAATGGTGGGTCGCCACTCTGTTAAACCCTTGGCTACAGACTCGCCAGACTGTTATGCCAATATCTTCTATGGTGCTTGGGTTGTCTCTTAATTTGGGCAAAGGGTCGCCAATTTTTAATTCTTCTCTTTTATATAATACTCTGATACTTTTCTGACACTAAAAATTATCGACTTTTCTTTTTTAACTTGTCGACTTACTGACTGAGTTCCTGAAGAGAGCACGGCTCGAAGGGGAAAATAAAAGTTTCTCTTACTTTGGTTTACTTCTTAAAAATTACAGTTAGTACTCTGAATTTACAGGGGTAGAGGTTCGACCTCTTTCGACCATGGCTCAGGCCGGAATCTGAAAATATTAAGTTAAGGAGGCAAGGGGCCTCTGCCCCCTCCCCATGAGGTGCTAATATGAAGTCTAATGAAGAAGAGCCTTAAATGAAGTGGCAAAAGAAGTGGTGTATTTTTAAAAAATATACGTATAATATAACTTAAATGTTTGGGGGAGACAGTCGAAGGTTAAGTTCCCCCCTTTTTTTTAAACACATGATCAGATGTTTTAAATGATTGCAAATAAAAATTTTAAAAAAATAAAATAAAAACTAATTTTATTTTTTTCGCCGTCTACATTTTTGAAGGCGATATCATTTCGTGATAGTACACAAGTACAAATTGAGTACACGACTGAGTACGTATTAATTTTGGTTCATTACAATTACGATTACAATTACCAATTAATTCATATTCACTTGTTGTTTAATTACACTTCCATTTTAAAGTACATTCTTACATGATAAAGTGAATCATTCTATTCAATTACAGTTTCATTGAAGTACATTACATTATATTAAATCAAGTATCACAGTTAATTACAATTAAACAGTTACTATAACTTTGTTTTGTTTTACAGTGTTTCTTATTAATAGACAATTAAGATTTAGAAATATAATACAAAGTACATGGGGCACATATGGTTTGGATTTATATACATAATATGTTATAATATGTTATGAATTTGAAATCAGAGCGAACGGAGGTATTTTTATCTTGAGACGCTCGAATCTGTTGTAGTGAGCGGAATTCGATCTTACTAGCATTATTCGAGTTCACCTCGGGAGGTCATATCATTACAAATAAAATGAAATAAATAATACGAGAACGTATTTTCGCGTTTTCGAACGAACCTAAAGTTTCTCTCCTCACAAATTGACACGAGTAAACATAGACTGATAAGTTGATAGGGCTGCACTGCGACAACCGATTTACAGCTCGAAAACTGCAAAACACAAAACGCCTTCTGCTGTGCGGACGCCATTTTCACACTGAGTGTTTGTTGCTAGGCTAGGCCAAAGCTTGACTTTGGAGCCCTCTCGCGGTGATCTTGTAAAACTCGGAGATTTCCTCTTTCATGAGGTGTATCCACAGTTGATGCACGGTTGATAGGTACGGAATTATTCTCAGTTGAAATCGGATGAATCATTTTGAATAGCCCTGTATATATATATATATATATATATATATATATATATATATACATATATATATGTATATACATATATATGTAAAAAGTGAACAATGAACAATTCCTACACCATCATTATATGAATTCATTGTCCATTTTTACATAAGAACCAAAATCGCTTAACGCGAGTTTGGATAATAATTTTACTTGTAGCTTCCTATTTTTGTTCGTGTCACAACCCTACGATCTACCCTTTTTATGGTTTAGTCGTATCCATTATCTATTTTCCATTTGTTATAGAAGTTATTATAATTAATTATGAATTGTCTTGCATCTCACCCTCGACCCAAGATTATGCATACACATTGCATGTAACAGGATTGGAACCCGTAGTTGTACTTCTTAGTCATTACTACCCACTCTTTGTCTCTAATTCATCTTTTCTAATAATGACTTATACACTATGACGTCATAAAATAACTTTATTCTCTTTACGTTTCCCACTCTTTGTCTCTAATTCGTTCTTGTAAATCTTCCTAATTATATGTAAAAATTCAATAAATATGACGTCACATTCTCCCGTCATTTATTTCCCTAAGGACTGAACACTATAGAAGTCATCATTTATATGTCATGTAGTTAAATATAATTATTATTCAACCATACTCATTCTTACATTCATGTTCTTTCTTGACCGCTATCCTTTATTAATTTTATTACTTATTCATTCATCTACCTATTGTCTACTTATGCCCTATCAACTTATCAGTCTATGTTTACTCGTGTCAATCATGAAATGCAAAACTTTCGCAGTTCGTTCGAGAACGCGAAAAAACGTTCTCGTATTATTTTTTTCATTTTTATTTTTAATTATATGACCTCCCGAGTTGAACTAAAAAATGCTGAGTTAAGAAGTTATAAAATTGCACTCACGACGACAGAATCGAGCGCCTCAAAGATAAAAAATACCTCCGTTCGCTCTGATTTCAAATTTATAACATTTATAACATATTATGTTATATCATGTGTGTCATGTCTTATGTACTTGTGTTGTACTAATAACCATCTAGTATAACCATATATAAATATATAAAAACACTGTAATTAATAATAACTTGTAATGTACTTCAGTGAAACTGTAATTGAATGTAATGATTCAATTTATCATGTAAGCATGTACTTTAAAATGGAAGTGTAATTAAACAACAAGTGAATATGAATTAAGTGGTAATTGTAATCGTAATTGTAATGAACCAAAATTAATACGTACTCAGTCGTGTACTCAATTTGTACTTGTGTACTACCACGAAATGATATCGCCTTCAAAAATGTAGACTCGGCGAAAAAAATACAAATTAGTTTTTATTTTATTTTTTTTTAATTTTTATTTGTAATCATTTAAAACATCTGATCATGTGTTTAAAAAAGGGGGGAAACTTAACCTTCGACTATCTCCCCCAAACATTTAAGTTATATTATACGTATATTTGTAAAAAATACAGCACTTCGGATTACCACTTCATTTAAGGCACTTCTTCATTAGACTTCATATTAGCACCTCATTAGGAGGGGGCAGAGGCCCTTGCCTCCTTAATATTTTTAGATTCCGGCCTGAGCCATGGTCGAAAGAGGTCGAACCTCTACCCTTGTAAATTCAGAGAACTAACTGTACATTTTTAGAAGTAAACTAAATGTAAGAGAAAGTTTTTATCTTTTCCTTCGAGCCGTGCTCTCATCAGAACTTAGTCAAGTCGTCAAGTTATAAAAGAAAAGTCGATAATTTTAGTATAAGAGAACGGATCAGAGTATTATTGAAAGAAAAGAATAAACAGAGTGTCGAGCCCATAAAGCGAGAGAAAAGAATTATAGAAAAGTATAAAGAAGAAACATCCGTTGCAGCCTCCTAACCAGAACCCCCCGTCGAATCCGAACCGACTCAGGGCCATAAAGGGGGGTTAACATATATATATATATATATATATATATATATATATATATATATAATATATATATATATATATATATACATATACATTATAATATATATATATATATACACACACATATATATATATATATACATATATATATATACATACATATATATATATATACATATATATACAATATATATATATATATATATATATATATATATATATATATGCTGCAAACCCACAAGGAAAAAAAAACGATTCCAAGGCATTTCGTGTATTCAAAGATACACCTCGTCAGGGAATGACGAGGTGTATCTTTGAATACACGAAAGGCCTTGGAATCGTTTTTTTTTCCCTTGTGGGTTTGCAGCATTCATTCATTTCACGTGTTTTATTGTGAAATTCACCATATATATATATATATATAATATATACATATATACATATATATATAACTGCGCGGTCATTGCAGTTATATGCATATATACATACATATATATATATATATATATATATATATATATATATATATATGTTAACCCCTCCGTCTATGGCCCTGAGTCGGTTCGGATTCGACGGGGGTTCTGGTTAGGAGGCAAGCAACGGATATTTCTTCTATGATACTTTTCTTCTATAACTTTCTAATTCTTTTCTCTCGCTTTATGGGGTCGACACTCTGTTAATTCTTCTCTTTCAATAATACTCTGATACTTTCTCTTGGTACTAAAATTATCGACTTTACTAAGTTCTTCTGAAGAGAGCACGGCTCGAAGGGAAAAATAAAAAGTTTCTCTTACGGTAATTTACTTCTTAAAATGTAAAGTTAGTTCTCTGAATTTACAGGGGTAGAGGTTCGACCTCTTTCGACCATGGCTCAGGCCGGAATCTAAAAATATTAAGAAGGCAAGGGGCCTCTGCCCCCTCCCCGCAGCAAGGCTGCTAACAAAGGAGTCGCAATGAAGTGCTATAATGAAGTGACTTAATCAAGAAGTCTAATGAAGAAGTCTAATGAAGAAGTGCATGTATAATATAAACTTAAATGTTTTGGGGAAGGACAGTTGAAGGTTAAATTTCCCCCCTTTTTAAACACATGATCAGATGTTTTGAAAGATAAAAATAAAAACTAATTTGTATTTTTCGCCGAGTCTACATTTATGAAGGCGATATCATTTCGTAATAGACCACATAAGTACAAATTAAGTACACGACTGAGTACGTATTAATTTTGGTTCATTACGATTACAATTATGGATTACTTCACATTCGCTTATGATTGTCCATTACAGTTCTATTAAAGTACATTCTTACATTATAAATTAAATCATTACATTTAATTACAGTTTCATTGAAGTACATTACAAGTTATTATTAATTACAGTTTCCTTAAAGTACATTACGTTATATTAAATTAAAGTATTACAGTTAATTACAATTAAACAGTTACTATAACTTTGTTTTGTTTTTACAGTGTTTCATATTAATAGACAATTAAGATGGTTAGAAATATAATACAACGTACATGGCACACATGATATAGATTTATATAAAACATAACATGTTACATTATATTATAATATGTTAGAAATTTTGGAATCAGAGCGAACGGAGATATTTTATCTTTGAGGCGCTCGAATTTGTCGTCGTGAGCGGAATTCGATCTTCGTCTCAGCAATAATAAACAACTTGCGAGAGGTGAAATAATAAAAGAAAATAAAACGTAAAAAGAATACATGTACGTAATCATGATCGTCAATAGACATGTACGACTGCACACAGTAGTGTACACATATCATTCGTCACACAATAGGTTGTGTGCGTAATATAGACACGAGTAAACATAGACTGATAAGTTGATAGGGCATAAGTAGACAATAGGTAGATGAATGAATAAGTAATAAAATTAATAAAGGATAGCGGTCAAGAAAGAACATGAATGTAAGAATGAGTATGGTTGAATAATAATGTTTATACTACATAACATATAAATAATGACTTCTATAGAGTGTTTCGTCCTTAGTATGATGTTAAAGAATTTTCATACATTGGATACTAGATATATGATGAAGGGAAAATGTGACGTCATAGTTATTGAATTTTTACGTATAGTACAAATCATTATTAGGAAGATTTACAAGAACGAATTAGAGACAAAGAGTGGGTAGTAATGACTAAGAAGTACAATTACGGGTTCCAATCCTGTTACATGCAATGTGTATGCATAATCTAGGGTCGAGGGTGAGATGCAAGACAATTCATAATTAATTATAATAATTTCTATAACAAATGGAAAATGGATACGACTAAACCATAGATATGGTAGATCGTAGGGTTGTGACACGAACAAAATAGGAAGCTACAAGTAAAATTATTATCCAAACTCGCGTTAAGCGATTTTGGTTCTTATGTAAAAATGGACATTCGAACATAAAAACTATACGAACATAAGTAATGCATGAAGACAATGAATCCATATAATGATGGTGTAGGAATTGTTCATTGTTCACTTTTTACATATATATATATATGTATATATATAATATATAACATATATATACTAATATATATAATAATATATATAATAATATAATATAATATATATATATATATATATACAAATTATAGAAATATATATATACATACATATATATATATATACATATACATATATATATATACAAATTTACATATATTATATATACATACATATATATATATATACATAAATTATATATATATATATATATATATGTATATATATATATATATATATATATACATACACATATATATATATATATATATATATATATATATATATATATATATATATATTTCGAAATAAATTTTCACACGTCAATTGGGAAAACGCAATGGGGAACTCCAACGCAAAACTAATGTGGGAATCATTCGAAACGGTATTTAGGACTATAAATGAGGAATGTGTACCGTACAAAATTAAGCGTGCGAAAGTAAACAACAAACCCTTGTGGTTTACTTCTAGAGGTGGAGATATTATAAAGAGTAGAGATAGGGCTTATAGGCTATATAAGTGCGATAAAGATAATCTGTTGTTACGAAACAACTACATATCTCTAAGGCGTGAAGAGAAAAGTGGAATAAAAAAGTCCAAGCGCGAATTGAAATCTCCGTAGCTCGTGACGATAAAGAAAACCCCAAGCGATTCCTTCAATACGTAAATAATAGAAATCCAGCAAAAAGTGTCTTGGTGCTTTTAAAAAATGTAAACGGAGATCTAGTTTCTGAAAACAAGGAAATGGCTACCTTGCTAAACGAATTTTTTACGTCAGTTTTTACTATAGAAGATGTAACGAATATCCCTACGGTCATAGACATAATACCTTTTGATAATGGTAATATTTTGGATAATATCGTGGTTAGTGAAGCGAAGGTAATGCGCTATATTGATAAAATGAAAACGCGTAAATCACCGGAGCCGGATTCAATATATCCCATACAACTAAAAGAATTAAAAGATAGCATTGTTGTGCCGCTAACAAAGATTTTTAATGCGTCTATTTCTGAGGGGTGCGTACCAGATAATTTCAAGTTAGCAAACGTAACACCTATCTTTAAGAAAGGCGATAAAGGTGAGGCGGGAAATTATAGGCCAATCAGTTTAACGTCTGTTGTAGGTAAGCTACTGGAATCAATAATTAGGGATCGTATAGTCGAACACTTAGAAGTGCATAAACTAGTTAGAAATACGCAGCACGGTTTTAGGCGGAACAAATCTTGCTTAACTAATCCTTTAGAATTTTTCCAAAGCGTGGTTGACGTTTACGATAGACATCGGGCGGTTGATGAAGTGTATTTAGATTTTCAAAAAGCGTTTGACACCGTACCGCACAAAAGACTCATTGAAAAAACTAAGGCTCATGGAATCAGGGGTGTAGTAATAAATTGGCTAGAAGAGTGGTTGTGAGGTAGGAAACAGAGGGTGGTCGTTGATTGAGCGGAGTCGTGTTGGGCTAATGTAGCGAGTGGCGTTCCTCAGGGTTCTGTATTGGGCCCCTAGCTTTTTCTTATATATATTAACGATTTACATGTTGGCCTAGTCAGCACAGTTTCAAAGTTTGCGGATGACACGAAGCTGGGTGGTAGGGCGATTAATGTCAAAGCTAGAGGTAAAATTCAGGAAGATCTGAATAAAATCGTTGATTGGTCAGTCACATGGCAAATGAGATGTAACGTTCATAAGTGCAAAATTTTGCATATAGGTTCGCGTAACGGTAATTTTGCGTATAGTATGTCAGGGAAAGATTTAACAAGCGTAGAGCAGGAAAAAGATTTAGGAGTTATAGTCACTGGTGATTTAAAAGTAGCGAAACAAAGTACAGCAGCGGTCAATAAGGCGAACAAAGTGTTAGGTTTTATACCTCGAAATTTTTAGTACAAATTGCGCGATATTATAGTTCCACTTTATAAATCATTAGTTAGACCCGATTTGGAGTACGCGATCCAATTTTGGAATCCGTATATGCGCAAAGATATAGACAAAATCGAAAGAGTTCAAAGACGAGCAACTAAGATGATTCCGTCGCTTAGGTCAAAGTGGTACGAGGATAGGCTTAAAGAGTTAAAATTGACAACACTCGAGATTAGGAGGCTAAGGGGTGATCTAATCCAGGTTTTTCGAAATTATGAATGGGTTCGATAACGTAGTTAGAGGTAGTTTTTTCGAAATATCTCAATATAATAGGACTAGAAATAACGGGTGTAAGTTGACAAGTAGAAGGTTCGAGCCAGCAATTGCCAAAAACTTTTTTACGCATAGAATAGTAAATAGCTGGAATAGTTTGCCGGTAGAAGTAATTAGTAGCACTTCTATAAACATGTTTAAAAATCGATTAGACAAATATGTTGATAGATTGGGTATAGTTTAAGATAGTAAAAGTAAGGCTTTGTGGTGATCGATCCCACAGCTCAACACAAGTGTTGTGGGATATAGGGAGGCAGCATCTTGGGTTAGGGGATACCCTCTGTCCTTACACACCCCATTTAAAGAGATTCCTCTGGCGAGCGGTGCCCCCCATAGTACTGTGAGGTATTGAAAAACTCATGATCTTCACTTGCCCCACAAACACCTTGAAATGGGAGACCCAAAATGGGTACACACACATTCTACATTACTGTACAGCCTTTACAGCCACACGTACAGTTTTCCTCCTAAGTATATATATTGTAATGTATATGTAAATTTTGACTTGGTCCGCAATCGATATGGATCGTGACTTATTTTTCGTTGGCAAGGTACTAGTATTGATGGATACCGTAATGAAATTGACTGGATTCTTTGGATCTGATATATTTGCATGTTGGTTATAAATAGATATAGAGTATAACATTTTTGTGGATCGTAGTCTTTTATGACTTGATTCTCTGGATCCAGAAATTCTATCTTTAGTTTTAAATCGATAATTAATTATTTTTAAATCGATAATTAATTAGTTTTAAATTGATAATTAATTAGTTATGCAAAAAGTACAGGCAGTTTTTGCATAAATTTCTTATGTTCTTGTGGTTCGGAACCCACGTAAAATTGTAGGTCCCCTCCGCCACCACGGAGGACATACACAATTACGAACACAGTTAGGTAGACCAACCATGAGTGGATCATAGGGTCTTTGTTGGTCTGTAACATTATAACATTGTAATATACATATATACATATATATACACATATATATACATATACATACATATATATATATATACATATATTATATATATATATACGTATACATATATATATATATATATATATATATATATATATATAATAATATATATATATATACATTAATATATACATATTAGGGTGTTTCATAAATTAAAAGTTTGGAAAAATTTAATCCACATGGATCCCCTTGTTCCATTTGCTGAGAGACTGATAAACCGAAGTATTAATTCAATAGTTTAAAGTTTACGGTCCCCAGTTTGATGCTCTGGCAGATCATAAACGGAAAAAATTAAACAAAAATCTGTCAATGAATTTTTATTCAACAAACGAGTACCATTTCACTACACATTTTCACAAAGATACAAAAAATAACCACTTCTTGCGAATCATTTGTCCATGAAATCCTTCTTGGTTTTATTCGGGTATTTCGCCCTATGCTGCATCACAGTTTTGAGCAAATACTGCTTCTGCTCTTCGTTCTTCGTCAGAGAACAGTTGAACTCTTTGGTGAGCGCGATGGCTCTTTCGGCCCGATCGTTGACGACAGAGATTTTGTTAACAGTTGCCGCTGCTTGCTTGAAGCCCTCTACTTCAGTCCACTCGGCAACTGGCTTTTTCAAGAATTCTGTGTCCAAGTCGAATGCATGGAAGAAAGCCATCGTCTTTCCTGTCACGAACTCCGCCAGGTGTTTCGAGGCAAGATTCCTGATGTTCTTCCCTTGGGGTCGCTTGAGTTCCTTTTTCGATGCGGGCTTACCCAAACTGACGACCATCTGAGCCTTTTCTTCATCTACCACATCTGCGTCGAAGAACGCCAAGGCAATAAGAGTCTCAAAGATGTACCATAGGTGTCGAGACATGGCTTCTTGCGCAGCGTTAACACACGAATATCCCGACATGGCAAAGGCTTCCGCGTCACGCAGAAATTCCAGATCAACTGCGGCAGCCTTGCTTGAGGTTGCAGCACGAGTCCAACCTCGGATGTAGACGAGGGACACGAAGAGACCTACGGCTGTCAGAGCTTCCAACTCATGACTCGACATCTTGAACTGCTTCTTCAGTAGAATTACTTTCAAGGAGTAGATGGCTATCGCCATCCATCGAGCGTGATGGTAAGCGCCAGGGGCTCTGAGAGGGAAATCCACCACTTTTGCTTCTCCCATGAAGATGAAACCAACTGTAGCAGTTCCTTGTAGTCATCGCGCTGATGCGACGTGCTCACCATCCCTCTCACCAGCAGGACTGACTTCTCCCTCAGTTCCCTCATAGAGTCATTGACTTGAGCAAAATCGTACGGCCGCACGTCCAACCGGTCGATGAACTTCCATTGTGCCTGAAACCTCTTGAAAACGGGTATATCGGGGCCACTTGAAGGGCCGTATGCACGCTTGAAGACGGAGCTGAGGATGACTTCATAGATGTGATGCCGACAGGGGAAGTACATGAGTTCTCTGCCAAGACCTTTCTCAATCAGGACGCAGGCCCCGATATGAATCCCGGTGTTCGACGCTGTCGTGTCGAAAGACAGTCCCCGCACGCGCTCTTCCATCCTGTGTTCCTTGACCAAATCCAAGCAAACTCGCGCTATCTTCTCGCCGGTTCCGGACGTCACCTTAGGAACGCCGAGCAACTTCTCCTTGCCGTCGCCAGAGACGAGGACGGCGATCCGGTCAACGCTCTCCTTCCATTGCTCATTGTCAGGTAGGAGCTTACCGTCCCAATGCAAGACAAGAGGCTGACCAGGACAAACTTCGTCGGATTGATAACTTTCAGCAGCCACCTTCCTGAGAGCCTTGCGTGTGCGGTACATGGTACTGGCAGAAATGGACAGTTCATCCAAGTCAAAACCTAGTGATTTAGCCGCTGCAGCGTACGACATAGCTGAATCGCGGTACGAAATATTCAGCCGATCGTAGGTAGTCGTCACATCCTGTGAGATCAGATTCCTGCGTCGCTTCTTGGTATTTCCCTTGGAGGAGGATGGAAAAACTTCCACGGTTGGGTCAACGACATCTGAGTCAGTCTCTGACGAAGTTGAAATCACTAAAGCCCCGTATCTTCTGCAGCTCCTTGTTCCTTCCTGGCCTTCTCCTGTTGTTCCTTAATCTTGTCCAGCCTCTTCCTTTTCCTAATCTCCTTATAGTGAAGCTTCATGTCAACAGGGCCCATGCTGCAGGAATTTGGATCTTCACGCTGCATGTCGAGAAAGTGGATGTCCTCCTGATTCTTCATCATTTCCTTAGCCTGTGAATGAGCAATGTCCATGATCTCCTTCGCTATTGCCTCCTTGAACATCGCCTCCTTCACTCGGAAGGACTCTGCTTTATGTGACTTGTGCTTCACAAGCCGGTCGTATTCCTTGAGAAGGGATTCCATCTTCCTCAAGGCCGAATCTCGACGCATCATGGGGATTCTCGCTCTCTCCCAAAATATGAGACAGGCATCCAGGCACAGGTTCAGGCATTTAGTACGTCCAAATTTTTGCTCCTTTTGGTGGTAAAAGTACTTTTTGAGTACTTGCAACTGAGTTGGAAGGCCACTTGATGTGATGTTCGCATCCGTCTGGCCAATAAGAAACACTTCTGTTTTCGCTCTGGTAGACACCTGGAAAAGAAAACAAACTAAATAATTCCACAGAAATAATTTCACATCGTAATTAATTTCATTAATTAAATAAAGAAAAGCAGTAACTGGGACTCGAACCAGTGTCATAGCCGTTTGGCGGCATCGCTCAAGTCGGCGTACACAGCACGCTATCCACTACACCATCTAGGGAGTGGATAGCGTGCTGTGTACGCCGACTTCAGCGATGCCGCCAAACGGCTATGACACTGGTTCGAGTCCCAGTTACTGCTTTTCTTTATTTATAAAACTGATACGTGTACACTACGTTCTCTTTGACAATTCATTAATTAAATAAATTTCAATACCGCAGTAAAATTACATTAATTAGTATCATAAATAATTACCAGCTTAGTTGTCCAATATGCAACAGACTAATTAATTTCATGTAATATTAATAATAAATATCACTACCACAGTAAAATGACAGAAATTAAATAATAATAAATTTCAATACCACAGTAAAATGAGATAATTAGTAGCATATATAATTACCTCCATAGTTGTCCAATAGGCTATACAACACGAACCGCTCAAGTGACGAAGAAAACCGTCTTCACTGCAGGCAGGCGAGAAATGAACTGACAAAAAGTCGTCAAAGTTGGGGACCTCTAAATGCAGCGCGATCTGGTTCAAACTTGCACAAACGTGTTTTCTTGTTCTTTAGAACACGGAGAAACGTGTGGATTAAAACTCCAAGCTCATTTTTATTTTACCCTATAGGTATGAAACACCCTAATACATATATATACATATATATATATATATATACAGGGTGGGCGGAAAGTAGCTCCCTATTTTGGATTGGTAAAAAAATACGTATATTATCCATTTATTTCAGAAGAAATAATATGAAAAGGTAGGCATACATGGTAGGTTTTCTCTAAAATTCAATGTGGGCTCCAACTCTTTCCACCAGCTTCTGGAGCCGCCCAGGAATGGCGTCCACTGACTTTAGCAGGAACTCCGGCGGGATGGAGGACATGACTTCCCGAATTCGGTCCTCCAGTTCTTCCAATGTCCTCGGTTTGGTGCGGTAGACTTCTTCCTTTACCCACCCCCAAAGAAAGAAGTCGCACGGTGTCAAGTCGGGGCTCCTGGCTGGCCATTGATGTGGACCACGACGACCCATCCAACGCCCAGGGAAGTGGGCATCCAGCCACTCACGGACAACAAGAGCGAAGTGCGGAGGGGCGCCATCTTGCATAAATATCAGATCGTCGATGTTCTCCCATGTGCTGACAACCGGCCAGACCTCGTTTCGCAACATAGCAAGGTACCGCTCAGCATTCATGGTGTTGCGCAGAAGGAACGGGCCCACAACCTGATCTGAGGTCATACCACACCACACCGTTACACTGAACCGATTCTGCCGTTTTTCAGCGGTAACCATGGGATCCTCTCCTGCCCAGTAGTGGCAATTGTGGCGGTTGACACTTCGCTCTTGTTGTCCGTGAGTGGCTGGATGCCCACTTCCCTGGGCGTTGGATGGGTCGTCGTGGTCCACATCAATGGCCAGCCAGGAGCTCCGACTTGACACCGTGCGACTTCTTTCTTTGGGGGTGGGTAAAGGAAGAAGTCTACCGCACCAAACCGAGGACATTGGAAGAACTGGAGGACCGAATTCGGGAAGTCATGTCCTCCATCCCGCCGGAGTTCCTGCTAAAGACAGTGGACGCCATTCCTGGGCGGCTCCAGAAACTGGTGGAAAGAGTTGGAGCCCACATTGAATTTTAGAGAAAACCTACCATGTATGCCTACCTTTTCATATTATTTTTTCTGAAATAAATGGATAATATACGTATTTTTTTACCAATCCAAAATAGGGAGCTACTTTCCGCCCACCCTGTATATATATATATATATATATATGTAAAAAGTGAACAATAAACAATTCCTACACCATCATTATATGGATTCATTGTCTTCATGCAGGACTTATGTTCGTATAGTTTTATGTTGAATGTTCATTTTTACATAAGAAACCAAAATCGCCTAAGCGAGTTTTTGGATAGAATTTCGATTTATACTTCTTTATTCATTACTGTGTTTCCCTAATTCATCTTAATTCATGTTCTTTCTTGACCGCTATCCTTTATTAATTTTATTACTTATTCATTCATCTACCTATTGTCTACTTATGCCCTATCAACTTATCAGTCTATTTTTACTCGTGTCAATCTATGAAACGCAAAACTTTTGCCTTCGTTCGAAAACGTTCTCGTATTATATTTTTTTCATTTTTATTTTTAAGTGCGTTCACCCCTAAAGATATTCATAAATGCTTGGTAAGTTATTCTCGAATTCAGCTGACAGACAGAATCGAGCGCTTCAAAGATAAAATACCTCCGATAGCATATTATTTCGTAAATAAATTATCTCGTAAGTGCCATGTACTTTGTATTATATTTCTAAACATCTTAATTGTCTATTAATATGAAACTCTAAAAACAAAAAGTTATAGTAACTGTTTAATTATAATTAACTGTAATACTTTTAATTTAATATAATGTAATGTACTTTAATGAAACTGTACTTAATGATGTAATGTACTAAATAACGTAGTCAATGTACTTTAATGAAATTGTAGTTAACGATAATAAATGAATTGATAATTATAATCATAGTTATTGTAGACCAAAATTACAATGTACTCAATGTCCGACCCGACATTATGTCGCCATAAGGAATGTAGAATCGGCGATACTGTTATTTTTTTTATTATTATTTTTCCGTTGGCATAAATTTTGATGTGCTTTCTACTTTGCCAAATAATTGATGACCTGTTGTTTTTTAAAATCTCATAATCATCTTTATATATTTAGCTTAATAATGAATCTTGAGTAACTTTTGCCATGTCATGTTTTGTATACATTCTTTCTTCGTTATAAAAGATGAAGTCATCTCTTTCCTAAGCATTTAATTGTAAATCTTAAACCTTTAATTTTTACTCATATGCATATTTTAGTGTAAAGATGCATAGTTCAATTTCCACTTTTATTTAACTTGGCAGATCGTGATAACATCAGATCTGAAAATACGCAATTTAAGCTAAAAATATGGCTTCATCTTCAAATATCTTGTTTATTCGTTTAAACCTTACACAGCTAAAAGATTTACTTTATTTTCAAATATTGTGCAAAAATAATACAGCCTCTTCAACATTTAATAATGATGATGTTAGTAGAATCTGGGTATATAAACACCACAAATTTCTTCCATGTTCGTTCTGATACCAACTACGAGGCTGAGCATTACCTGTAACAGTTTAGGAGTAAAACACAGTAAGAAAAAGTCTTTATCTTCTTCGAGCCGTGCTCTCTTCAGAAAACTTAGTCATTAGAATCTCCCGATAAGTTACAAGAATCGGGGAGAAACCCCAAAGAATTTAATAAGCCTCTCAGAATCCTCCGAGCCACTAAAGAAGAACTCGGAGAGTAGTATAGAAGAAACTTCTGCAAGTAACAGATCCGTTGCTGCCTCCTAACCAGAACCCCCGTCGACTCCGAACCACCCCAGGGCCATAGACGGAGGGGTTAACATTGTGGCGACCCTGCCAGGATCTTCACGACTCCAGGATTCATCCAGTTTTCCAGACTCTGGAACCAGAACCAACACCCAGTTGACCGGCGTGTCACGACTTCTAGTTCGTCACATCCACCCTTGAACCGGTGCGTTACGACTCCAAGTTCTTCACTCCTACTTTTCATCTAGGAACAAGTGGCCAGCCAGACACGTCTTCAGGACACACCTCAAAGGATTTCGCCGTAGGAATCTTAAGTACAAAACTCTTTTTTAAAATAATTTCTAAACATTTGAAAAGTCATTATTATTAACAGTTAATATTTAATATTGAGCCAGAATTAACACAAAACACAGTGAACACTTCAGACACCAGTGATACATTTTTGTTTTATTGAAAACAATATTGTCAGAATTATTTTCACAGTTATTTTGTTATTTTTACTATTCTAGTTAGTATAGTATAATTTTATTTTATGTATCAAACATAATAGTATCGTACCTTCGTGTACATTCGAGTGAAATGTTGTTTACATTTTATATTTTTGTTTGCAAATTTTTTTCAAATTATTGAATTGAATTGACTTGCAAATTAAGAAAGAGAGTGTTATAGAGAGTTTATAGAGTTAGAGAGTTACTTGAAGCATTTCAAGTTAGTTTCAGAATACTTGATAAGAGTTCAAGTTAGTTTCAGAATACTTGATAAGAGTTCAAGTTAGTTTCAGAATACTTGATAAGAGTTCAAGTTAGTTTCAGAATACTTGATAAGAGGTCAAGTCAAAGGTTGCATCTAAGAGGGACAACCGCCCCAGAGATTACAGAAGTTAGTTTTGAAAAAAAAAAGTTAGTTTTAAAAAAAAAGTTAGTTTTGAAAAAAAGTGTTTTGAAAAAAAAAGTTAGTTTTGAAAAAAAAAGTAAGTTTTGAAAAAAAAAGTTAGTTTTGAAAAAAAAAGTTAGTTTTGAAAAAAAAAGTTAGTTTTTGAAAAAAAAAGTTAGTTTTTGAAAAAAAAAAGTTAGTTTTTGAAAAAAGTTAGTTTTGAAGTCCCAAGTTAGTTTTCAATGCAGTCAATTGAATTCAACTTTTCCTTTGTAATTTAAGAGAATTTAATTTAAGAAAAAAAGTAAGTTAAGAATTTAATTCAACCTTTTTTTTGTGTTGTAAAAGAGAATTAAATTCACCCTGAATTGACCGATTTGCGTCTTTAGTTAACCTTTTTGTTTGTAAGACAGAAATTCACCGATTTGTCTTTCCCGTTTCATGCATTGTTACGTATATAAATATATAGTTATGTAATTTATTATTTGTACAAAGGTTGTAATGACTTTGATAATCATTGTAATGTATACGTGATAATAATAGTTGTGTAATAATTAATTAATCGATCTTGTCCCAATGACTCCTTTTAAATTACTATATGAGGAACATGCCATCCCTTCGTTTTGTTTCAACTTTTTAAATTTTTGTTCTAAGTAGTGTGACAAGCAATCTTTTTTTCAAGAGCAAAGTGCTCACAAAAAGATGTTATTGTCAATTTCAGACTTATATCCCCCGCTTAGTCACTCAATTCCCCCGAATGTCGTACTACAAACTTTGTCCTTTAAGTTTATTTTATTTTAATACCCCCAACCCCAGTTGAACCCAGTGACAACCGGAGAAATGGTTCAACCATGGTTAATTCCTCTTTAGTACGATGGAACATAACCTCCGTTTATGTTAAGTTGTGTTTTTTATTTTTAAGAACATTATATGCTTAGTTTATTATAGTTTATCATTGATTTCTATTTCCAAACTTTATATTTTTTATATTTTTTTTAATTCGATTAATACTGAGTAATTGTCGTAGTCGAATTTAATTGTGTCGAAATTCAATTTTAAAACCGTGAGAGTTGCTGTCATTACTCGTAAGGTCTTCTAAGTACGTCTTTTTTTTATTACCTTAATTCGTGTAACTGATTTAATTAAATACTTAAATACTACCTTGAACTTAAAGGATTTTATAATATAATAATGATAATAATAATAATAACAATAATTGACTCAAAAGATTTTATAACCCTAAACCCATCTTAAATTATTATACATTATTTTTAAACTTTGTTAATTCAAAAACCTCCCAAATCCCTACACATTTGACCACAGGTCTATACATCACCCACTACGTAATTCGATTTGTACCTACAACAGTTAATAAAAATGCATGTATGCACATTATATATACTATATATATACAGCCCTTATGCTAAAATCATTGAATATCACAATAAAACTATTTCATTACGTAAGTGCAAACTATGCTATTTAGTCTTAATCATTTTTGCTTCCTAATATATCTAGCTCATGCATTTATTCAGTTACTTGAACAATCCTATCAGCTAATCTGTCCCTCGAAATTGTAAAATACACACTAGACCACAGGTCTGTACATCATCGATTACGTAATTCTATTTTTACCTACAATAGTCAATAAAAATTAGCTTATAGATTGTACGATTTACATCCCACAGAAAAAAAAAAAAAAAAAATTTGGTAAAAAATTTTAACAATATTCTTTGTCTAAATTGTTCATCTAAATTAAAGTATTTATCTTTGAATTCTTTTATGTTATATAATAACTCACTTGTTCTGTATAAAACTTGTATTGTAAAAAAGAATGTCGCCATCTAACTTGAATTACTTACGATGTTATTTTCTCAATTGTATTATATTGTATTATATTCTTGTATTAATACCATTTTGGGGGGGGAAATACTGTAAAAAGTGAACAATGAACAATTCCTACACCATCATTATATGGATTCATTGTCTTCATGCAGAACTTATGTTCGTATAGTTTTATGTTGAATGTTCATTTTTACATAAGAAACCAAAATCGCCTAAGCGAGTTTTTGGATAGAATTTCGATTTATACTTCTTTATTCATTACTGTTTCCCTAATTCATCTTAATTCATGTTCTTTCTTGACCGCTATCCTTTATTAATTTTATTACTTATTCATTCATCTACCTATTGTCTACTTATGCCCTATCAACTTATCAGTCTATTTTTACTCGTGTCAATCTATGAAACGCAAAACTTTTGCCTTCGTTCGAAAACGTTCTCGTATTATATTTTTTTCATTTTTGTTTTTAAGTGCGTTCACCCCTAAAGATATTCATAAATGCTTGGTAAGTTATTCTCGAATTCAGCTGACAGACAGAATCGAGCGCTTCAAAGATAAAATACCTCCGATAGCATATTATTTCGTAAATAAATTATCTCGTAAGTGCCATGTACTTTGTATTATATTTCTAAACATCTTAATTGTCTATTAATATGAAACACTGTAAAAACAAAAAGTTATAGTAACTGTTTAATTATAATTAACTGTAATACTTTTAATTTAATATAATGTAATGTACTTTAATGAAACTGTACTTAATGATGTAATGTACTAAATAACGTAGTCAATGTACTTTAATGAAATTGTAGTTAACGATAATAAATGAATTGATAATTATAATCATAGTTACAGTAGACCTAAATTACAATGTACTCAATGTCCGACCCGACATTATGTCGCCATAAGGAATGTAGAATCGGCGATACTGTTGCTATTTTTTTTATTATTTTTTCCATTGGCATAAATTTTGATGTGCTTTCTACTTTGCCAAATAATTGATGACCTGTTGTTTTTTAAAATCTCATAATCATCTTTTTAGATTTAGCTTAATAATGAATCCTGAGTAACTTTTGCCATGTCATGTTTTGTATACATTCTTTCTTCGTTATAAAAGATGAAGTCATCTCTTACCTAAGCATTTAATTGTAAATCTTAAACCTTTAATTTTTACTCATATGCATATTTTAGTGTAAAGATGCATAGTTCAATTTCCACTTTTAGTTAACTTGGCAGATCGTGATAACATCAGATCTGAAAATACGCAATTTAAGCTAAAAATATGGCTTCATCTTCAAATATCTTGTTTATTCGTTTAAACCTTACACAGCTAAAAGATTTACTTTATTTTCAAATATTGTGCAAAAATAATACAGCCTCTTCAACATTTAATAATGATGATGTTAGTAGAATCGGGGTATATAAACCCCACAAATTTCTTCCATGTTCGTTCTGATACCAACTACGAGGCTGAGCATTACCTGTAACAGTTTAGGAGTAAAACACAGTAAGAAAAAGTCTTTATCTTCTCCTTCGAGCCGTGCTCTCTTCAGAAAACTTAGTCATTAGAATCTCCCGATAAGTTACAAGAATCGGGGAATGCGTGTTCATCAACAGTGGGGAACACGTATTGAAATGTGTTTTCAAAACAATGGCAACCATGTAGAGCATATTATATAAATAAAAATGGTTGTCCATAAAAAAATGTTTATTTTTCCTATGTATGGAAACTTACGGCCCACCCTGTATATATATATATACATATATATATATATACACACATATATATACATATATACATATACATATATATACATATATATATATATATATATATACATATATATACACATATATATATATATATATATATATATATATATATATATATATATATATGTTAACCCCCCTTTTATGGCCCTGAGTCGGTTCGGAATCGACGGGGGTTCTGATTAGGAGGCTGCAACGGATATTTCTTCTATAACATTCTATAATTCTTTTCGGTCGCCTTAAATGGTGGGTCGCCACACTGTTAAACTCTTGGCTAAAAACTCGCCAGACTGTTATGCCAATATCTTCTATGGTGCTTGGGTTGTCTTTCTCTCGCTTATGGGTCGAGAATTATTAATTCTTCTCTTGCTATAATACTCTGATACTTTCTCTTATACTAAAATTATCGACTTTTCTGACTAAATTCCTGAAGAGAACAAGGCTCGAAGGAAAAGATAAAAACTTTTTCTACTGTGGTTTACTTCTCAAAATATACAGGTAGTGCTCTGAATTTACAGGGGTAGAGGTTCGACCTCTTTCGACCATGGCTCAGGCCGGAATCTAAAAATATTAAGAAGGCAATGGGCCTCTGCCCCCCCCCCCCCGCAGCAAGGCTGCTAACAAGGAGTCGTAATGAAGTGCTAATATGAAGAAGTCTAATGCAGAAGTGCTGTAATTTTTACAAGTACATGTATAATATAAACTTAAATGTTTTGGGGGAGGACAGTTGAAGGTTAAATTTCCCCCGTTTTAAACACATGATCAGATGGTTTGAAAAATTTCAACTAAAAATAATAAAAAAATAAAAATAAAAACTAATTTGTATTTTTCGCCGAGTCTACATTTATGAAGGCGATATCATTTCGTAATAGTACACATAAGTACAAATTAAGTACACGACTGAGTACGTATTAATTTTGGTTCATTACGATTACAATTATGGATTACTTCACATTCGCTTATGATTGTTCATTACAGTTCTATTAAAGTACATTCTTACATTATAAATTAAATCATTACATTTAATTACAGTTTCATTGAAGTACATTACAAGTTATTATTAATTACAGTTTCATTAAAGTACATTACGTTATATTAAATTAAAGTATTACAGTTAATTACAATTAAACAGTTACTATAACTTTGTTTTGTTTTAACAGTGTTTCATATTAATAGACAATTTAGATGTTAAGAATATAATACAAAGTACATGGCACACATGATATAGATTTATATAAAACATAACGTGTTACATTATATTATAATATGTTATAAATTTTGGAATCAGAGCGAACGGAGATATTTTATCTTTGAGGCGCTCGAATCTGTCGTCGTGAGCGGAATTCGATCTCTTAGCCACAGCATTTTTGAATATCTTGAGGGATGAACGCACTTGGAAAAAAATAACAAAAAAACAATACGAGAACGTATTTGAGCGTTTTCAAACGAATGAGAAAAAAATGAATATTTAATAAAATTTATATAGGATAATGATCAAGGGGAATTAATGACGGGAATACGTGACGTATGGATGAATATGGTTGAATAATAATATTTATACTACATAACACCACAACATTATTACTAAACAATTTACCATACATTGAATACGGAAGATGTCCAAATACTAAGAACGTGATTCAGTGTACAAAGTATGGGAAACGTAAAGAGAATAAAGTTATTTTATGACGTCATAGTGTATAAGTCATTATTAGAAAAGATGAATTAGGGAAATACAGTAATGAATAAAGAAGTATAAATCGAAATTCTATCCAAAAACTCGCATAGGCGATTTTGGTTTCTTATGTAAAAATGAACATTCAACATAAAACTATAAGAACATAAGTACTGCATAAAGACAATGAATCCATATAATGATGGCGTAGGAATTGTTCATTGTTCACTTTTACATATACATATATAATTATATATAATATATATATATATATATATATATATATATATAATATATAATAATACATATATATATATATATATATATATATATATATATATATATATAATATATATGCATATACATATATACACATATATATATATATATATACCTACATATATATATACATACATATATATATACATACATATATACATACATATATATATATATATATATATATACATATATATATATATATACACATATATATGTATGTATATATATATATATATATATATATATATATATATATATATATATATATATATATATAATATGCATAACATATATATATAAACATATATATATATAATATATATATATATATATATAATATATGTATATATTAGTGATGTAGCGGATGTCATTTTTTTCACATCCGCGGATGCGGATGAGGATGTTTGATTTCAACATCCGCGGATGCGGATGCGGATGTCTACATTTTCGTTATTTTTTAGGATATATTCGAGATTTGTTGTGTTTAACGTATATAATAAGTTATTATATAGAGAGAGCTGTAGCTATAATGTAGTATAATTGATTAATTGTACAATAATTGCTGTACTTTTCTCTGAACGTATAAAATAATATCAAGCATCTAACTAATATAGAAATCAATTAGTGAATTCGTCTGCAAATAAATTCGTTATATTTTGTTGAGTTTCAGCCACAATTAGAAACCATAATTGTGTTACCAGGATGCGGGACGTGAACCCAACTGAAATGCACCCCACCGACCTCTTTCCCCAACCTCCACCCTTATAGAAAGAGATCTTTAATTAGCTTGATAACTATTTATATTAAGTTTAAAGTTTTATTAGGCATATTTATAAATGAGTAATTAAAATAAAGTAAACTAAGATGTTCATCGTTTAATGTTCAAACTTAATTATAGGAAGGTTATGCTTAAGGAACATTAATTTTTCTGCCTTTTCTGCTGCCAGTCTGTTTCTCTTTTCATCAATATTAATCCAGCACTGCTAAATAATCTCTCGCTTTGTACGTTTGTTAGAGGACAGGCTAAATGTTTCCTTGCAAGTTTACTCAAGTATGGATAGATATTCTACGTATTTTTCCACCAACTAATAGGATTGTCACATGCAGCCAGGCGTTTTTCTTGGTGATAGCTCTCGATCATTTTTACTACATCTTTTGACATCGCGTAGGTCTCGTCATTGCTGCTTCACTCAAGAAACTGAGAGACAGATTCTGTGATAGATTTGCTTGTTGAAGGTGTTGGTTCTGTCAATGAAACTTTTATTCTTTTGGTGGGTGGCGAAGCGACAGATTCAAGAGATTGAAGCTCTTCAACTGCTTTGCCAAGTGATGCTTTAACTCGTTCTAATGTACTAGGTGAAAATAACTTAGCTTTGTAACGTGGATCTAAGTAGGTTGCAAGAGAGTAACTTCATACAAGAACAGCCTCTCGTCTTGTCGCTTGCATCACTTTTGCGAACAATGAACTAGTTCTATTAATATAGTAGAATTGATAATTTCCGCTTATTAATGACATTTTATCTCAACGGTCCACATCCGCACGACATCCGCAGTCCAAAGTGCGGATGCGGATGCGGATGCGAGAAAATGTGCGGATGTTCCGCGGATGCGGATGCCGATGCGGATGTGACCTACATCACTAGTATATAATATATATATACATATATATATACATATATATATATATACATATATATATATATATATACACACATATATATACATATATATATATATATATATACATATATATATATATACATAATATATATATACATATATATATATATATACATATATATATACATATATAACATATATATATATATATACATATATATATATTTACATATATACATATACACACATATATATACATATATAATATATATATACATATATATGTAAATATATATACATATACTCTATATATATATATATATATATAGGTACAGTGTGTCCGAGAATTATCTGTACAATTTTTGGCTGTTATTAAAAGTCAACCATGAAGTGTAGAAATTCCAGTGTTGTCCCATTTTACAGAGACTCTTATTAAGTTTTTTCTGATACCAAGTTTTGACAAGTTTTTCAGAAATTCCAGTGAGTCCGAACATTATCTGTACAATTTCATCTTTTAATAAAATTCTTGATAAAACACGTAGAATTCTTAAACAAGATTATTTAGAATCTGTATTTTGAAAAGTTTCTTTTATTAAAGTAACGTTGTTACAAACATTCGATATGTGCACAAATTAGTGATTCGCAAAACATCCAATCGATACTCCAAATGTGCAGTACCCTGCAGCATATCCACATCAATTCGCTCAATAGCAGCTGTGATTCTTGCTTTTAAATCATCAATGTCTGTCACCCGCGTACATTTCTAAAAAACTTGTCAAAACGTGGTATCAGAAAAAACTTAATGAGATTCTCTGTAAAATGGGACAACACTGGAATTTCTACACTTCATAATGTTTCAGACCAACAAAGACCCTAGGATCCACTCATGGCTGGTCTACCTAACTGTGTTCGTAATTGTGTATGACCTTCGTGGTGGCGGAGGGGACCTACAATTTTACGTGGGATCCGAACCACAAGAACATAAGAAATTATGTAACAACTTCCTGTACACTGTGTACATTGGCAACGACCAATTTAGCAAAACTAATTAATTATCGATTTAAAACTAATGATAGAATCTTTGGATCCAGAGGATCACGTCATAATAGACAGCTATCCACAAATATGTTACACTCTATATCTATTTATAACCGACATGCAAATATATCAGATCCAGAGAATCCAGTCAATTTCATTACGGTATCCATCAATACTAGTACCTTGTCACGAAAAATAAGTCACGGTCCATATCGATTGTGGACCAAGTCAAAATTTACAACCATATACATTACAATATATACACTTAGGAGGAAAAGTGTAGGTGTGGCTGTAAAGACTGTAGTAATGTAGAAATGTGTATGCACACATCTTGGGTCTCCCATTTAAAGGTGTTTGTGGGGCAAGTGAAGATCATGAGTTTTTTCAATACCTCAGAGTACTTTGTAAGGACAGAGAGTATCCCCTAACCCAAGACGCTGCCTCCCTATATCCCACAACACTTGTGTTGAGCTGTGGGATCTATCCCCACAAAGCCTTAATTTTACTACCTTAAACTCTACCCAATCTCTCAACATATGCATCTAATCGATTTTTAAACATGTTTATAGACATGCTACTAATTACTTCTACCGGCAAACTATTCCAGCTATTTACTATTCTATGAGCAAAAAAGTTTTTGGCAACTGCTGTCTCGAACCTTCTACTTGTCAACTTACACCCGTTATTTCTAGTCCTATTATATTGAGAAATTTCGAAAAAGCTATCTCTATCTACGTTATCGAACCCATTCATAATTTTGAAAACCTGGATTAGATCACCCCTTAACCTCCTAGTCTCGAGTGCTGTCAATTTTAACTCCTTAAGCCTATCCTCGTACGACTTTGACCTAAGAGACGGAATCATCTTAGTTGCTCGTCTTTGAACTCTTTCGATTTTGTCTATATCTTTCCGCATATGCGGATTCCAAAATTGGACCGCGTACTCCAAATGGGGTCTAACTAATGATTTATAAAGTGGAACTATAATATCGCGCGATTTGTACTCAAAATTTCGAGCTATAAAACCAAACACTTTGTTCGCCTTATTGACCGCTGCTGTACTTTGTTTCGCTACTTTTAAATCACTAGTGTCTATAACTCCTAAATCTTTTTCCTGCTCTACGCTTGCTAAATCTTTCCCTGACAATCTATACGCAAAATTACTGTTACGCGAACCTATATGTAAAATTTTGCACTTATCCACGTTAAATCTCATTTGCCATGTGACTGACCAATCAACGATTTTATTCAGATCTTCCTGAATTTTACCTCTATCTTCGTCATTAATCGCCCTACCACCCAGCTTCGTGTCATCCGCAAACTTTGAAACTGTACCGACTAGACCGACATCTAAATCGTTAATATATATAAGAAAAAGCAAGGGGCCCAATACAGAACCCTGAGGAACGCCACTCGCTACATTAGCCCAACATGACTCCGCTCCATCAACGACCACCCTCTGTTTCCTACCTCGCAACCACAATTCTAGCCAATTTATTAGTACACCCCTGATTCCATGAGCCTTACTTTTTTCAATGAGTCTTTTGTGCAGCACGGTGTCAAACGCTTTTTGAAAATCTAAATACACTACATCAACCGCCCGATGTCTATCGTAAACGTCAACCACGCTTTGGAAAAATTCTAAAACCGTGCTGCGTATTTCTAACTAGTTTATGCACTTCTAAGTGTTCGACTGTACGATCTCTAATTATTGATTCCAGTAGCTTACCTCCAACCGACGTTAAACTGATTGGCCTATAATTTCCCGCCGCACCTTTATCGCCTTCCTGGAAGATAGGTGTTACGTTCGCTAACTTGAAATTATGTGGTACGGACCCCTCAGAAATAGACGCATTAAAAATCTTTGTTAGCGGCACAACAATGCTATCTTTTAATTCTTTTAGTTGTATGGGATATATGGAATCCGGCTCCGGTGATTTACGCGTTTTCATTTTATCAATATAGCGCATTACTTCCCCTTCACTAACCACGATATTATCCAAAATATTACCATTATAAAAAGGTATTATGTCTATGACCGTAGGGATATTCGTTACATCTTCTATAGTGAAAACTGACGTAAAAGATTCGTTTAGCAAGGTAGCCATTTCCTTGTTTTCAGAAAATAGATCTCCGTTTTCATTTTTCAAAGGTCCTAAGATACTTTTTACTGGATTTCTATTATTGACGTATTGAAAGAATCGCTTGGGGTTTTCTTTACCGTCACGAGCTATGGAGATTTCAAATTCGCGTTTGGACTTCTTTATTACACTTTTAGCTTCACGCCTCAGAGATATGTAGTTGTTTCGTAACAACAGATTATCTTTATCGCACTTATATTGCCTATAAGCCCTATCTCTACTCTTTATAATGTCTCCTACTCCAGAAGTAAACCAGAAGGGCTTGTTGTTTACTTTCGCACCTTACACAGCTAAAAGATTTACTTTATTTTCAAATATTGTGCAAAAATAATACAGCCTCTTCAACATTTAATAATGATGATGTTAGTAGAATCGGGGTACATAAACACCACAAATTTCTTCCATGTTCGTTCTGATACCAACTACGAGGCTGAGCATTACCTGTAACAGTTTAGGAGTAAAACACAGTAAGAAAAAGTCTTTATCTTCTTCGAGCCGTGCTCTCTTCAGAAAACTTAGTCATTAGAATCTCCCGATAAGTTACAAGAATCGGGGAGAAACCCCAAAGAATTTAATAAGCCTCTCAGAATCCTCCGAGCCACTAAAGAAGAACTCGGAGAGTAGTATAGAAGAAACTTCTGCAAGTAACAGATCCGTTGCTGCCTCCTAACCAGAACCCCCGTCGACTCCGAACCACCCCAGGGCCATAGACGGAGGGGTTAACATTGTGGCGACCCTGCCAGGATCTTCACGACTCCAGGATTCATCCAGTTTTCCAGACTCTGGAACCAGAACCAACACCCAGTTGACCGGCGTGTCACGACTTCTAGTTCGTCACATCCACCCTTGAACCGGTGCGTTACGACTCCAAGTTCTTCACTCCTACTTTTCATCTAGGAACAAGTGGCCAGCCAGACACGTCTTCAGGACACACCTCAAAGGATTTCGCCGTAGGAATCTTAAGTACAAAACTCTTTTTTAAAATAATTTCTAAACATTTGAAAAGTCATTATTATTAACAGTTAATATTTAATATTGAGCCAGAATTAACACAAAACACAGTGAACACTTCAGACACCAGTGATACATTTTTGTTTTATTGAAAACAATATTGTCAGAATTATTTTCACAGTTATTTTGTTATTTTTACTATTCTAGTTAGTATATAATTTTATTTTATGTATCAAACATAATAGTATCGTACCTTCGTGTACATTCGAGTGAAATGTTGTTTACATTTTATATTTTTGTTTGCAAATTTTTTTCAAATTATTGAATTGAATTGACTTGCAAATTAAGAAAGAGAGTGTTATAGAGAGTTTATAGAGTTAGAGAGTTACTTGAAGCATTTCAAGTTAGTTTCAGAATACTTGATAAGAGTTCAAGTTAGTTTCAGAATACTTGATAAGAGTTCAAGTTAGTTTCAGAATACTTGATAAGAGTTCAAGTTAGTTTCAGAATAATTGATAAGAGTTTAAGTTAGTTTCAGAATACTTGATAAGAGTTCAAGTTAGTTTCAGAATACTTGATAAGAGTTCAAGTTAGTTTCAGAATACTTGATAAGAGGTCAAGTCAAAGGTTGCATCTAAGAGGGACAACCGCCCCAGAGATTACAGAAGTTAGTTTTGAAAAAAAAAAGTTAGTTTTGAAAAAAAAAGTTAGTTTTGAAAAAAAAGTGTTTTGAAAAAAAAAGTTAGTTTTGAAAAAAAAGTAAGTTTTGAAAAAAAAAGTTAGTTTTGAAAAAAAAAGTTAGTTTTGAAAAAAAAAGTTTTGAAAAAAAAGTTAGTTTTGAAAAAAAAAGTTAGTTTTGAAAAAAAAAGTTAGTTTTTGAAAAAAAAAAGTTAGTTTTTGAAAAAAAAAGTTAGTTTTTGAAAAAAAGTTAGTTTTGAAGTCCCAAGTTAGTTTTCAATGCAGTCAATTGAATTCAACTTTTCCTTTGTAATTTAAGAGAATTTAATTTAAGAAAAAAAGTAAGTTAAGAATTTAATTCAACCTTTTTTTTGTGTTGTAAAAGAGAATTAAATTCACCCTGAATTGACCGATTTGCGTCTTTAGTTAACCTTTTTTGTTTGTAAGACAGAAATTCACCGATTTGTCTTTCCCGTTTCATGCATTGTTACGTATATAAATATATAGTTATGTAATTTATTATTTGTACAAAGGTTGTAATGACTTTGATAATCATTGTAATGTATACGTGATAATAATAGTTGTGTAATAATTAATTAATCGATCTTGTCCCAATGACTCCTTTTAAATTACTATATGAGGAACATGCCATCCCTTCGTTTTGTTTCAACTTTTTAAATTTTTGTTCTAAGTAGTGTGACAAGCAATCTTTTTTTCAAGAGCAAAGTGCTCACAAAAAGATGTTATTGTCAATTTCAGACTTATATCCCCCGCTTAGTCACTCAATTCCCCCGAATGTCGTACTACAAACTTTGTCCTTTAAGTTTATTTTATTTTAATACCCCCAACCCCAGTTGAACCCAGTGACAACCGGAGAAATGGTTCAACCATGGTTAATTCCTCTTTAGTACGATGGAACATAACCTCCGTTTATGTTAAGTTGTGTTTTTTTATTTTTAAGAACATTATATGCTTAGTTTATTATAGTTTATCATTGATTTCTATTTCCAAACTTTATATTTTTTATATTTTTTTTAATTCGATTAATACTGAGTAATTGTCGTAGTCGAATTTAATTGTGTCGAAATTCAATTTTAAAACCGTGAGAGTTGCTGTCATTACTCGTAAGGTCTTCTAAGTACGTCTTTTTTTTATTACCTTAATTCGTGTAACTGATTTAATTAAATACTTAAATACTACCTTGAACTTAAAGGATTTTATAATAATAATAATGATAATAATAATAATAACAATAATTGACTCAAAAGATTTTATAACCCTAAACCCATCTTAAATTATTATACATTATTTTTAAACTTTGTTAATTCAAAAACCTCCCAAATCCCTACACATTTGACCACAGGTCTATACATCACCCACTACGTAATTCGATTTGTACCTACAACAGTTAATAAAAATGCATGTATGCACATTATATATACTATATATATACAGCCCTTATGCTAAAATCATTGAATATCACAATAAAACTATTTCATTACGTAAGTGCAAACTATGCTATTTAGTCTTAATCATTTTTGCTTCCTAATATATCTAGCTCATGCATTTATTCAGTTACTTGAACAATCCTATCAGCTAATCTGTCCCTCGAAATTGTAAAATACACACTAGACCACAGGTCTGTACATCATCGATTACGTAATTCTATTTTTACCTACAATAGTCAATAAAAATTAGCTTATAGATTGTACGATTTACATCCCACAGAAAAAAAAAAAAAAAAAATTTGGTAAAAAATTTTAACAATATTCTTTGTCTAAATTGTTCATCTAAATTAAAGTATTTATCTTTGAATTCTTTTATGTTATATAATAACTCACTTGTTCTGTATAAAACTTGTATTGTAAAAAAGAATGTCGCCATCTAACTTGAATTACTTACGATGTTATTTTCTCAATTGTATTATATTGTATTATATTCTTGTATTAATACCATTTTGGGGGGGGAAATACTGTAAAAAGTGAACAATGAACAATTCCTACACCATCATTATATGGATTCATTGTCTTCATGCAGAACTTATGTTCGTATAGTTTTATGTTGAATGTTCATTTTTACATAAGAAACCAAAATCGCCTAAGCGAGTTTTTGGATAGAATTTCGATTTATACTTCTTTATTCATTACTGTTTCCCTAATTCATCTTAATTCATGTTCTTTCTTGACCGCTATCCTTTATTAATTTTATTACTTATTCATTCATCTACCTATTGTCTACTTATGCCCTATCAACTTATCAGTCTATTTTTACTCGTGTCAATCTATGAAACGCAAAACTTTTGCCTTCGTTCGAAAACGTTCTCGTATTATATTTTTTTCATTTTTGTTTTTAAGTGCGTTCACCCCTAAAGATATTCATAAATGCTTGGTAAGTTATTCTCGAATTCAGCTGACAGACAGAATCGAGCGCTTCAAAGATAAAATACCTCCGATAGCATATTATTTCGTAAATAAATTATCTCGTAAGTGCCATGTACTTTGTATTATATTTCTAAACATCTTAATTGTCTATTAATATGAAACACTGTAAAAACAAAAAGTTATAGTAACTGTTTAATTATAATTAACTGTAATACTTTTAATTTAATATAATGTAATGTACTTTAATGAAACTGTACTTAATGATGTAATGTACTAAATAACGTAGTCAATGTACTTTAATGAAATTGTAGTTAACGATAATAAATGAATTGATAATTATAATCATAGTTACAGTAGACCTAAATTACAATGTACTCAATGTCCGACCCGACATTATGTCGCCATAAGGAATGTAGAATCGGCGATACTGTTGCTATTTTTTTTATTATTATTTTTCCATTGGCATAAATTTTGATGTGCTTTCTACTTTGCCAAATAATTGATGACCTGTTGTTTTTTAAAATCTCATAATCATCTTTTTAGATTTAGCTTAATAATGAATCCTGAGTAACTTTTGCCATGTCATGTTTTGTATACATTCTTTCTTCGTTATAAAAGATGAAGTCATCTCTTACCTAAGCATTTAATTGTAAATCTTAAACCTTTAATTTTTACTCATATGCATATTTTAGTGTAAAGATGCATAGTTCAATTTCCACTTTTAGTTAACTTGGCAGATCGTGATAACATCAGATCTGAAAATACGCAATTTAAGCTAAAAATATGGCTTCATCTTCAAATATCTTGTTTATTCGTTTAAACCTTACACAGCTAAAAGATTTACTTTATTTTCAAATATTGTGCAAAAATAATACAGCCTCTTCAACATTTAATAATGATGATGTTAGTAGAATCGGGGTATATAAACCCCACAAATTTCTTCCATGTTCGTTCTGATACCAACTACGAGGCTGAGCATTACCTGTAACAGTTTAGGAGTAAAACACAGTAAGAAAAAGTCTTTATCTTCTCCTTCGAGCCGTGCTCTCTTCAGAAAACTTAGTCATTAGAATCTCCCGATAAGTTACAAGAATCGGGGAATGCGTGTTCATCAACAGTGGGGAACACGTATTGAAATGTGTTTTCAAAACAATGGCAACCATGTAGAGCATATTATATAAATAAAAATGGTTGTCCATAAAAAAATGTTTATTTTTCCTATGTATGGAAACTTACGGCCCACCCTGTATATATATATATACATATATATATATACACACATATATATACATATATACATATACATATATATACATATATAATATATATATATATACATATATATACACATATATATATATATATATATATATATATATATATATATATATATGTTAACCCCCCCCTTTTATGGCCCTGAGTCGGTTCGGAATCGACGGGGGTTCTGATTAGGAGGCTGCAACGGATATTTCTTCTATAACATTCTATAATTCTTTTCGGTCGCCTTAAATGGTGGGTCGCCACACTGTTAAACTCTTGGCTAAAAACTCGCCAGACTGTTATGCCAATATCTTCTATGGTGCTTGGGTTGTCTCTTTCTCTCGCTTATGGGTCGAGAATTATTAATTCTTCTCTTGCTATAATACTCTGATACTTTCTCTTATACTAAAATTATCGACTTTTCTGACTAAATTCCTGAAGAGAACAAGGCTCGAAGGAAAAGATAAAAACTTTTTCTACTGTGGTTTACTTCTCAAAATATACAGGTAGTGCTCTGAATTTACAGGGGTAGAGGTTCGACCTCTTTCGACCATGGCTCAGGCCGGAATCTAAAAATATTAAGAAGGCAATGGGCCTCTGCCCCCCCCCCCCCGCAGCAAGGCTGCTAACAAGGAGTCGTAATGAAGTGCTAATATGAAGAAGTCTAATGCAGAAGTGCTGTAATTTTTACAAGTACATGTATAATATAAACTTAAATGTTTTGGGGGAGGACAGTTGAAGGTTAAATTTCCCCCGTTTTAAACACATGATCAGATGGTTTGAAAAATTTCAACTAAAAATAATAAAAAAATAAAAATAAAAACTAATTTGTATTTTTCGCCGAGTCTACATTTATGAAGGCGATATCATTTCGTAATAGTACACATAAGTACAAATTAAGTACACGACTGAGTACGTATTAATTTTGGTTCATTACGATTACAATTATGGATTACTTCACATTCGCTTATGATTGTTCATTACAGTTCTATTAAAGTACATTCTTACATTATAAATTAAATCATTACATTTAATTACAGTTTCATTGAAGTACATTACAAGTTATTATTAATTACAGTTTCATTAAAGTACATTACGTTATATTAAATTAAAGTATTACAGTTAATTACAATTAAACAGTTACTATAACTTTGTTTTGTTTTAACAGTGTTTCATATTAATAGACAATTTAGATGTTAAGAATATAATACAAAGTACATGGCACACATGATATAGATTTATATAAAACATAACGTGTTACATTATATTATAATATGTTATAAATTTTGGAATCAGAGCGACCGGAGATATTTTATCTTTGAGGCGCTCGAATCTGTCGTCGTGAGCGGAATTCGATCTCTTAGCCTCAGCATTTTTGAATATCTTGAGGGATGAACGCACTTGGAAAAAAATAACAAAAAAACAATACGAGAACGTATTTGAGCGTTTTCAAACGAATGAGAAAAAAATGAATATTTAATAAAATTTATATAGGATAATGATCAAGGGGAATTAATGACGGGAATACGTGACGTATGGATGAATATGGTTGAATAATAATATTTATACTACATAACACCACAACATTATTACTAAACAATTTACCATACATTGAATACGGAAGATGTCCAAATACTAAGAACGTGATTCAGTGTACAAAGTATGGGAAACGTAAAGAGAATAAAGTTATTTTATGACGTCATAGTGTATAAGTCATTATTAGAAAATATGAATTAGGGAAATACAGTAATGAATAAAGAAGTATAAATCGAAATTCTATCCAAAAACTCGCTTAGGCGATTTTGGTTTCTTATGTAAAAATGAACATTCAACATAAAACTATAAGAACATAAGTACTGCATAAAGACAATGAATCCATATAATGATGGCGTAGGAATTGTTCATTGTTCACTTTTTACATATACATATATATATATATATATATATATATATATATATATATATATATATATATATGCATATACATATATATATACACATATTATATATATATATACCTACATATATATATACATACATATATATATACATATATATATATATATATATATATATACATATATATATATATACACATATATATGTATGTATATATATATATATATATATATATATATATATATATATATATGCATATACATATATATATAAACATATATATATATATATATATATATATATATATATATATATATGTATATATTAGTGATGTAGCGGATGTCATTTTTTTCACATCCGCGGATGCGGATGAGGATGTTTGATTTCAACATCCGCGGATGCGGATGCGGATGTCTACATTTTCGTTATTTTTTAGGATATAT
>JAJOZX010007114.1:177500-182500 GCA_023014485.1 Bathynomus jamesi | reverse complement strand
GATTACCTTCCGCGTCTCCCTGCATGGTATCGTAATTCACGTTGGCGCAATTAAAGTCACCCATAACTAAAGCCTGCTCACTACCGATTATTCTCTTTAGTTCACGATATAACGCTTCGTCTAGATCAGCTGTTTAATTAGGGGGCCTATATATAACCGCAACAAGAAGTTTGAAATCGTTCAATTTAAGTTCTGCTATAGTCGAATCTATCGGTTCTGGAATTGAGTGCTTTACTTCTATAACGTTCGCAATATTATCTTTGATATACAACATAACACCGCCTCCTCGCCTACCTATTCTGTTTTTAACAAAAAGTCTATAACCTTTAATTTGATACTCCCCTACTAAGTCTCGTGTTTCAGTGCTAAGCCACGATTCATTTATCGCAATTAAATCATAGTCTTTACAAGCAATTAAAGAAAAAAATTCGCTTATTTTATTTCGTAAGCTACGAGCATTTAAGGATAGAACCTTCAAATTGTTTTTAATTGCGACAACTTCGCGAGCGCAGGGCAAATTTGTGGAATTTACGCTGGGACCGTTCGGGTTGTGGCAGCCTGAAAAGAAGAGACAGTATTATGAAAAAGTCTTCCTAAACGCGCAGCTCCAACGTAAAATGAAGTCCATCTTCGAGGAACAAGTCCCTCCTGCCGTAGAAACTGTTCCAAAAATTTGCAAAATGCACTCCTTCCTGTTGGCAAAGAGACTTTAGGTTATTGTTAATATAGGTTGCCTTGCTGTAGAAATCGCTTCGTTGGATAATTCGAGGAAGTATACCTGTTAAAACAATCTTATTAGTTTTCTCCTTTAGTCGCTCTAATAAGTCCCTGTACCTAGCCAGCAGTTCTTCCGATCTAGAATTTAAAACGTTATTAGTACCGACATGAATAACATACGTTGTGTCCTCGGCGGTACCGTCTGTAAAATGGTCAACACTTAGTTATATCCTCCACCCTTGCACCAGGGTAGCAGTAACGGCGCCTACGACGAGGGTTTCTCCCACAGAATTCCTCGAGCTGCCCTCGAACAATGCAATCGCCAACGAGTCGTACAGTATTTCCGGTTCATCAGCATTTTCGAAACCTAAAACAGAAAACTTATTGCTTGTTATTACTGGTAGACAGGTCTTTGCTTTTCTCAATGGGGCTCCATTTCGCACTCGAACGAAGGGTTGGGAACTAGGGGAAGAGAGAGGGCTATTAGTACTATTTATATTATTAGTAGAAACTGAGGCACGAAGGGTCGTAACTGGAGTCTCAAGGGATTCTAATTTTGCCGTCAGGAGCATCACGCTTTCTTCAAGTCTCCCCCTGGCCTCCCTCTCACGTTCTAACTCGTTCCTCAGCACTTCCATGCTTGAGCACCACCTGCAAACTAACTGTTCATCATTATTAGCCATTTTAAACGTGTAAGCAGCAAATTTCCCTTCACATCGACTGCAAGTACGGACGGGGGTGCCATGCTTTTAATTAGTTGAACAACAAAAAAGCAAAAACAAAAAACGAGCGTTTGGAAATTAGTAAATTACAACGTAGGACTACCGCGTTCTTGAAACGCAGAAACAGGTTCTTGTAAAACAAATTTATACTAAATTAATATAGAATTAAGCTACCGACAAAAGATCTGTAAAAGAAGAGTATTTATAACACTTATCTGTCGCGCGATTCGACCCGATTTTTTCACTTTTTTTCACACGGTTTGTGACCACACACTACCTGACCTCTCGAAGCACGGAAAAATTAACCTTATGATTCCACGTTTTCTGATTGATTTGAAAAACAAACAAGGCAAGCCACGTGCAGTAGCCTTGGTTTGATCAAATAATATAGGACTGAATAACGTCAATAAATGAAATATATTCGTTAATGAATGATTAGTTACACGAAGTAATTTAGTTAAGAATGCACGGAACACTTTTTTTTAAAACACTTCAACGAAAACCACTTATTCAATGGATAACACTGGACACCTGATAAAAGACGTCTGTTCACAAGGAAAGACTGATCACATATATATATACAGTACTGGCCAAATTATTAGGAATTTTTTTAAAATTTCATTTTTTGGTATAAAATGTTAAATTAAACCAATTTTAAACGTTGAAAAGTTATTTATTTCTACACAAGAATACATGGTCATTATTTAGCAATAGTTTAGTACTTAGTTTGACCCACCTTAGCTGCCATAATGGCTGCGACACGCTTCGGCATGCCATGAACCATTTTTTTGCATAATTCTTTAGTCGAACGAAGCGTGTTTGTTCGTCAGTTGTCGTTTGGTTGTCGTGCGATGCGGGTGTGTTTCTCTTTCTTTTACGTGTCATTGTAACTACCGTTTAATTTAAATAGTGTATTTACCCAATTTCGGCAATTATTTGTTACAGTTTTTAAGTGAATTTGAAAATGGGGCGAAAGAATGACTTGAGTCCACGGAAAATTGGGCAAATACAGGTTTTATTAACTTCTTCTACATTTAAACAAAAGGAAATCGCTGCCAAACTCCATGTTTCACCACAGTCAGTACTTCGTATTAAGAAAAAAATGGTATTTGGAGAAAATGTAGGCCCCAAAAGGGTTGGAAGATGCGGCAGAAAAAGGGTAACGACTCCAAGAACTGATAGACAGATTGCAATTTTGTCTCTTAGAAATAGAAGAGCTACTTGCAAAAACATTTCCAGTAGTCTAGCGGCTGATGGCATCAATATTAGTCGTAGAACAGTCAACAGGAGGCTTCTAACTGCCGGCTTCAAAGCCTACCGCCCAAGGAAGAAGCCCAGGCTCACTGAGGCTATGAAGAAGGCACGTTTTGCATGGGCAAAGGAACACATTAACTGGACTAATGAGGATTGGGAACAGGTAAGAATAATATTTAACATTAAATAGAATGTTAATACAGTAAATACAGTATGCATAGAAGTGTATTTACAGTACGTGATAAAACTGCAGTAAAAATATCTGTAAAGCAGCAAGTCATACTGTACTTCGTTTTAGCTGTACTTCATACGCTATGCACTGACTCTTTCACAGGGCTTTCTTTGATTGCAGGTGGTGTTCTCCGATGAGTCAACGATTGCCGTGCTTGACGATCGTGTTCAAAGTGTAAGAAGGAGGCCTGGAGAAGAATTTTTGCCTGAGTGTCTGATGAAAACGGTGAAATTTCCACAAAAGATCATGGTTTGCGGAGCAATTTCTGTGCATGGAACTAGTCGTTTGAGCATTGTTGAGGGGAATATGAACCAAGTCAAGTATATAGAAGTACTAAGAAGACGTATACTGCCTCAAATAAGGGAATGGTATGGTAATAGACGTTGGATTTTTCAACGAGACTCAGCTCCATGCCACACGGCAAAGTCGGTTAAAAAATGGTGTCATGAAAATAGTGTTCGGTTGCTCCCATGGGCTGGAAATTCTCCAGACATGAACCCAATCGAAAGTTTATGGTGTATTTTAAAGGACGTAATCCATGAAACGCCGATAACAACAAAACACCAACTCATAGAGCGACTTATTCAAGTCTGGTTTCACTCTACACGTATTAAGGAATTATGCAAAAAATTGATTCATGGCATGCCGAAGCGTGTCGCAGCCCTTAAGGCAGCTAAGGGGGGTCAAACTAAGTACTAAACTATTGCTAAATAATGACCATGTATTCTTGTGTAGAAATAAATAACTTTTCAACGTTTAAAATTGGTTTAATTTAACATTTTATACCAAAAAATGAAATTTTTAAAAAATTCCTAATAATTTGGCCAGTACTGTATATATATATATATATATATATATATATATATATATATATATATATATACAATATGTCCCACAAAAAAGTACACCCAACTTTAGATTGTACTAACTCCAAAAATTGAGATATTTTGGATCTGTTTGTTTGATTTAATATAGCAAATTATTCTTTGTTAACGTTCAAATTTATTCATGTTTAAACGATTTAGTGTTTAAGCATCTGCTTTTAACTGAAGGGTACAACAAAATGGATTGCGCAAAATTGTTCAATGAAAAAATAATGTGTGTGCTATCGATGTAATGAAAAGACAAATACATAATAATAGATACTTTAACATAATTTTAATAAGATACAAAGCAGATTTTTCTTTATTCCTTATTGCAAAAGTTATGCTTAGTTTCGTTTTATTTCAACATGACCGCCATTCCTATCGATACAAATCTGGAGTCGAGCTCTCATCTTCCCCATCACTCTTTTGATAAGATCTGGATTGTCTTTTGACAAGTTGATTTCAGCTGTGATGCGATTCCTCAAATCATCTAAATTGATAGGTTGTGATGAAAATACTCTATTTTTCAAATGACCCCATAAAAAGTAATCACACGGGGTCAAGTCAGGGCTTCTGGGAGGCCATTCAATGTCATGGCCTGTAGCAATTACTCTTTGGTGGAAGACTTCCTGCAAGCGTTCCTTCACAATAACTCTCCTGTGAGCAGGAGCTCCGTCTTGCACCCACCAAATACGATTAAATCGATTTCCATAAGTAATACGTATTTGTGGAAGGATTTCTCGGTCTATCATTTCTAGGTAAGCTTCACCATTTAGATTACCATCGTAAAAGACCGGGCCAATTACCCCTCCATTACCGCACAGTCCTACCCAGAGAGACAGTTTTTGTCTAGAGTTATTCTTTTCGTAGATATGATTGTCAGGTGGATGATTTTTTGGTGCATACTGACGGTAGATTTGTTTGTTCACTAGACCATTCATAAAAAAGGCCGCCTCATCTCCAACCACTAATTGTTCCGTGAATCTTTCTGGTTTTTCAAGAAACCACTGGGCAAATCTTAGGCGGCGAGGTAGATTTCCTTCAATGAGTTGATGTCGAATTTCCATTCTGTATGGGTACAAATTCAAATCCTCACGAACTATTCGATGAAATGACATGCGTGAGAGTTCTGTACCATTTCGCCTGGTGGACACTTTTGGATGTCTCTCTAATAAATGCCGAACATGCTGAATGTTCTCGTCTGTTCTT
>JAJOZX010007114.1:170000-172500 GCA_023014485.1 Bathynomus jamesi | reverse complement strand
CTTTTATTGTTTCTACCGCCTTTTCCTCTTCCCTCTCTGTATGGTCCTTAATCAGGGCTTGTATTTCCCTGTCGATACCCTCCAGTTTTTCTTTTATTGTTTTCCTGTCATTATCTCCGCAGTTTCCTAACTTCGCCTCCACTCTTTCTTTTGCGGAATAGTCTTCTCTTTTGCCTTTCTAGCCAGCTCCTCTTTCCTTTTGGCTGTGATTTCGGAGCATATTTTTCTAAAATTCTCAGCGTTTTTTCCTCCAAGGTTGTTAGCATTTCTTCAGTTGTTTTATTCTCGGAAATTGTTCTCCATTCTATTTGGGCCATGTGCGATCTGATTGCTTCCCAATTTATAGTCTTCGAGTTTAAGTTAAAGGCCCCGAATTTACTTCTTTCCACAATATGTGTATTGTCTTCTAATGCTGCCGTCATATTTGTTGATATCTCGATTAAGTTGTGATCTGAGATAATGGTTGGGGTTATTTTTATATCAGCAATCAAGTTCGTGTTATTCGTGAATACCAGATCCAGGCAGTTATTTTTTCTGGTATTTTCTGTTATCTCCTGTGTCAGCATAAACTCGTTTGTGAGAGCCCTCAACATTTTTGCTTGTTCCTGATCTTCTCTTGTGCCCCCCTTGTCCTGGTGAATATATATATTCCTATTCACCTTTTTGTATTTTATAAATGGGAAGTTAAAGTCTCCGCAGCGCATTATATTGAGGGATGGAGGGTTTATGGCCTTTATTAGCTTTCTAATGTCATCAATGGCCTCCGAGAATTTTTCGGTTCGGTGGTTGGAGGTCTATATATGACTATTACTATCAAGTTTAGTTTTTCTATTTTCACTGCTAGGAGTTCCACATAGCTGTTTGATTTACTTATTATCATCTCTGTCATATGACCTTCCTGTACATATATAGCACAGCCACCTTTCCGTCTCGTCGTTCTATCCGCTCTTAGTAAGTTGAAGCCCTCTATATTTATCTCTTTCTTATCAATACAATATTCGCAGTTTTCACAATTTCCTTGGCAATCTTTAAGATGAGTTTCTGTGAGGCATGCGATGTCCGCCCTTGTTTCGTCCATAAATCCTTTCAGGTACGAAACCTTATTGAGTGATTGGTTTGGTCTTATTCCTTGAATATTAGCCAGGACAATTTTTAGCCAGGACAATTTTTATTTCCAGCTGTGTCAACTGCATGTGGATGACATTTAGCATTCGTAAGGTGTCTGAGATGTTGAAAAAATTTTCTTGTTCGCTTATTGTGTTCCTATTGTTGTTCCTATTGTTATTTTTATTCCTATTGTCATTTAAACTTTTTCCTTTGTTCGTTGAGTCCGTAGGGAGATGTTGATAGTAGCATTTATTCCCGAATTTGCAGGTTCCATATTTTGCGTAAGTTCTGCAAATGTCCGGGTGGTAGAATTTACATCCGTCTCCAAATTTACAATGACCATTATTATAGAAGAAATTGCATATTGGGGGATGTTCATATATACATTGTCCTCTTTTAAATCTGCAATTATCTTTTATATAATACCTGCATATAATTCCTTCCCATATATATATATAATATATATATATATATATATATATATATATATATATATATATATATATATATACATATATATACATATATATATATATATATATATATATATATATATATATATATATATATATGTATATATATATATATATACAGGGTGGGCCAAAAGTCTGGATCCATAGGAAAATATTTATTTTAATACATAAATTACAACAAATGGTAAATACTTAAAATGAATATCAACTTTAACTCGTAAATGCGTATCCGTGATACTGTACAGTGGTTCGTACTCCAGTATAAACAACAAATTATAACAAATGCTCAAATTGGCGGCCTCTGACATCGAGACACTTCGGGATGGAATTTATGATTTTTAATAATTCTTCGAATTGAAGTTCTCGAGATGCGTGTTTCATTTGATAATCTTCTTGTTGACTTTACTGGACTATTCGTTAAAGTTTCACATACCATTGCAGAGGTATTTTCATCAGTTGCAGTTTTTCGACGACCAGAACGCCGTCGATCATGTACAGTCAGTGGTGTAGTGTTAAATAAAGAAGTGAGGGAATGCATTTTGAAAGTGTTACTCAGATGCGGGGGGGACAATGGCGAGCGCGGCGAGCCCATACAGCTGGGGGTCCGGGGGAACTGTAAGCCCCCCGGGAAATCTTTTGAAATCTGACCAATTTCAGGGATATTTTGAGGTCATATGCACTGGATATTAGGATATATTCCAAGGTTGAAGATGCAGTATTTCCAGTGTCATTAGATATACGACATCCAGTACGATCAATAAAAATAGCTAACAACTGGAATGATTAACTAAAAAAAAGTTAACAACTGGTACGCCGTGGTGACTGTTTCACCAGATCTTTATAGGCTAGCATTGCCTCAGTCGAAGCTAAAAGAAATGAAGCAGTTAATGATTCTTTCCCATATTTCTTCTAGGGGTGGG
>JAJOZX010007114.1:132500-165000 GCA_023014485.1 Bathynomus jamesi | reverse complement strand
GAATGTTGATAGAATTTGAATTATTTGATATTTTAGTCTGAAAACTTGTTTTGCATATAAAATACATATGTTTTGTGTAGAAGTTTTATTAAAATTCAATGACAAAAAAAATAAACACAACTGAAATTTAGGGCATGTGCGGTTCTACGGGTAATTTCCGACCATACAGAGCAAGATAAATTAGGTACATGATCGATTAATTATTACACTATTTCTGTCATCATATAATCGCAATAATTATAAAACTCGTTACCAACATTTGTAAAAACGGTTTTGGTTGCCAACAATAAAATATGTCATTTTACCTATATATTTTTATACGCAACAATGGCATGAAAAAGAAGACAAATCGGTCCATTTCCTTCTTACAACAAAACAAAGAAAGGTTAACTAAAGACGCAACCCGGTCAATTCAGGTTGAATTAAATTATCTTTATTAAAAAAAAAGGTTGAATTAAATTCTTAAATTACATTTTCTTAAATTAAATTCTCTTAACTTACAAAGAAAAAGTTGAATTCAATTGACTGCATTGAAATGACTTGGGACTTAAAAACTAACTTCTTAAAAACTAACTGCTTCAAAACTAACTGCTTCAAAACTAACTGCTTCAAAACTAACTGCTTCAAAACTAACTGCTTCAAAACGAACTGCTTCAAAACGAACTGCTTCAAAACGAACTGCTTCAAAACGAACTGCTTCAAAACGAACTGCTTAAAAACTAACTTCTTCAAAACTGGCTTCTTCAAAACTGGGGCGGTTGTCCCTCTTGGATGCAACCTATTGACTTGACCTCTTATCAAGTATTTCTATAAATCTCTGGGCGGTTGTCCCTTTGGCGCAACCTTCTGACTTGACCTCTTATCAAGTATTCTATGTCTCTGGGGGCGGTTGTCCATCTTGGCGCAACCTTCTGACTTGACCTCTTGTCAAGTATTTCTATAATCTCTGGGGCGGTTGTCCATCTTGGCGCAACCTTCTGACTTGACCTCTTGCCAAGTATTTCTATAAGTCTCTGGGGGCGGTTGTCCATCTTGGCGCAACCTTCTGACTTGACCTCTTGTCAAGTATTTCTATAAATCTCTGGGGCGGTTGTCCATCTTGGCGCAACCTTCTGACTTGACCTCTTGTCAAGTATTCTGAAACTATCTGACTTGAACGCTTGTCAAGTATTCTGAACTGTAACTTGAACTCTTATCAAGTATTCTTGAAACTTAACTGTCTAACTTGAACGCTTGTCAAGTATTCTTAAACTTAAACTATCTAACTTGAACGCTTGTCAAGTATCTTTATAAATCTCTGGGGTTTGGTTGTCCCTTTTGGATGCAACCAACTGAAAACTGATTTGCAACTTATTTGCAAATAAAACTGACTCGAAACTACTTCGAGTATCTTATAAATCTCTGGGGTTTGGTTGTCCCTTTTGGATGCAACCAACTGAAAACTGATTTGCAACTTATTTGCAAATAAAACTGACTCGAACTACTTCGAGTATCTTTATAAATCTCTGGGTTTGGTTATACCCTTTTGGATGTAACCAACTGAAAACTGATTTGCACTTAGCAAATAAACTGACTTACAACTTATTTGCAACGAAAACTGACTTCAAAACTGACTTGCAACTTATTTGCAACGAAAACTGACTTCAAAACTGACTTGCAACTTATTTGCAACGAAAACTGACTTCAAAACTGACTTGCAACTTATTTGCAACGAAAACTGACTTCAAAACTGACTTGCAACTTATTTGCAACGAAAACTGACTTCAAAACTGACTTGCAACTTCTTTGCAACTAAAACTGACTTCAAAACTGACTTGCAACTTATTTGCTACTAAAACTGACTTCAAAACTGACTTGCAACTTCTTTGCAACTAAAACTGACTTCAAAACTGACTTGCAACTTTTTTGCAACGAAAACTGACTTCAAAACTGACTGGCAACTTCTTTGCAACGAAAACTGACTTCAAAACTGACTGGCAACTTCTTTGCAACGAAAACTGACTTCAAAACTGACTTTCAACTTCTTTGCAACGAAAACTGACTTCCAAACTGACTTGCAACTTCTTTGCAACTAAAACTGACTTCAAAACTTCTTTGCAACTAAAACTGACTTCAAAACTGACTTGCAACTTCTTTGCAACTAAAACTGACTTCAAAACATCTTTGCAACTTCTTTGCAACTAAAACTGACTTCAAAACTGACTTGCAACTTATTTGCAACGAAAACTGACTTCAAAACTGACTTGCAACTTCTTTGCAACTAAAACTGACTTCAAAACTGACTTGCAACTTCTTTGCAACTAAAACTGACTTCAAATATCTCTCTAAATCTATAAACTCTCTATAAACACTCTCTCTCTAAATTTGCAAGTCAATTCAATTCAGTAATTGAAAAAAATTTGCAAACAAAAATATAAAATGTAAACGACATTTCACTCTAATGTACACGAAGGTACGATACTATTATGTTTGATACATAAAATAAAATTATTCTATACTGAATATAACAGTGAAAATAACTGAAATTAACTCTCTTTTGAAATTAACTCTCTTTTGAAATTAACTCTCTTTTTGAAATTAACTCTCTGTTACAATTAACTCTCTGTTACAATTAACTCTCTGTTACACTAAGGAAAATGTATCACTAGTGTCTGAAGTGTTCACTGTGTTTCTTGTAAATTCTGACTTAATACTCATTATTAACTGTTAATAATACTGACTTTTCAAGTGTTTATAAATTACTTAAGAAAACAAAATGTACTTAACAAAATTTTCTATGGGGAAATCCTTAGAGACGTGTCCTGAAGACGTGTCTTGCTGGCCACTTGTTCCTGGATGAAAACTAGGCGTAGAGAACTTGGAGTCGTGACACACCGGTCAAGGGTGGATGTTACGAACAAGAAGTCGTGACACGCCGGTCAAATGGTTTTATCCTGATAAATCTTCTTTTATAAATCTTCTTTTATAAATCTTCTTTTATAAATCTTCTTTTATAAATCTTTTTATAAATCTTCTTTTATAAATCTTCTTTTATAAATCTTCTTCTTATCCTGGTAAAGGGTCGCCAGCTGTTAACCCCCCCCTTTATGGCACTTTTTCGGTTCGGATTCGACGGGGGGTTCTGGTTAGGAGGCTGCAACGGATATTTCTTCTGATACTTTTCTTCTATAATTTTCTAATTCTTTCTCTGATACTTTAGAACTTATCGACTTTACTAAGTTCCTCTGACGATAGCCCAACTCGAGTGGGAAAATAAAAAGTTTCTCTCTTAAAAATTTACAGTTAGTGCTCTGAATATACAGGGGTAGAGGTCGACCTCTTTCGACCATAGCTCAGGCCGGAATCAAAAAAATATAAGGAGGCAAGGGGCCTATGCCCCTCCCCGGCAGCGAAGCTGCTAACAAGGGGATCTCTTAGCAGTGACCAAGGCAGAGTCTCGTAATGAAGTGTTCTTCATTTTTACAAATAAATGTATAAAATATGCCTGAATGTGGGGGATGCAGTTGGAAGTTAAGCTTCCCCTTTTAAAACACGGATCAGGTGTTTGAAAGTTTCCAAATAAAATAAAAAAAAAATAAATAAAAATAAAAAACTAATCTTTTTTTTTTTTGCCACGTCTTCATTTCACGACAGTACATTTTTGTTTGGGTTTATTACAATTATGATTTCGATTATGGATTACTTCCCATTCGCTTATGATTTAATTACACTTCTATTAAAGTACATTCTTACATTATAAATTAAATCATTACATTAATTACAGTTTCCTTGAAGTACCTTACAAGTTATTATAATACAGTTTATATAATATATATATATATATAGGGTTAGATTATATGGTCAGATTATATGGTCAGATTATATAGGTTATTATATATATGGTTATTAGTACAACACAAGTACATGAGACATGACAAGATAATTTATATACAACATAATATGTTATATTACATTATATGTTATAAATTGGATCAGAGCGAAGATGTTGTTTTATTTAGAAACGTTCGGTTCTGCTGATTCGCGAATTTGAGCATTTAACTACTGTAAGCCTAATGAATGCCTTGAGGGTTGAACGCACTTAAAAAAAAAAAAATAATAAAAAAAATATCTGTGGACGTATTTTACATGTACATAATCCAATAGGTTGTGTGCGTAATATAGAGACGCGTAAAATATGGACTGATAGGTTGATAGGTATCAGTAGACAATAGGTAGGAAACAACATAAACTAATGATGTATAGAGAATGGTTTCTTTTTCTTTTTATTATTATTATTATTATATTATTATTATATTATTATTAAGGAATTTACCATATTCAATACGGAAGATGTCCAAATACTAAACACGTGATTCAGTGTTCAAGGTATGGAACACGTGAAGAGAATAAGTTACTTTATGACGTCATAGTTATTGAATTTGCACGTATATACAATCATTATTAGGAAGATTTACAAGAAACGAATTAGATACACGAGTGGTATTAATGACTAAGAAAGTACAACTGCGGTTCCAATCCTGTTATATGCAATGTGTATGCATAATCTAGGGACGAGGGTAAGATGCAAGACAATCATAATTAATTAATAACTTCTATAACAAATGAAAATGGATACGACTAAACCATAGGTATGGTAGATCGTAGGGTTTTGACACGATCAAAAATAGGAAGCCACAAGTAAAATTATTATCCAAACTCGCGTTAAGCGATTTTGGTTCTAATGTAAAAATTAATATTGATTATTCATTTCATTTCTACACATATATATATATGTCCTTGTGGACAGACGTGTTTTATCGAGCGTCCAGTATTACCAAGTGAATAAGTGGTTTTCGTTCAAGTGTCTTTAAAAAAAAAGAAAAAGTGTTTGGTGCATTCTTAACTAAATTACTTCGTGTTACTAATCATTCATTAACGAATATATTTCATTTATTGAATTTATTCATTACTATATTACTTGACTAAACCAAGGCTATTGCCTTGTTTGTTCCCGAATCTATTACTACAGGAAGTTTCATAAGGTTGAAATTCCTTTGGTTTGCCTTTGTTCTTTTTCAAATCTATCAGAAACGTGGTTTCTTAAGGTTCATTTTTCCTTCACACACTACCTGACCTCCAAAAGGGTCACCTACCGAGGGAAAAAAGGGATTAAGTCAGTAAGCAGCGACCAGATAAGTTTCATTTAATACTTTTTCTTTAACATTTCTTTCGTCGGTAGCTTAATTATATATTCATTTAGCATAAAATTGTGTTACAAGAACCTGTTTCTGCGTTTCAAGAACAATTATGCGGGTTTTCGCAGCTGACGGCACAATAAGCACGCGGTAGACCTACGTTGTAATTTATTAATTTCCAAACGCTCGTTTTGTGTTTTTTTTTGTTTTTTAACTAATTAAAAGCATGGCACCCCCGTCAAGTACTTGCAGTCGCTGTGAAGGGAAATTTGCCGCTTACGCGTTTACAATGGCTAATAATAATGAACAGTTAGTTTGCAGGTGGTACTCAAGCATGGAAGTCCTGAGGAACGAATTAGACCGTGAGAGGGAGGCCAGGGTGAGGCTTCAAGAAAGCGTGATGCTCCTGACGGCAAAATTGGATTCCCTTGAGACTCCAGTTACGACCCCTTCTGCCTCAGTTTCTACTAATAATATAAATAGTACTAATAGCCCTCTCTCTTCCCCTAGTTCCCAACCCTTCGTTCGAGTGCGAAATGGAGCCCCATTGCGAAAAGCAAAGACTTGTCTACCAGTATAACAAGCAATAAGTTTCTGTTTAGGTTTCGAAGATGCTGATGAAACGGAAATACGACTCGTTGGCGATTCCATTGTTCGAGGGCAGCTCGAGGAATTCTGTGGGAGAAACCCTCGTCGTAAGCGCCGTTACTGCTACCCTGGTGCAAGGGTGGAGGATATAACTAATAGTGTTGGCCATTTTACAGACGGTTCCGCCGAGGACACAACGTATGTTATTCATGTCGGTACTAATAACGTTTTAAATTCTAGATCGGAAGAACTGCTGGCTAGGTATAGGGACTTAATAGAGCGAGTAAAGGAGAAAACTAATAAGATTGTCTTAACAGTATACTTCCTCGAATAATCCAACGTAACGATTTCTACAGCAAGGCGACCTATATTAACAATAACCTAAAGTCTCTTTGCCAACAGGAAGGAGTGCATTATGCGAATTTTTGGAACAGTTTCTACGGCAGGAGGGACTTGTTTCTCGACGATGGACTTCATCTTAATGACGTAGGAGCTGCGCGTTTAGGAAGACTATTTCATAATACTGTCTCTTCTTTGCAGGTTGCCGTAACTCGAACGGTCCCAGCGTAAATTCCATAAATTTCCACTGCGCTCGCGAAGTTGTCGCAATTACAAACAATTTGAAGGTTCTATCCTTAAATGCTCGTAGCCTACGAAATAAAATAAATGAATTTTTTTCTTTAATTGCTTGTAAAGACTATGATTTAATTGTGATAAATGAATCGTGGCTTAGCACTGAAACACGTGACTTTGTAGGGGAGTATCAAATAAAGGTTATAGACTTTTTGTTAAAAAACAGAATAGGTAGGCGAGGAGGCGGTGTTATGTTGTATATCAAAGATAATATTGCGAAAGTTATAGAAGTAAAGCACTCAATTCCAGAACCGATAGATGCGACTATAGCAGAACTTAAATTAAACGACTTCAAACTTCTTGTTGCGGTTATATATAGGCCCCCTAATCAAACAGCGATACGGACGAAGCGTTATATCGTGAACTAAAGAGAATAATCGGTAGTGAGCAGGCTTTAGTTATGGGTGACTTTAATTGCGCCAACGTGAATTACGATACAATGCAGGGAGACGCGGAAGGTAATCGTTTAGTTAATTTTCTCGAGGATAGCTTTCTTAGTCAAAAGGTTGGGGAACCTACGAGGTTGGACAGTATTTTAGATTTAGTAATAACTACGGATGATAGGCTAATTACACTGCCCAACACCAATTTTGCTGATTTAATTCTAACACCTGTTTTTAGGTAACTTTGGTGTGCTGATTTCAAAAATCACCTTAGTTTTTGCCTATCACGTCAGGTTTTCGAGCAATCAAATATGGAGATATCGCATTTTGGCAGGGCTATGCCCAATTTTTTTTCTTTTAAAAAAATAAGTTTTTACATACTCAGAATCAGCATGGAAAAGTAAACAATTGTGCAGGGAGTAAACTTTAATATACAATGGTAATATTGACACATAAAGTGATTAAAAGTGTTTAAATAAGCAAAAAAGAATCCATGATCATGACGTCACGCTCACACTGGGAAATCACAGATACCAAGAATTTAATATGTTGTACATGACCTTTAGATTTAATGCACAGATTTGCGTATTCCACAGATAAAATTTTAACAGCAAAACAGCTGTAACAGGTCTCAAAAATCATCAATTTGATAAGTGCCCTTCATGGATCACCCAAAATAGGCATATTGCATTGCACATTGCACGAAAACCTGATGTGATGGCAAAATCTAAGGTGTTTTTGAAATAGCGCATCAATATTATCCAGAAACAAGTCTTAGAATTAAATCACCAGCAAAAAATGTTTTTTTTGTTGGGCAGTGTTATTGATCTTCAAGTAATAGAACCGTTAAGCAATAGCGATCACAATATGGTAGAGTTTGTCCTCTCAGTAAGTCACTCGAAACCAACTAACTCGACTAAAATTCCTAACTTCCAGCACGCAGACTTTTGTAAATTTCGAGATAAATTGTCACACGTGAATTGGGAAAACGTGATGGGGAACTCCAACGCAAAACTAATGTGGGGATCGTTCAAAACAGTATTTAGGACTATAAACGAGGAATGTGTACCGTACAAAATTAAGCGTGCGAAAGTAAACAACAAGCCCTTGTTGTTTACATCTAGAGTAGGAGACATTATAAAGAGTAGAGATAGGGCTTATAGGCAACATAAGTGCGATAAAAACAATTTGTTGTTACAAAACAACTACATATCTCTGAGGCGTGAAGCGAAAAGTGTAATAAAAAAGTCCAAGCGCGAATTTGAAATCTCCATAGCTCGTGACGGTAAAGAAAACCCCAAGCGATTCTTTCAATACGTCAATAATAGAAATCCAGTAAAAAGTGTCTTGGGTCCATTGAAAAATGTAAACGGAGATTTAGTTTCTGAAGACAAGGAAATGGCTACCTTGCTAAACGAATTTTTTACGTCAGTTTTTACTATAGAAGATCTAACGAATATCCCTACGGTCATAGACATAATACATTTTGATAATGGTAATATTTTGGATAATATTGTCGTTAGTGAAGGGGAGGTAATGCGCTATATTGATAAAATGAAAACGCGTAAATCACCGGAGCCGGATTCCATATATCCCATACAACTAAAAGAATTAAAAGATAGCATTGTTGTGCTGCTAACAAAGATTTTTAATGCGTCTATTTCTGAGGGGTGCGTACCAGATAATTTCAAGTTAGCAAACGTAACACCTATCTTTAAGAAAGGCGATAAAGGTGCGGCGGGAAATTATAGGCCAATCAGTTTAACGTCTGTTGTAGGTAAGCTACTGGAATCAATAATTCGGGATCGTATAGTCGAACACTTAGAATTTCATAAGCTAGTTAGAAATACGCAGCACGGATTTAGGCGAAACAAATCTTGCTTAACTAATCTTTTAGAATTTTTCCAAAGCGTGGTTGACGTTTACGAAAGACATCGGGCCGTTGATGTAGTGTATTTAGATTTTCAAAAAGCGTTTGACACCGTGCCGCACAAAAGACTCATTGAAAAAACTAATGCTCATGGAATCAGGGGTGTAGTAATAAATTGGCCACAGGAGTGGTTGCGAGGTAGGAAACAGAGGGTGGTCGTTGATGGAGCGGAGTCGTGTTGGGCTAATGTAGCGAGTGGCATTCCTCAGGGTTGTGTATTGGGCCCCTTGCTTTCTCTTATATATATTAACGATTTAGATGTCGGCCTAGTCAGTACAGTTTCAAAGTTTGCGGATGACACGAAGCTGGGTTGTAGTGCGATTAATGACGAAGATAGAGGTAAAATTCAGGAAGATCTGAATAAAATCGTTGATTGGTCAGTCACATGGCAAATGAGATTTAACGTTGATAAATGCAAAATTTTGCATATAGGTTCGCGTAACGGTAATTTTGCGTATAGTATATCAGGGAAAGATTTAACAAGCGTAGAGCAGGAAAAAGATTTAGGAGTTATAGTCAATAGTGATTTAAAAGTAGCGAAAGAACATAAGAAATTTATGTAAAAACTGCCGGTAAATTGGCAACGACCAATTTTTACGAAACTAAATAATTATCAATTATTTAAAAGTGATTTAAAAGTAGCGAAACATAGTACAGGAGCGGTCAATAAGGCGAACAAAGTGTTAGGTTTTATAGCTCGAAATTTTGAGTACAAATCGCGCGATATTATAGTTCCTCTTTATAAATCATTAGTTAGACCCCATCTGGAGTACGCGGTCCAATTTTGGAATCCGCATATGCGCAAAGATATAGACAAAATCGAAGAGTCAAAGACGAGCAACTAAGATGATTCCGTCGCTTAGGTCAAAGTCGTACGAGGATAGGCTTAAGGAGTTAAAATTGACAAAACTCGAGACTAGGAGGTTAAGGGGTGATCTAATCCAGGTTTTCAAAATTATGAATGGGTTCGATAACGTAGATAGAGATAGCTTTTTCGAAATATCTCAATATAATAGGACTAGAAATAACGGGTGTAAGTTGACAAGTAGAAGGTTCGAGACAGCAGTTGCCAAAAACTTTTTTACGCATAGAATAGTAAATAGCTGGAATAGTTTGCCGGTAGAAGTAATTAGTAGCACGTCTATAAACATGTTTAAAAATCGATTAGACGCATATGTTGAGAGATTGGGTATAGTTTAAGGTAGTAAAATTAAGGCTTTGTGGTGATAGATCCCACAGCTCAACAAAAGTGTTGTGGGATATAGGGAGGCAGCGTCTTGGGTTAGGGGATACTCTCTGTCCTTACACACCCCATTTAAAGAGATTCCTCTGCTGAGCGGTGCCCCCCATAGTACTGTGAAGTATTGAAAAACTCATGATCTTCACTTGCCCCACAAACACCTTTAAATGGGAGACCCAAGATGGGTGCACACACATTTCCTTATTACTGTACAGTCTTTACAGCCACACCTACACTTTTCCTCCTAAGTGTATATATTGTAATGTATATGGTTGTAAATTTTGACTTGGTCCACAATCGATATGGACCGTGACTTATTTTTCGTGACAAGGTACTAGTATTGATGGATACCGGAATGAAATTGACTGGATTCTCTGGATCTGATATATTTGCATGTCGGTTATAAATAGATATAGAGTGTAACATATTTGTGGATAGTAATCTATTATGACGTGATCCTCTGGATCCAGTGATTCTATCTTTAGTTTTAAATCGATAACTAATTAGTTTTGCTAAATTGGACGTTCCCAATGTACACATTGTACAGGAAGTTGTTAAATAAATTTCTTATGTTCTTGTGGTTCGGAACCCATGTAAAATTATAGGTCCCCTCCGCCACCACGGAGGACATACACAATTACGATCACAGTTAGGTAGACCAGCCATGAGTGGATCCTAGGGTCTTGGTTGGTCTGAAACATTATAACATTATAACACATATATATATATATATATATATATATATATATATGTGTGTGTGTGTGTGTGTGTGTAAAAATGAACAATGAATAATCCATATTCATTTTTACATAAGAAACCAAAATTGCCTAAGCGAGTTTTGGATAAAAATTTTATTTGTAGCTTCCTATTTTTGTTTGTGTCACAACCCTATGATCTACCATTTCTGTGGTTTAGTCGTATCTATTTTCCATTTTTCATTGTTATAGAATTTATTATAATTAATTATGATTGCCTTCCATCTCACCCTCGACCCTAGATTATGCATACACATGGCATATAACAGGATTGGAACCCGCAGTTGTACTTCTTAGTCATTGATACCCACTCTTTGTCTCTAATTCGTTCATGTAAATCTTCCTAATAATGATTTGTACTATACGTACAAATTCAATAACTATGACGTCACATTTTCCCGTCATTAATTTCCCTTCATTATATCTCTAGTATGCAATGTATGAAAATTCTTTATCATCATAATAAAAACTGTACACTCTATAGAAGTCATTATTTATATGTTATGTAGTATAAATATAACTATTATTCGACCATATTCCCGCCCCCATACGTCCATATTTTATCTTGATCATTATCCTATATAAATTTTATTAAATATTCATTTTTACTCGTGTCAATCTATGAAATGCAAAACTTCATGCCTTCGTTCGAAAACGCAAAAATACGTTCTCGTATTATTTTTTCATTTTTATTTTTTATTTTTAAGTGCGTTCACCCCTCACAAGATATTCATAAATGCTTAGGTAAGTGATCGAATTCCGCTCACTACGACAGAATCGAACGCCTCTAAGATAAATATCTCCGTTCGCTCTGATTTCAAATTTATAACATGTTATAACATATTATAAAATATTATGTTGTATATAAATCCATACCGTATGTGCCATGTACTTTGTATTATATTTCTGACATCTTAATTGTCTATTAATATGAAACACTGTAAAAAAAAATAAAAAATTTATAGTATCTCTTTAATTGTAATTAACTGTAATACTTTAATTTAATATAACGTAATGTACTTTAATGAAACTGTAATTAGTAATAACTTGTAATGTACTTCATTGAAACCGTAATTAAATGTAATGATTTAATATATACGATAATGTAAGAATGTACTTTAAAATGGAAGTGTAATTAAACAATAAGTGAATATGAATTAATTGGTAATTGTAATTATAATTGTAATAGACCAAAACGAAAATGTGCTCAGTAGTGTACTTAAACTGTACCTATGTACTATTACGAAATGATGTCGTCTTCACAAATGAAGACTCGGCAAAAATATACGATTAGTTTTTATTTTTATTTTTTTTATTTTTATTTGGAATCTTTCAAACATCTGATCATGTGTTTAAAAGGGGGGAACTTAACCTTCAACTTCCGTCCCACAACATTTAGGTTTATATTATACATGTATTTGTAAAATCCTCACTTCATTGCGGCACTTCATTACAGCACTTCATTACGACTCCTTTGTTAGCAGCCTCGCTGCGAGGAGGGGGCAGAGGCCCCTTGCCTCCTTAACTTTTTTTAGATTCCGGCCTGAGCCATGGTCGAAAGAGGTCGAACCTCTACCCTTGTAAATTCAGAGCACTACCTGTACATTTTGAGAAGTAAACTAAATGTAAGAGAAACTTTTTATTTTTCCCCTTGAGTTGGGCTATCTTCAGAAGAACTTAGTCAGTTAAGTCGATAAGTTATAAAAGAAAAATCGATAAGTTTAGTACCAAGAGAAATGATCAGAGTATTATAGCAAGAGAAGAATTAATAATCGTCGACCCATAAAGCGAGAGAAAGAGACAACCCAAGCACCATAGAAGATATTGGCCTAACAGTCTGGCGAGTCTGTAGCCAAGAGTTTAACCAGAGGCGACCGAAAAGAATTAGAATGTTATAGAAGAAATATCCGTTGCTGCCTCCTAACCAGAACCCCCCGTCGATTCCGAACCACCCAGGGCCATAGACGGAGGGGTTAACAAGTCTGGCGACCCTGCCCCAGGATAAGAAAAAGATTTTAAGAAGAAGATTTTAAGAAGAAGAAGATTTTAAGAAGAATATTTTAAGAAGAAGAATATTTTAAGAAGAATATTTTAAGAAGAAGAATATTTTAAGAAGAATATTTTAAGAAGAAGAATATTTTAAGAAGAGGCCACTCTTTGGCCAAGATAGAAATTAACCTGCATCAGGATAAAACCAGTTGACCGGCGTGTCACGACTTCTAGTTCGTAACATCCACCCTTGAACCGGTGTGTCACGACTCCAAGTTCTCCACGCCTAGTTTTCATCCCAGAAGAAGTAGCCAGCAAGACGTCTTCAGGACACGTCTCTGAGGATTTTGCCATTAGAAATTTTGTTAAGTACAGAGTTTGTTTTTTTTAAGAAATTTATAAACACTTGAAAAGTCAGCATTATTAACAGTTAATATTTAGTATGGAGCCAGAATTAACACAAAACACAGTGACCACTTCAGACACCAGTGATACACTTTTTTTTAGTGAAACTAATTTTCACAGAAGTTAATTGTCACAGAGTTAATTGTCACAGAGTTAATTGTCACAGAGTTAATTGTCACAGAGTTAATTGTCACAGAGTTAATTGCTACAGAGTTAATTGTCACAGAGTTAATTGCCACAGAGTTAATTGCCACAGTTATTTTCACTATTATATTCAGTATAGAATAATTTTATTTTATGTACCTTCCCGTACATTAGAGTGAAATGTTGTTTACATTTTTTATTTTTGTTTGCAATTTTTTTCAAATTATTGAATTGAATTGACTTGCAAATTAAGAAAGAGAGTGTTTATAGAGAGTATATAGATTTAGAGAGAAACGAAGTAATTTTGAAGTCATTTTTTGAAGTCATTTTTTGAAGTCATTTTTGAAGTCAGTTTTTGAAGTCAGAAGGTTGCGCCAAAAGGGACAACCGCCCCAGAGATTTATAGAAATACTTGATAAGAGTTCAAGTTAGACAGTTTAATTTTCAAGATACTTGACAAGCGTTCAAGTTAGACAGTTTAAGTTTCAAGATGCTTGACAAGCGTTCAAGTTAGACAGTTTAAGTTTCAAGATACTTGACAAGCGTTCAAGTCAGACAGTTTCAGAATACTTGATAAGAGTTCAAGTTAGTTTCAAGAATACTTGATAGAGTTCAAGTTAGTTTCAAGAATACTTGATAGAGTTCAAGTTAGTTTCAAGAATACTTGATAGAGTTCAAGTTAGTTTCAAGAATACTTGATAGAGTTCAAGTTAGTTTCAAGAATACTTGATAGAGTTCAAGTTAGTTTCAAGAATACTTGATAGAGTTCAAGTTAGTTTCAAGAATACTTGATAGAGTTCAAGTCAGACAGTTTCAAGAATACTTGATAGAGTTCAAGTTAGACAGTTTCAGAATACTTGATAGAGTTCAAGTCAGTTTTAATCCAAGTCAGAGAGTTTTATTCCAAGTCAGAGAGTTTTATTCCAAGTCAGAGAGTTTTATTCCAAGTCAGAGTTTAAGTCCCAAGTTATTTCAATGCAGTCAATTGAATTCAACTTTTTCTTTGTAATTTAAGAGAATTTAATTTAAGAAAATGTAATTTAAGAATTTAATTCAACCTTTTTTTTTTGTTTAAGAGAATTTAATTCAACCTTTTTTTTGCTGTAAAAGAGAATTAAATTCAACCAGAATTGACCGTTTTGCGTCTTTAGTTTAACCTTTTTTCTTGTTTGTAAGAAGCAAATTGACCGATTTGTCTTTTCTTTTCATGCCATTGTTGCGTATATAAATATAGTTATGTATTTTATTATTTGTATATATAGTATATATAGTGTGCATACATGCATTTTTATTGACTGTTGTAGGTACAAATCGAATTACGTAGTGGATGATGTATTATAATGATGATGTTTGCATACGAGTTTTAATGCAAAAGTGACTGGAGGGACGGAACGTAAATGAATTCGAATATGTGTCAAAAGTAATAAAATTCAATTAGGATTATAGATTTTACATAATTAATCAGTTACACGTATAAGGTAATTAAAAAAAACGAACTTAGAGGAACTTACAATTAATGAAAGTAAATCTAGCGGTATTAAAAATTAAATTTTGAAGATGGAATTAAATTCGACTAGTAACATTCCTAGCTATATATGAACTATATAACCATTAACATTAACCAGAAGTATCGGTACGATAATTGAATTAAAAAAAATTAAGAATACAAATTAAAAATATAAATCAATTATGCATTTTAATGAGCTAAACATAATTTTATAATACTCTTAAAAATAAAAGTAAATCGAACCTTAGATGAGTTTCGGCCAAGAATAAAAAAGTTATTGAAATGGAAGGAAAGCATTTCGAACAATCTTTTCTTTTAATAATTTCAGGTAAATTTTACATTAAAAATTATTTTTTATATAATAAAAAAAAATATTAAAAATGTTTAATTATTTTTGCATGTTAAGTACAAAAATCATACTCTTTCGTTGAATGTTGATAGAATTTGAATTATTTGATATTTTGACACGCAATTAATTAAATTCGACCAAAACAATTACTCAGTATTCATCGAATAAAAAAAAATATAAAAAATATTAAAATTGAAAATAGAAATCAATTATAAACTATAATGAACTAAACATATACTGTAATATAAAAAAACACTTAACCTAAATTGAGGTTATGTTCCATCGTACCAAAGAGGAATTAACCATGGTTGAACCATTTCTCTGGTTGACACGGTTCAACTGGGGTTGGGGGTGTTAAAATAAAATAAAAAAGACAAAGTTTGGAGTACGACATTCGGGGGAATTGAGTGACTAAGCAGGGGGTATAAGTCTGAAATTGACAATTACATCTTTTTTTTTTTTTTAAGATTGCTTGTCACACTACTTTGAACAAAAATTAAAAGAGTTGAAACAAAACGGAGGGACGGTATGTTCCTCAGCATAGTAATTTAAAATGAGTCATTGGGACAAGATCGATTAATTAATTATTACACAACTATTATTATCACGTATACATTACAATGATTATCAAAGTCATTACAAACAATTGTAAAAACTGTTTTGGTTACAACCAATAAAATGTCATTTTTACCTATATATTTATATACGCAACAATGGCATGAAAAAGAAAAGACAAATCGGTCCATTTCCTTCTTACAACAAAACAAAGAAAGGTTAACTAAAGACGCAACCCGGTCAATTCAGGTTGAATTAAATTCTCTTTTACAACACAAAAAAAGGTTGAATTAAATTCTCTTAAACAACAAAAAAAAAGGTTGAATTAAATTCTTAAATTACATTTTCTTTTAAATTCTCTTAAATTACAAAGAAAAGTTGAATTCAATTGACTGCATTGAAATAACTTGGGACTTAAACTCTGACTTGGAATAAAACTCTCTGACTTGGAATAAAACTCTCTGACTTGGAATAAAACTCTCTGACTTGGAATAAAACTCTCTGACTTGGAATAAAACTCTCTGACTTGAACTCTATCAAGTATTCTTGAAACTAACTTGAACTCTATCAAGTATTCTTGAAACTAACTTGAACTCTATCAAGTATTCTTGAAACTAACTTGAACTCTATCAAGTATTCTTGAAACTAACTTGAACTCTATCAAGTATTCTTGAAACTAACTTGAACTCTATCAAGTATTCTTGAAACTAACTTGAACTCTATCAAGTATTCTTGAAACTAACTTGAACTCTTATCAAGTAGTATCTTGAAACTGAAAATGTCTAACTTGAACGCTTGTCAAGTATCTTGAAACTTAAACTGTCAAACTTGAACGCTTGTCAAGTATCTTGAAACTTAAACTGTCTAACTTGAACGTTTGTCAAGTATCTTGAAACTTAAACTGTCTAACTTGAACTCTTATCAAGTATTTCTATAAATCTCTGGGGCGGTTGTCCCTTTTGGCGCAACCTTCTGACTTTAAAACTGACTTCAAAACTGACTTCAAAAAATGACTTCAAAATTACTTCAAGTATCTCTCCAAATCTATAAACTCTCTATAAAAACTCTTTCTTAATTTGCAAGTCAATTCAATTCAATAATTTGAAAAAATTTGCAAACAAAAATATAAAATGTAAACATTTCACTCTAATGTACGCGAAGGTACTGTACTATTATGTTTGGTACATAAAATAAAATTATTCTATACTGACTATAATAGTGAAAATAACTGAAATTCTCTCTCTGAAATTAATTCTCTCTGAAATTAATTCTCTCTGAAATTAACTCTCTCTGAAATTAACTCTCTCTGAAATTAACTCTCTCTGAAATTAACTCTTTCTGTTACTTTTAACTTCTGTTACTTTTAACTTCTGTTACTTTTAACTTCTGTTACAATTAACTCTCTGTGACAATTAGCTCTCTCTGACAATTAACTCTGTGACAATTAACTTCTGTGAAAATTACTGTTTCACTAAGAAAAATGTATCACTGGTGTCTGAAGTGTTCACTGTGTTTCCTGTAAATTCTGACTCCATACTAAATATTAACTGTTGATAATACTGACTTTTCAAGTGTTTATAAATTTCTTAAAAAACAAACTCTGTACTTAACAAAATTTCTACTGGCAAAATCCTCAGAGACGTGTCCTGAAGACGTCTTGCTGGCGACTTCTTCTTGGATGAAAACTAGGCGTGGAGAACTTGGAGTCGTGACACACCGGTTCAAGGGTGGATGTTACGAACTAGAAGTCGTGACACGCCGGTCAACTGGTTTTATCCTGATGCAGGGTAATTTCTATCCTGGCCAAAGAGTGGCCACTTGATAAAATCCTCTTCTTAAAATCTGCTTCTTCTTAAAATATTCTTCTTCTTAAAATATTCTTCTTCTTAAAATATTCTTCTTAAAATATTCTTCTTAAAATATTCTTCTTCTCAAAATCTGTTAAGATCCTGGTAAAGTGTCGCCACTCTGTTAACCCCTCCGTCTATGGCCCTGAGTCGGTTCGGAATCGACGGGGGGTTCTGGTTAGGAGGCAGCAACGGATATTTCTTCTATAACATTCTAATTCTTTTCGGTCGCCTCTTGTTAAACTCTTGGCTACAGACTCGCCAGACTGTTATGCCAATATCTTCTATGGTGCTTGGGTTGTCTCTTTCTCTCGCTTTATGGGTCGACGATTATTAATTCTTCTCTTGCTATAATACTCTGATACTTTCTTTTGGTACTGAACTTATCGATTTTTCTTTTATAACTTATCGACTTAACTGACTAAGTTCTTCTGAAGAGAGCACGGCTCGAAGGGAAAAATAAAAAGTTTCTCTTACTGTAATTTACTTCTTAAAAATTTACAGGTAGTGCTCTGAATTTACAGGGGTAGAGGTTCGACCTCTTTCGACCATGGCTCAGGCCGGAATCTAAAAAGTTAAGGAAGCAAGGGGCCTCTGCCCCCTCCCCGCAGCAAGGCTGCTAACAAAGGAGTCGCAATGAAGTGCTATAATGAAGTACCGCAATGAACTGCCGTTCATTTTACAAATACATGTATAATATAAACCTAAATGTTGGGGGAAGACAGTTGAAGGTTAAGTTCCCCCCCTTTTAAACACATGATCAGATGTTTGAAAAATTCCAAATAAAAATAATAAAAAAAATAAAAATAATAAAAACTAATTTGTATTTTTCGCGGAGTCTACATTTATGAAGGCGATATAATTTCACAGTAGTACATAAGTACAATTTGAGTACATGACTGACTACGTATTAATTTTGGTTCATTACAATTACGATTACAATTACCAATTAATTCATATTCACTTATTATTGTTTAATTACACTTCTATTAAAGTACATTCTTACATTATATATTAATTCATTACATTCAATTACAGTTTCATTGAAGTACATTACAAGTCATTATTAATTACAGTTTCATTAAAGTACATTACGTCGGTTACCATTCTTAGTGTTTTTATATATTTATATATGGTTATACTATAGGGTTATACTATATGGTTATTATATTTGATTATTAGTACAACACAAGTACATGAGACATGACACACATGATATAACATAACGCATGATAAAGTTATAAATTCGAATCGAGCGAAAGGAGACTTTTTTTATCTTTGAAGCGTTCGATTCTGCCAGTTAGCGGAATTTGATCTTACTAAGCATTTTCGAGTCCAATGCGGGAGGTGATATAATAAAAAATAATAATGAAAAAAATAATACGAGAACGTATTTTTGCGTTTTCGAACGAAGGCATGAAGTTTTGCATTTCATAGATTGACACGAGTAAAAATGAATATTTAATAAAATTTATATAGGATAATGATCAAGGTAAAATATGGACGTATGGGGGCGGGGATATGGTCGAATAATAGTTATATTTATACTACATAACATATAAATAATGACTTCTGTAGAGTGTACAGTTTTTATTATGATGATAAAGAATTTTCATACATTGCATACTAGAGATATAATGAAGGGAAATTAATGACGGGAAAATGTGACGTCATAGTTATTGAATTTGTACGTATAGTACAAATCATTATTAGGAAGATTTACATGAACGAATTAGCGACAAAGAGTGGGTATCAATGACTAAGAAGTACAACTGCGGGTTCCAATCCTGTTACATGCAATGTGTATGCATAATCTAGGGTCGAGGGTGAGATGGAAGACAATCATAATTAATTATAATAAATTCTATAACAATGAAAAATGGAAAATAGATACGACTAAACCACAGAAATGGTAGATCATAGGGTTGTGACACAAACAAAAATAGGAAGCTACAAATAAAATTTTTATCTAAAACTCGCTTAGGCGATTTTGGTTTCTTATGTAAAAATGAATATGGATTATTCATTGTTCATTTTTACATATATATACACACACACACACACATATATATATATATATATATATATATATATATATATACATATATATATATATATACACACACACATATATATATATACACATATATATATATATATACACACACACACATATATTATATATATATATATATATATATATATATTTAAGCAGAAAGCAACAGACAAGGAAAGAAACATCCATCAAGTTGGAAAGGGACTATATTTTGTATATTGCAACGTTTCAAGCACAAACTATGCTCATCCTCAGGCAAAAATTCTAAAAAGTTAAAAACATAATATTAAAAACCATAATGACATTAACAAATTAAAATAGGGAAAAAATCCACAAGCAAAAAACAAAGTCACACTAAAAAATTCTAAAAAGTTACAATTAAAAAACCATAATGACTATTATGAAACAAAAGCGAACAATTAACAAGCTTTAAAACAATAAAAGTGACACTAAAAACGAACAATGAATAACAGCTAATAAATACAAAATGTAAAACTCAAAAACTAAAAAATTCACACGTTGCAATATACAAAATATAGTCCCTTTCCAACTTGATGGATGTTTCTTTCCTTGTCTGTTGCTTTCTGCTTAAATTGAAATTGAAGCTTGCCAGAAGCGGCCTTCACCAATATATATATATATATATATATATAAGCAAACAACCACAAGGAAAAGGAAACACAAAGTCCGAGCGCTTTCGTGATATATTCACATTATCAAGGAGGAACAGAAAATAATGTGAATATATCACGAAAGCGCTCGGACTTTGTGTTTCCTTTTCCTTGTGGTTGTTTGCTTATTAATAAGGTCACGTGTTATTTTGTGATTCTAGTGCATATATATATATATATATATATATATATATATATATATATATATATATGGGAATGAACTCAGAATGGTTCCCTGAGTTTTCTATGATACACACAGACCGTGCATGGAACAAGGAACTCTTCTGGGATAATTAAATCCACTATAGTCCGAATAAGTAATGGTAAATGAGAAATACCATGTCCCAAAGCTGGATCCTGTCTGCTTTGCAGATAGCTGGTGAGGGAAGCTATATTTATGGGACCTCTTTGCGAGAGACCCGTTGCCCACGTCGGGCTTGCATCATGAAAAAGAAAAACTATGGTATTTCTCATTTACCATTACTTATTCGGACTGTAGTGGATTTATTTATCCCAGAAGAGTTCCTTGTTCCATGCACGGTCTGTGTGTATCATATAAAACTCAGGGAACCATTCTGAGTTCATTCCCATCATGAAACGGACATGTTATGTGCCTTGAAAAGTGGACGCTCAATTCTTCCAGTTGAGGTTTAAGTTTTGGTTTTGGCTAAAAATATAATAGTTACCCCTTTTTCTTTGATTTATTCAATCAGACGTGAATGCAACGAGTCTTTTACTTATATTGAGGTTCTAAATGTAGTGGAGCTAGGCTGCTTTAAACCCTAGATCCATGTCCCAAAGCTGGATCCTGTCTGCTTTGCAGATAGCTGGTGAGGGAAGCTATATTTATCGGACCTCTTTGCGAGAGACCCGTTGCCCACGTCGGGCTTGCATCATGAAAAAGAAAAACTATGGTATTTGTCATTTACCATTACTTATTCGGACTATAGTGGATTTAATTATCCCAGAAGAGTTCCTTGTTCCATGCACGGTCTGTGTATCATATATGTATACATATATATATATATATATAAATATATATATATATATATGTATATATATATATATATATATATATATATATATATATATATATATATATATATATATATATGTGTGTGTGTGTATACAGGGCTTTTCAAAATGATTCACCTGAATTCAAATGAGAATATTTTTTAATGTTACAAATACAGAGTGATTTGTGATACATCAACCAAAAGAAAAACTGTCCAAATTTTGTCTCTCACCTCATGTGACTATGTGACTATGTGCTCTATGTGACTTCCCCTAGTTACACGAGCAAGGTCGACACGATAGTCGAATTCCTCCCATACTCGCTCCAGCATGTCCGTTGTCACTGACTCTACAGCAGTAACAATGCGAGTTCGGCGCTCATCCAAAGATTTGGGCAACGGTGGCACGTACACAGTATCCTTAACGTACCCCCAAAGGAAGAATTCGCACGGTGTAAGATCCGGCGAACTAGGGGGCTCGAAAACAGGTCGAAAACTGCAACACACAAAACGCCTTCTGCTGTGCGGACGCCATTTTCACACTGAGTGTGTGTTGCTAGGCTAGGCCACGGCTTGACTTTGGAGCCCTCTCGCGGTAGTTTTGTAAAACTGGGAGATTTCCTCTTTCATGTGGTGTATGCCCAGTTGATGCAAGGTTGATAGGTACAGAAGTATTCTCAGTTGAAATCGGAGGAATCATTTTGAAAAGCCCTGTATATATATATATATATACACGTGTGTATATATATATTATATATGTGTGTGTATATATATATATATTTATATATATATATATATATATATATATATATATATATATATATATATATATATATATATGTGTGTGTGTGTATATATATATATATATCTATATAATATATATATATATATATAATATATATATATCTAAGAACAGAAGGACCAACACAACGGCAAACGTTTTCATTTATTTTTTGTACTTCAGACGTTTCGACATATCTTTTGTCATCATGAGTGAATTAAGTCTTAAAACCTTAAAACAAAAGTAGAAAGTGAAAATTACATCAATACAATATTAAAACCATTAAAATTAAAACCTTAAGATAAAATGAATATTGCATCAATACAAAATTAAAATCATTTAAATTTCATCACAATTAAAATTAAATTAAATTACCTCAATAGTTAAATACACAATGTTTACATCCACCTCCATACTTGACAAAGCCTAAGAGAAAACTGGATGGTCAGAGGATTAGAACGTATATGTCTATGGGAATCGGTTGGTTAGTTAAAAGAGCTGTAATTTGTAGGATGAACTATTATTGTTAATGGAGGGTTTGTTTCTATAGATGTACAAAGATTCTACAATTCGGAGTTCTGTGAGTTTATTGGATCTAGTTAAAATTTCAAACTGAGTTTTGTGAAGGGGATGGTTGTTTTCATTACTATGGTTTCTAATTGCGGATTGTGGAGGGCTACTGAGGGGACGGTTGGTACGGACTGACAAGCCCAAATGTTGAGAAAGGCGCACCTCCAGTTGGAGTTGAGTGCTGCCAATATACGCAGCCTTACAGCTGTCGCACGTGTATTTGTAAACAACATTGGGGCATACTCCAATTCTCACGTGTGGGCGCACGCAAATTCACATGCTACACGGGTTTCTAATGCCTGGACTCTCTGACGATGAAACGGATGTAACTGCTGCTCGTGCAACACTCTCCAAACCAGGTCGTGGTTCACACCGAGGATACGTGCAACACTTCGCGTGCTTGCCCTTGGATTGTCCTCAAATCGCCGTAGGATTTCTTCTTCCATGTCAGGAGTGCGCACGTTTCACTCCCAACCAGTGTCATGCATGTTTGCATGGAATGTTCCAGTTTCTCGCAGTCGCCGATGCAAATGCGCAAAGTTTGGTGGTTTGGCACACGTCTGTTTGGGAAGCGCTGTCGGTACAACCTCACAGCAGCTCTTCCGTTTCCATTGGCAGCCCCATACACCATATGCATGTCAGCCATCTCAACAGTCGTGAAACGCTCCATGTTACGCGTACTACGTCCGATTTAAGAATGCCCGCGGCAAGCGCGAGTCTAGCCCACTTCACCTTTTAGCCAATTGCAGCGGCGCCCTCTCGCGCCGAATGGTGACGTCAGCGGACATACACTTATAGACGAAAAGGGTTTGTCTTGGTGTTGCCTATCCCCCATTACAATTTGTACAGAAAGTTTTCAAACACCCTGTGTGTGTATATATATATATTACTGTATATATATATATATACATATATATATATATATATATATATATATGTGTGTGTGTATATATACAGTATATATATATATATATATATATATATATATATATATGTAAAAATGAACCGTAAATAATTCCCATATTCCTATACTATCTTATTCTTCATGTAATTCTTGTATTCATTTATATAGTTCTTGTATCCATTTTAGAAAAAAGTATCCATTTTAAAAATTCATGTGTTATATGGTTCGTGTATTTATATAATCCTGTATATTCTTATATATTTAACTTTATATAATGCCTATACTCATATGTATGGACGTGTGTGTATTCATTTTTACATAAGGACCAAAATCGTCCAACGCGAGTTTGGATAAAATTTTTGATTTGCTTCTACTTTGCCAAATAATTGGTGACCTGTTGTTTTTTAAAATCTCAATTATTTTTTTAGATTTCGCTTAATAAGGAATCCTGCTTAAACTTTGCAATGTTCATATTTTGTATACATTCTCTTTCGTTATAAAAGATGAGATCATGTCTTGCCTAAGCATTTAAATTGTACATCTTAAACCTTAAAATTTTACTCATATGCATATTTTAGTGTAAAGATGCATAGTCCGATTTCCACATCCGTTGCTGCCACCTAACTAGAACCCCCGTCGACTTCGAACCAACCCAGGCCATAGACGGAGGGGTTAACAACTGGGGACCCTGCCAGGATCTTCACGACTGACAACTTCTGCATCCAGGATTCTTCCAGTCTTCCAGACCCTGGAAGTAGAACCAACACCCAGTTGACCGGCGTGTCACGACTTCTAGTTCGTCACATCCACCCTTGAACCGGTGCGTCACGACTCCAAGTTCTCCACGCCTAGTTTTCATCCAAGAACAAGTGGCCAGCAAGACACGTCTTCAGGACACGTCTCTAAGGATTTTGCCGTAGGAATCTTAAGTACAAAACTCTTTTTTAAATAATCTCTAAACACTTGAAAAGTCAGTATTATTAACAGTTAATATTTAGTATTGAGCCAGAATTAACACAAAACACAGTGAACACTTCAGACACCATTGATACATTTTTTATTGAAAACAGCATTTTCACAGAATTATTGTCACAGTTATTGTCACAGAGTTATTGTCACAGAGTTATTTTCAGAGTTATTTTCACTATTATAGTTAGTATAGTATAATTTTATTAAATGTACCTAGCATAGTACCAGGATAATCTTATTTACATTTTTTATTATTTTGTTTGCAATCTTTTCAAATTTTCCCTAGTTAGGCAAATTGTTGTGCATTCATTATTTTTAGATAGTGTAGTTAGGAAAACCCCTTAAGTGATTATTTCATAAATTAAGATCGGTCAAGCAGACCTAATTAGAACACATTAATAAGAACCTTCACATAAGAAACGAACCCGCTCAGAATCCGAGCTTAACGGTCGACCCCCATTGCCACCAAAACGAGGCCGACCCCTTCGCCCACAAACACAAGTATCCACACAGCCACCCCCAGCTCCGTATAACCTAAGGCGTAGAAATGAATAAAATTGTCCCCCTTATAATTTTCCAAATTATTTACTCTTGTAGCCCTAGCATTAAAATTTCTACCGGAGTTGTTATAGAAAAACTTGCAGAAGGTAAGTTTTTGAAAGAGCACGCAGACCTTTATATAAATTTGCAACCCCCTGCTAGAATTAAAATAAATCTCCTTCAGATACAAACCCAATTAAAAACGTTTGAAAGTAAAGTCCAGAATTCTTTCCAAGGAAAAGATCAGATTAGTCGCGTTCTGTTAGAAAATACCCTCGAAAATATTCAAACTACAGTACGCGCCCGATCAGAAATATTAGCCTTACCATGGATACAAACTGAAACTAAAAACTCAGAAAACTTTAACCAAAGAAGTAAACGGGGTCTGATAGATATAGGAGGGAAACTGTTCAAAGGTTTATTCGGATTAGCAACCGAAGATATTAAAAGAATCGAATTCAAATTGAATCGATTCGCGCGAAATCGACAGTATAATGGACACATGTTAGAACAAACTATTAGGTCACTACACGAAAACAATCGCTTCCTCCACTCCCTTTCGGACAGATTCACATACCTTGAATCCATGTTAGCGCAATACAAAGAACACAAAAGATATCTAGAATTAATAGAGATAATTAACCTACAAGTAACCCTAATCGATAAATACTTTCAACGAATAACTACGATTCATTCCAAGGTTTTGCGTGCAACCCAGCTAGCCCATGGAAAAATCACTCTTTCCACCCTAATACCATGGGAAACACTTCAGTCCTTGATTCACACCGCCCAGACACAATTAAAATTATCACCCATATTCCCACTCAACCACTAATTACCCCCAATTTCTAGAATACACCTGGACTATACATGGACCACGCCCCTACACATACCTCATAATTATACCATTTTTCGATGTCCTCACTTACGACGTATATAAATTTCACCCTTTCCCAACACCCTACCAAAACAACTCTAATGTCTATCGATTGTATTTACCCACCGTACCACCTTACCTTTTCCTAACCAAAGATCTGTCAGCCTATTCTATGATGTCAGATAGCGACGTCCGGCATTGCCGATTCCCGCAACCAAATAAACAACTCGTTTGTCCTCCACTCAAACCAGTTATTCTTCCAACTACTAGGTCTTGTTTTATCGACTTAATTCGTGACGGGCATACCCCGGTATGTTTATTTAAAAAATTTCATTCCCCTAAAACCGTCCAACTACGAATTGGACCAGACATCTGGATTTCTCTCGCGAACAGGACTGCCGCTACTCTCGAGTGTCCGTCAAATTATTCCCTCATCACAATCCCTATGGTTATTCAACCACCAATTGGTTGCTCCTTGCATTCAAAAACCCTTCAAATATACAACCCGTACAAGGTTACCATTAATAACTCATACCCCTTCCTGTCGCAAATTAAATTTAAACCTGTCATAGAGATCTTAAATCTCTCCATAAAACCTGTAACCATCCTACCCGAGCTACATTCCCCTGAATGGAATGATCAATTGAGTCGGTTTAAAATTTCGGATGATAACCAAAATAACCTCTTACAAATATTACAACCTGTTACAATTTTGTCAACATCTGCCGTTAGCATCATTATTGTATGTGCTATTATCCTCGGTATATTTGTGGTGAAGAGATCATTCTGGGACCAAAGAAAACCAAGAGACACGGAACAACATGAAACTATTTATGCACGACCAAGAGTGCGCACCGAGACCACGTGAACTAGACTTAACCACCCGACTTATGATGTGTATATAAATCTGTATTATAAAACCCATAGTTATCATCTAGTTAGCTTTAGTTAGGATGTTACATTATTATATTAATATCATTCTAGAGGGACGAGCCCTGTAAAAATGAACCATAAATAATTCCCATATTCCTATACTATCTTATTCTTCATGTAATTCTTGTATCCATTTTAGAAAAAAGTATCCATTTTAAAAATTCATGTTATATGGTTCATGTATTTATATAATCCTGTATATTCTTATATATATAACTTTATATAATGCATATAATCATATGTATGTACGTGTGTGTATTCATTTTTACATAAGGACCAAAATCGCCCAACGCGAGTTTGGATAAAATTTTTGATTTGCTTCTACTTTGCCAAATAATTGGTGAACTGTTGTTTTTTAAAATCTCATAATTATTTTTTTAGATTTAGCTTAATAAGGAATCCTGCTTAAGCTTTGCAATGTTCATATTTTGTATACATTCTCTTTCGTTATAAAAGATGAGATCATGTCTTGCCTAAGCATTTAAATTGTACATCTTAAACCTTAAAATTTTACTCATGCATATTTTAGTGTAAAGATGCATAGTCCGATTTCCACTTTTAGTTAACTTGGCAGATCATGATAACATCAGATCTGAAAAGTCGCGGTTTTAGATAAAAATATGGTTTCATCTTCAAATATTTTGTTTACTCGTTCAAACCTTACCACAGCTAAAAAATTTACTTTATTTTCGATTTTCGAATATTGTGCAAAAATAATGCAGCCTTTTTAGCATTTAATAATAATGATGTTAGCAGTTTTGGGGTATATAAACCGCAGTAAAAATCTTCCATTGTCATTGAGAAGCTAATTGAGAGGCTGAGCACTACCGGTACATTTTAGCAGTAAATTACAGTAAAAGATAGTCTTTATCTTATCCTTCGAGCCTTGCTCTCTTCAGAAGAACTTAGTCATTAAACTTTCCGGATACGCTATAAGAAGAGTCCGGAATCTTCAGAATTTTTAGTAAGTCTACCAGAGTCCTCCGAGCCACTATAGAAGAACTCGGAGAGTAATATAGAAGAAAACTACAGCAAGTCACACATCCGTTGCTGCCACCTAACTAGAACCCCCGTCGACTTCGAACAAACCCAGGCCATAGACGGAGGGGTTAACATATATATGTGTATATATATATATATATATATATGTGTATGTGTATATATATATGTGTATGTATGTGTTATATATATATATATATATATATATATATATATATATATATATATGTGTGTGTGTATATATAATATGTAGGAGAATTACGACTTCTGATTAATCGAGGCCCATGGTGTAGTGGATAGCATATCTGACCGGCAATCGGAAGATCCCGGTTTCGATTCCCGGGTGGTTACCTCATTTTTCATTTGTTCGTTCTCTCTCTTTATCTTGTGCGGAACGTTCTTCTACACAAGCGTCGTTCTTTACATTAATTATACTGTGTGTTGTTTGCAGTTAAAATGTGTATATGTATATATATATATATATATATATATATATATTAACGTAAAGAACAACGCTTTTATAGAAGAACATTCCGCGCAAGATGAGGAGGGAGAACGAACAAATGAAAAAATGAGGTAACCACTCGGGAATCGAACCCGGGATCTCCCGATTGCCGGTCAGATATGATAACCACTACACTATGGGCCTCACTCGATCAGAAGTCGTAATTCTCCTACATACGCGCAGAAACCAATGCCCCTAGGGGGCACCTCCGCATGCCGCACCTCATTTTTGCATTTGTTCGTTCTCCCATCTCATCTTGCGCGGATTGTTCTTCTATACAAGCGTCGATCTTAACGTTAATTATACTGTGTGTTGTTTGCAGTTGAAATATATATATATATATATATATATATATATATATATATATATATATATATATATGTATATATATGTATATATATAATGTGTATATATATATATATATATGTATATGTGTATATATATATATATATATAATATATATATTAGGGTGTCTCTTATTGGGTAGTCAAAATTGAAATGTTGAATTATTTTATCTGCGCCCCTAAAATAGTTCCATTTAGCATAAAAACTAAAACTTGAAAGTTTGACACAAATTGGCTCATATTTAGGGGTCGCCCCCGGCTAATAAAAATGGTGACCATGGCATAATAGCTCCTGACATATGATTATGCTCATTATACACATAATTCCTTCCTTCTTTTTTTAGTTTGATTCGTTTTTATAAGTATAGGCCTTCTTATTTATCATTGATCCTTTTCTAACCTATCCTTGATGTTGTTATAATCCATCCTTTGGTCCTCAATCCTTCTTTATCCCAATCCTTTTTCTCCTATCCAAAATCCTTCCTGGCTCTTTTTTTATATACAATCAGCAATGAAGCATTGCTACAAAAAAAAACCATTAGTTTATTATATAGAGATAAATTCAAAATGCCAGTGCTATTTACATACTTTAATTACTTTAATTAGCATTATTTCCTTATACAACATTTATTTAATATACAATGATTATACAATATGGTGTATTTTAAGGTGCGACCTCATTGATGGTTATTTTTTGAGAAGAACAGTTTTTGATGGAACTGGGTGACTCTGGCGGTGTTTTGCAACAATTTGGAGCAGGAACTGGAGCTGCTCTTCCCCCACTGTCAATTTCTTATTCAGCTCTTGAACTAAAGCTACTGCACGTTCTGCCCGGTCATTTATAACAGATAGAGCTGCAACAATAGCTCTGGCCCTTAAATATTCACAGTTGGATGTCCAAGTGCTGGGTGCCTTGTTCAGAAATCCTTCTGGCAAATTCAGCTTAGTAAAGAATTCTCTAGTATTTCTTGTAACAAGTTGGTGTAGTCCTTCACCAGAGCAGAAGGTCGATTCAGGAATCCGAGGACGCTTGGGTGGTCTATCAGTGGACTCATCTTCTAATGCCTTTACCATGCGTTTCTTTACATCTGTAGTAATTCGCTCATCAAAGAAAGCAAGACCAACTGCTTCTTCAGACAGGTACCATAAGTGGTTAGAGAGCTTTTTTTTAGTTGCATCAGGAATCTTTTTGTTAGGATAATTAATCAATGACCTCATAAGGAGCCAGTCATTAAATGGGGTTTCAATAGGGAGTGAGGATGTTGTCCAAGCCTTCATATAGATGAGAACAGAAAAAAAGGGAAAGATCTCGAATTCCTCGTTCTTCAGTCTTAGTCATCTTGAACTGGTTTCGAAAAAGCCACATCTTGATAGAATAGAGCGCTTTGGACATCCAGCGAGCTCGATGCATGGCACCTGGTGCACGAAACTTGATGCCTTTATTGGGGACACCTCCAAGAAAGATGATGGACAGATCCAAAAGTTCTTGATAGTCATCCCGTAGCATAGGTGCCTGGGATCTAGCAAACTGAATTAGTTCAGTTTTAGACTGGATAATTGCTTCTTTAGTAATCGTGTCTGTCTCACCTGTTTGGAACTGGCTTTGATCAACAGAAGTCCAATTGTCACGAAAACGCTTAAAGATCAATATCTCTGGACCAGTTGATGTAGATCCCAATGTTGCTTCAAATGCAGCTCCCAACAATAAATCTAAAACATGGTGTCTACAAGGCAAGTACAAAACATCATGTCCCAATTTTGCTTCGATGAGAGCACAGGCGCTACTATATTGACCCGTGTTTGAAGCTGTTGTATCGAAACAAATTGCTTTTACTCTCTCTGTAATTCCTCATTCATTCAGGCAGTTAAAGACGGCTTCAGCTTGTGCTTCTCCAGTTGAGTTTGGGATTTTGCGGACACCAAGCAGCTGTTCAACACCAGGTCCTGACACAAGTACTGGGAGACGATCAATGTGCTTGTGCGAGGTGAGGTCCTCCATCATCTTGCCATCCCAGTGGACTGTCATAGAACATTCTCCATGGAAATGCTCCTTAAGTTCTTTAGCATGACGAGCTCGGTTCTTATTTCGAAGGCGATGGATAGAATGTTGGTTTTTGTTGTAATCTGAAGCGTCCAAACCAAAGCTTTTAGCTGCCTCTGCGAGAAGAAATGTTGCCTTTCTAGAGGAAATTTGTGTACGATCCAGGGCAGCAGACATCTGAATAGTCATGATGTTTTTCATGCCTCGTTTTTTCTTAGATTTTGGTAAAGCACAAGCTCCTTTGGGCTCCTCATCCTCATTCTCATTTTCATCAGTGTTGCTGGAAGATGTGGAAGAAGCCAGTACAACTTGACTCGTAGACGCCTCCATCAAAGATTCTGACTTTCTTTTTCTCTCTGCCTCAGCTTCCAACCGTTTGACTGCATTTTTTGTGCGGTGAAGATGTACAGTGTCCACACCACCGATTGAGCCAGGACGACCTTTACAAACTTGACAATTATCTCTAATATATTCATTTAATTGAATTCATCATAAATATGATGATTAATTAATTAAAAACATATGTTTAGTATACTTGACAACTGCTAGTAATTTCAAATATTAATTGCATAAATAATAGCTATATTTTATGAACTTTAATAAGCGGGGGCGACCTCTAAAAATTGTTCAATCCAAAGAACATTTTATATGTGATGTGCTTGCAACCAATGGAACTGGTTGAGGGGGCGCAACCTAAAAAAATCAACACTTCGAAAATAAGAGACACCCTAATATATATATATATATATATATAATATATATACAGGGCGTCCCAAAAAAATGTATACACATTTTAAATAATTATAAAGGCAGTGTTTATTAAAATACATTTCATTTTCAAAATGTAATAGAATCTACAGACATTATTTAATTGTTTTGTCAACGCCTGTTTTCAAACCGACGTCCGTTCTGGTCCAGGCACTGCTGATAACGCGAAGCAATGGAATAGAAAACATCACGAAACATTTCGTTTGGTATTTGTGTGCATTCTCGTTCAATGGCTGCTCTCAATTCAGCGACTGTTGAAGGTTTTATAGCGTAGACTTTGTCTTTTAAGTATCCCCATCAAAAAAAGTCTAGTGGTGTGAGGTCTGGTGAACGCGGACGGTATTCTACGAAACCCCTTCGTCCAATCCACATCCACATCGTGCCAAGTACCACTCGCAATACTCCACTCTTCGGTCCGGATCATCTTCATTAATAGCATGGACTAATCTTGGAATGTAATTTTTCCATTGACAGCGCTTCAAAATGCGTTGGACAGACGATTCTGAAATTCCTACCTCACGACTCGCTTGCCGCACAGATTTTCTTGGACTTTGGTGATACGTTTCCAGTACTCTTTCTTGCTTTGTGGGGCTTGTCGATGTCCGTGGTCTTCCGGAACGCTTCTTGTGGACATTCTGAACAGTTCCATCGGCTTCAAACTTATCTCTAATTCGAGTGATGGTAAGTCGCGTTGGTGGATCTGTTTGAAACTCCCTCCTAAACTGTCTTTGCACTTCAACTGCGTTTTCACACTTCCAGTAGCATTTTAGAATGAATTTCCTTTGTTCAAAGCTTAGTCTGAATGCCATTATTAATTCTAATGGGTTTAACTTGGAAAGAAAGAAACATCAATTGAGCTATCAGCTGTTAAAGTGTGTATAATTTTTTTTGGGACGCCCTGTGTATATATATATATATATATATATATATATATATATATGTGTGTATATATATATATAAAATGTATATATATATATATATATATATATATATATATATATATATATGTATATATATGTGTGTATATATA
>JAJOZX010007114.1:125000-127500 GCA_023014485.1 Bathynomus jamesi | reverse complement strand
CGCCAGTCCTGAATACATCGATGCCGAATTGGAAAATATCAACGGTATTGGAAGTGAGTTGTGTTACCCTTCTGCGTTCATGGAATCTTGTCTTAATAAGGCTAAACGAACCTTCTATCGTGTGAATAATAACACTCGCACCTTGTCAAAGAATATTTTAGTACTTCCATTTTTCCCGGGCTTCTTAGGCATTGCTAATGTACTTAAACTTTTGGATATCAGTGTAGTTTTTTCATATAACAATATTGTGAAAAACATCATAGTAAAAAATAGCCCTACCAATAATTTAGGCATTATCTATAAAATTGGGTGTAAGCAATGTGATTCCTTTTACATAGGTCAGACGGGAAAGGATTTGCAAACGCGTGTAAAACAGCATCAATATTCCGTTAGAACGGGACAGTTGTCCAGTGCCCTTTTTGTCCATTTGTCAGAGTTATCCCATTGTATTGATTGGAATAATGTTTCAGTTTTGTTTCACTCTAGCAACATTGTTAATAGAAATATTCTTGAGTCGGCTATAATTCAACTTACAAATAACCTTAACATGAGTAAAGGTCTGTTTCAACTTGATCCCGTTGCTCTGAATTCCTTCAGAATGGATTTAAACAAAAAGGGCAGGTTGTTAAATCTTTGGTAAAAAATTTGTTTTTGTCTGTTGTTTCCCTTACAATTTTATTTTTCAATTTTTTGCTGTATGAGTGTATGTGTATGTATGTATGTGTATGTGCGTATGTGTGTGGTCATTGCAGTTAAATGTGTTTGTATGTATATGTGTGTATATGTATGTATGTATGTGTGTATATGTATGTATGTATGTATGTATGCAGTTAAATATATATATATATATATGTATATGTGTATGTACCTTACCTTACCTTACAACCTCACAAAGGTTCTGCGGGATGATTTCTCATTTCGTGAAGGTCAAGCTTGTATATATATATATATATATATATGTGTGTGTGTGTGTGTGTGTGTTTGTATATATGTGTGTATATGTATATATATTTGGGTATGCGGGTATATATGTGTACGTGTATTATTTGTAATTTTTTCAAGTTATATTTATTTTTATTTCTTTATTCTTTTGCGACCTACCGTTTTCTCAGACAATAATTATAAAAACAAATTTGGTAATTTTTTTTTCCCTTATGCATATATATATATATATATATATATTCTGTATATATTGCGTTTATATTTCGTATATATACCGTAAATATGTTGTATATATATTTTATTGTTCTTTATATATCATCTAGGGATCATTTTGTTTTCCAATTTATATTTATTTGTACTTTTGTATTCGTTTGTGACTATAATATGCATATGTGGTAATTTTTCCCTTATAAATTGGTGTGCCTCTCTTAAAATTTATCTTTCAATTTTTATTTTTTAATAATGTGACATATATATCAATTTGGCAGCATCTATTAAATCGATTGTAAATCCTCCCTCTTGAGCTTGAATTGGTAGACTCCACTTACAATATTTATATTTATTTTTATTTCTTTATTCTTTTGTGACCTGTTCCATAAAAAAGCCATTTGAATTTATATGGAAGGTCGGCCAAAGTGCTAAAAGTGTCTTTATATATATATATATATATATATATATGTATGTGTATATATATGTATATATATATATATATATGTATGTATATGTATTTATGGGTTTTTTTATTTGCCTGTTTATTTCTTTATGATTATTTAGGCTGTGACATATATATCACTAAGGCACTATTTTGTAATTAATTTTTCTCAATTTATATTTATATTTATTTTTATTTCTTTATTCTTCTGTGACCATATAAATGTTGGCTCCTCCCACAATTTTTTTCTATGCTTACTATATATATGTATATATTTATATATATATATATATGTATATATATATATATGTATATATATGTGAATGTGTATGTATGTATGTTTATTTTTGTAACCTATATATTGCCTTGATCTGTCCTTTCACTCCAGTGTTCCTGAGGATGTCATTAGACGAAAGCGCTTGAGCACCCCTTTGTGTTTCTTTTTCCTTCGTGGTTTTATTCATCGTATATATATATATATATATATATATATATATAATATATATATATATAGGGTGGGGCACGGGAATCAAGTGTTTTTTGAATAGCTAGTAATCGGCCATTAGGAATGGGAGGGGCGTGCGGTAGGTAGCATTCCATTCCTGGGTTCATAGCATTTAACTTTAACTAACACTCACCTTTATCTTTCAGGTGCCATCATGGAGCAGTGGACGTTAGAACACCGCATGTTCGCGTATGATCATTTTGTTAGGAGTGGCGAGTCAGTGACAGCAGTTCAGCGTGCGTTTCGCCGCAGATTCAACATTCATCGAAATGACTCTGTTCCCGCTCGTGACACAATCTTACGTTGGGTTAACAATCTTCGAACAGGAGGCTCAATAATGAAAACAAAACCGAAGGGGCCGCAACGCACTGTGCGTACTCCAGAGAACGTTGAAAGGGTCA
>JAJOZX010007114.1:10000-120000 GCA_023014485.1 Bathynomus jamesi | reverse complement strand
ATCGCTTGGGGTTTGCTTTACCGTCACGAGCTATGGAGATTTCAAATTCGCGCTTGGACTTTTTTATTACACTTTTCACTTCACGCCTTAGAGATATGTAGTTGTTTCGTAGCCACAAATTGTCTTTATCGCACTTATGTAGCCTATAAGCCCTATCTCTACTCTTTATAATGTCTCCTACTCCAGAAGTAAACCACAAGGGCTTGTTGTTTACGTTCGCACGCTTAATTTTGTACGGTACACATTCCTCATTTATAGTCCTAAATACTGTTTCAAACGATTCCCACATTAGTTTTGCGTTGGAGTTCCCCATCACGTTTTCCCAATTGACGTGTGACAATTTATTTCGAAATTTACTAAAGTCTGCGTGCTGGAAGTTAGGAATTTTCGTCGAGTTAGCTGGTTTCGAGTGACTTACTGAGAGGACAAACTCTACCATATTGTGATCGCTATTGCCCAACGGTTCTATTATTTGAAGATCAGTAATTAGCCTATCATCCGTAGTTATTACTAAATCTAAAATACTGTCCAACCTCGTAGGTTCCCCAACCTTTTGAATAAGAAAGCTATCCTCGAGAAAATTAACTAAACGATTACCTTCCGCGTCTCCCTGCATTGTATCGTAATTTACGTTAGCGCAATTAAAGTCACCCATAACTAAAGCCTGCTCACTACCGATTATTCTCTTTAGTTCACGATATAACGCTTCGTCCGTATCAGCTGTTTGATTAGGGGGCCTATATATAACCGCAACAAGAAGTTTGAAATCGTTCAATTTAAGTTCTGCTATAGTCGAATCTATCGGTTCTGGAATTGTGTGCTTTACTTCTATAACGTTCGCTATATTATCTTTGATATACAACATAACACCGCCTCCTCGCCTACCTATTCTGTTTTTAACAAAAAGTCTATAACCTTTAATTTGATACTCCCCTACAAAGTCACGAGTTTCAGTGCTAAGCCACGATTCATTTATCGCAATTATATCAGTCTTTACAAGCAATTAAAGAAAAAAATTCGTTTATTTTATTTCGTAGGCTACGAGCATTTAAGGATAGAACCTTCAAATTGTTTGTAATTGCGACAACTTCGCGAGCGCAGTGGAAATTTATGGAATTTACGCTGGGACCGTTCGAGTTACGGCAGCCTGAAAAGAAGAGACAGTATTATGAAATAGTCTTCCTAAACGCGCAGCTCCTACGTCATTAAGATGAAGTCCATCTCCGAGGAACAAGTCCCTCCTGCCGTAGAAACTGTTCCAAAAATTCTCAAAATGCACTCCTTCCTGTTGGCAAAGAGACTTTAGGTTATTGTTAATATAGGTCGCCTTGCTGTAGAAATCGTTACGATGGATAATTCGAGGAAGTATACCTGTTAAAACAATCTTATTAGTTTTTTCCTTTAATCGCTCTAGTAAGTCCCTGTACCTAGCCAGCAGTTCTTCCGATCTAGAATTTAAAACGTTATTAGTACCGACATGAATAACATACGTTGTGTCCTCGGGGTACCATCTGTAAATTGGTCAACACTATTAGTTATATCCTCCACCCTTGCACCAGGGTAGCAGTAACGGCGCCTACGACGAGGGTTTCTCCCACAGAATTCCTCGAGCTGTCCTCGAACAATGGAATCGCCAACGAGTCGTATTTCCGGTTCATCATCATCTTCAAAACCTAAAACAGAAAACTTATTGTTTGTTATTACTGGTAGACATGTCTTGTTTTCTCAATGGGGCTCCATTACGCACTCGAACGAAGGGTTGGGAACTAGGGAAGAGAGAGGGCTATTAATACTATTTATATTATTATAGAAACTGAGGCAGGAGGGGTCGCAACTGGAGTCTCAAGGGATTCTAATTTTGCCGTCAGGAGCATCCCTTTCTTCAAGCTACCTGGCCTCCTCTCACGTTCTAACTCGTTCCTCAGCACTTCCATGCTTGAGCACCACCTGCAAACTAACTGTTCATTATTATTAGCCATTGTAAACGCGTAAGCGGCAAATTTCCCTTCACAGCGACTGCAAGTACTTGACGGGGGTGCCATGCTTTTAATTAGTTAAAACAACAAAAAAACAAAAACAAAAAACGAGCGTTTGGAAATTAATAAATTACAACGTAGGTCTACCGCGTTTTGAAACGCAGAAACAGGTTCTTGTAACACAAATTTATACTAAATAATATAGAATTAAGCTACCGACAAAAGATCTGTAAAAGAAGAGTATTTATAACACTTATCTGTCCGCGATTCGCCGACTTTTTTCCTTTTTTCACACGGTGTGACCACACTCTACCTGACCTCTCGAAAGGAAAAAATGAACCTTATGTCCACGTTTTTGATAGATTTGAAAAACAAACAAGGCAAGCCACGTGCAGTAGCCTTGGTTTGATCAAATAATATAGTACTGAATAACGTCAATAAATGAAATATATTCGTTAATGAATGATTAGTAGCACGAAGTAATTTAGTTAGAATGCACGAACACTTTTTTTTTAAAACACTTCAACGAAAACCACTTATTCAATTGATAACACTGGACACTCGATAAAACACGTCTGTTCACAAGGAAAGACTGATCACATATCACATATATATATATATATATATATTATGTGTGTGTATATATATATAATATATATATATATATATATATATACATTTAAACTGCAAACACGCAGTATAATTAACGTAAAGAACGACGCTTGAATAGGAGAATATTCCGCGCAAGATGAGAGCGAAAGAACGAAACAAATGAAAATATGAGGTAACCACCCGGGAATCGAACCCGGGATCTTCCGATTGCCGGTCAGATATGATAACCATTACACCACGGGCCTCACCCAATCAAATGCCGTAATTCCTCTACATACGCGCAGAAACCAATGCCCCAAGGGGGCACCTCCCGCATGCCGTACATTATATACATTTAAACTGCAAACACGCAGTATAATTAATAGTGATGTAGGTCACATCCGTATCCGCGAGACATCCGCACATTTTCTCGCATCCGCATCCGCACCCGCATCCGCACTTTGGACTGCGGATGTCGTGCGGATGTGGACCGTTGAGATAAAACGTCATTAATAAGCGGAAATTATCAAATTCTTCTATATTAATAGAACTAGTTCATTGTGCGCAAAAGTGATGCAAGCGACAAGACGAGAGGCTGTTCTTGTATGAAGTTACTCTCTTGCAACCTACTTAGATCCATGTTACAAAGCTAAGTTATTTTCACCTAGTACATTAGAACGAGTTAAATCATCACTTGGCAAAGCAGTTGAAGAGCTTCAATCTCTTGAATCTGTCGCTTCGCCACCCACCAAAAGAATAAAAGTTTCAGTGACAGAACCAACACCTTCAACAAGCAAATCTATCACAGAATCTGTCTCTCAGTTTCTTGAGTCAAGCAGCAATGACGAGACCTACGCGATGTCAAAAGATGTAGTAAAAATGATCGAGAGCTATCACCAAGAAAAACGCCTGGCTGCATGTGACAATCTTATTAGTTGGTGGAAAAATACGCAGAATATCTATCCATACTTGAGTAAACTTGCAAGGAAACATTTAGCCTATCCTCCAACAAACGTACCAAGCGAGAGATTATTTAGCAGTGCTGGATTAATATATGATGAAAAGAAAAACAGACTGGCAGCAGAAAAGGCAGAAAAATTAATGTTCCTTAAGCATAACCTTCCTATAATTAAGTTTGAACATTAAACGATGAACATCTTAGTTTACTTTATTTTAATTACTCATTTATAAATATGCCTAATAAAACTTTAAACTTAATATAAATAGTTATGAAGCTAATTAAAGATCTCTTTCTATAAGAGTGGAGGTTGGGGAAAGAGGTCGGTGGGGTGCATTTGAGTTGGGTTCACGTCCCGCATCCTGGTAACACAATTATGGTTTCTAATTGTGGCTGAAACTCAACAAAATATAACGAATTTATTTGCAGACGAATTCACTAATTGATTTCTATATTAGTTAGATGCTTGATATTATTTTATATGTTCAGAGAAAAGTACAGCAATTATTGTACTGTTAATCAATTATACTACATTATAGCTACAGCTCTCTCTATATAATAACTTATTATATACGTTAAACACAACAAATCTCGAATATATCCTAAAAAATAACGAAAATGTAGACATCCGCATCCGCATCCGCATCCGCGGATGTTGAAATCAAACATCCTCATCCGCATCCGCATCCGCGGATGTGAAAGAAATGACATCCGCTACATCACTAATAATTAACGTAGAGAACGACGCTTGCATAGCAGAATATTCCGCGCAAGATGAGAGCGAGAGAACGAAACAAATGAAAAAATGAGGTAACCACCCGGGAATCGAACCCGGGATCTTCCGATTGCCGGTCAGATATGATAACCATTACACCACGGGCCTCACCCAATCAAATGCCGCAATTCCTCTACATACGCGCAGAAACCAATGCCCCAAGGGGGCACCTCCCGCATGCCGTACATTATATACATTTAAACTGCAAACACGCAGTATAATTAACGTAAAGAACGACGCTTGAATAGGAGAATATTCCGCGCAAGATGAGAGCGAGAGAACGAAACAAATGAAAAAATGAGGTAACCACCCGGGAATCGAACCCGGGATCTTCCGATTGCCGGTCAGATATGATAACCATTACACCACGGGCCTCACCCAATCAAATGCCGTAATTCCTCTACATACGCGCAGAAACCAATGCCCCAAGGGGGCACCTCCCGCATGCCGTACATTATATACATTTAAACTGCAAACACGCAGTATAATTAACGTAAAGAACGACGCTTGACGCCCGTGGTGTAATGGTTATCATATCTGACCGGCAATCGGAAGATCCCGGGTTCGATTCCCGGGTGGTTACCTCATTTTTTCATTTGTTTCGTTCTCTCGCTCTCATCTTGCGCGGAATATTCTCCTATTCAAGCGTCGTTCTTTACGTTATATATATATATGTGTATATATATATATATATATATATATGTATATATATATATATATATATATATATGTGTGTGTGTGTGTGTGTGTGTGTGCATATATATATATATATATATATATATGTGTGTGTGTGTGTATGCTGCAACCCAGAAGGAAAAAGAAAAACTATTCCAAGGTCTTTCGTGTATTCAGAACTACACCTCGTCAGGGAATAAAGATAAAAGGTCAGATGCTCATAGATATATACAACGTACAGGAAAAACAAAACAATTAGCACATACTTAACAAGGGTTAATGAGAGGCAAAAGAAATTTTAACAGGATATTGTCAATGTTATACATTCCCGCACTGTTATTGAAATTGTTTTTAAAATGAATAAATACACATTCTAGAATATTTCTTTCTATTATACAGTATCTCTGTTTTTAACAAGCGCTTTAGAACTATCCCACTTGATGCTATGGTTACATCTATACATATGGTTAAATAAAGCATTTGAATTATTAGCTGTTCTACAAGCATATTTATACTGTTTTACCCTAATATCTAACGTTTTACCGGTTTGGCCTAGATATACTAAGTTACATTGTGTACATCCGATCGAATACACACAACCAACAACATTATCAGGGCTATTCTTTATTAGGCGTGATTTAACAGTATTATTATACTGAAAGACTACATTAATGCCAACTGCTTTAAGTAAAGTTGGAAGGTATTGAAAATTAAGATGGTAAGGTAGGCTAAGGAATTTTTTGAAAGTAGAATTTTGCCTACGATTGTTAATTTTAACCTGGTTTGGTACAGGTATATACGTAGATGATATTTTATGCCTTTGGCCTAATAATTTGGATGTTGACTTATTTCTCGGTAAGCTCAACAATTTAGTCCCATCTATTAAGTTTACAGTTGAAAAAGAAAATGATGGAAGCCTATCTTTCCTTGATCTAAAAATTTGGAGATTCTCTAATCAGTTCAAATATGAAGTCTACCGTAAGCCTACTAATAATAACTCGTATGTACATTTTTATTCTGACCATCATCTTTCGATTAAATCCTCTATTTTCTCTGCTGTTTCTTCGAACATTGAGAGTTGTCAGTCCTGAATTTTTAGATTCCGAATTGTGCAATATCATGAATATTGTTACTAAATTATGTTATCCTATTTTGTTTTTTAGATAACTGTCTTAAGAAAGCCAAGAATAGTTATTATAATAATGTAATTGTAAAGGAATTTCAGCGTAAAAATATCCTTATCCTACCTTACCATGTTAATTTTCAATACCTTCCAACTTTACTTAAAGCAATTGGCATTAATGTAGTCTTTAAGTATAATAATACTGTTAAATCACGCCTAATAAAGAATAGCCCTGATAATGTTGTTGGTTGTGTGTATTCGATCGGATGTACACAATGTAACTCAGTATATATAGGCCAAACCGGTAAAATGTTAGATATTAGGGTAAAACAGCATAAATATGCTTGTAGAACAACTAATAATTCCAATGCTTTATTTAACCATATGTATAGATGTAACCATAGCATCAAGTGGGCTAGTTCTAAAGCGCTTGTTAAAAACAGAGATATAATAGAAAGAAATATTCTAGAATGTGCATTTATTCATTTTAAAAACAATTTCAATAACAGTGCGGGAATGTATAAAATTGACAATATCCTGTTAAAATTTTTTCTGCCTCTCATTAACCCTTGTTAAGTATGTGCTAATTGTTTTGTTTTTCCTGTACGTTGTATATATCTATGGGCATCTGGCCTTTTATCTTCATTCCCTGACGAGGTGTAGCTCTGAATACACGAAAGGCCTTGGAATCGTTTTTCTTTTTCCTTGTGGGTTTGCAGCATTCATTCATTTCACATGTTTTATTGTGAAATTCATCCCATATATATATATATATATATATGAAAATTATTTCATGAAAGTAACACGTGAAAAATATTTATGATGAATAAAACCACGAAGGAAAGGAAACACAAAAAGGTGCTCAAGCGCTTTCGTCTAATGACATCCTCAGGAACACTGAAGTACATAAAAGGTTACGGCCTATATATAGGTTACAGAAAGAAAAAAAATAAATAAATAACATACATACACACAAACATATATATACAGGGCGTCCCAAACAAATGTATACACACTTTAAATAATTATAAAGGCAGTGTTTATTAAAATACATTTCATTTTCAAAATGTAATAGAATCTACAGACATTATTTAATTGTTTTGTCAACACCTGTTTTCAAACTGACGTCCGTTCTGGTCCAGGCACTGCTGATAACGCGAAGCAATGGAATCGCAAACATCACGAAACATTTCGTTTGGTATTTGTGTGCATTCTCGTTCAATGGCTGCTCTCAATTCAGCGACTGTTGCAGGTTTTATAGCGTAGACTTTGTCTTTTAAGTATCCCCATAAAAAAAGTCTAGTGGTGTGAGGTCTGGTGAACGCGGAGGGTATTCTACGAAACCCCTTCGTCCAATCCACATCCACATCGTGCCAAGTACCACTCGCAATACTCCACTCTTCGGTCCGGATCATCTTCATTAATAGCATGGACTAATCTTGGAATGTAACTTTTCCATTGACAGCGCTTCAAAATGCGTTGGACAGACGATTCTGAATTCCTACCTCACGACTCGCTTGCCGCACAGATTTTCTTGGACTTTGGTGATACCTTTCCAGTACTCTTTCTTGCTTTGTGGGGCTTGTCGATGTCCGTGGTCTTCCGGAACGCTTCTTGTGGACATTCTGAACAGTTCCATCGGCTTCAAACTTATCTGTAATTCGAGTGATGGTAAGTCGCGTTGGTGGATCTGTTTGAAACTCCCTCCTAAACTGTCTTTGCATTTCAACAGCGTTTTCACACCTTCCAGTAGCATTTTAGAATGAATTTCCTTTGTTCAAGCTTAGTCTGACTGCCATTATTAATTCTAATGGGTTTAACTTGGAAAGAAAGAAACATCAATTGAGCTATCAGCTGTTAAAGTGTGTATACATTTTTTTGGGACGCCCTGTATATATACATTAGTGATGTAGCGGATGTCATTTTTTTCACATCCGCGGATGCGGATGCGGATGAGGATGTTTGATTTCAACATCCGCGGATGCGGATGTCTACATTTTCGTTATTTTTTAGGATATATTCGAGATTTGTTGTGTTTAACGTATATAACAAGTTATTATATAGAGAGAGCTGTAGCTATAATGTAGTATAATTGATTAATTGTACAATAATTGCTGTACTTTTCTCTGAACATATAAAATAATATCAAGCATCTAACTAATATAGAAATCAATTAGTGAATTCGTCTGCAAATAAATTCGTTATATTTTGTTGAGTTTCAGCCACAATTAGAAACCATAATTGTGTTACCAGGATGCGGGACGTAAACCCAAGTCAAATGCACCCCACCGACCTCTTTCCCCTACCTCTACCCTTATAGAAAGAGACCTTTAATTAGCTTGATAACTATTTATATTAAGTTTAAAGTTTTATTAGGCATATTTATAAATGAGTAATTAAAATAAAGTAAACTGAGATGTTCATCGTTTAGTGTTCAAACTTAATTATAGGAAGGTTATGCTTAAGGAACATTAATTTTTCTGCCTTTTCTGCTACCAGTCTGTTTCTTTTTTCATCATATATTAATCCAGCACTGCTAAATAATCTCACGCTTGGTACGTTTGTTGGAGGACAGTCTAAATGTTTCCTTGCAAGTTTACTCAAGTATGGATAGATATTCTGCGTATTTTTCCACCAACTAATAGGATTGTCACATGCAGCCAGGCGTTTTTCTTGGTGATAGCTCTCGATCATTTTTACTACATCTTTTGACATCGCGTAGGTCTCGTCATTGCTGCTTGACTCAAGAAACTGAGAGACAGATTCTGTGATAGATTTGCTTGTTGATATATATATATATGGAAAAAATGAACAAGGAATAATCCATATTCATTTTTACAGAAGAAACCAAAATCGCCTAAGCGAGTTTTGGATAGAATTTCGATTTGTACTTCTTTATTCATTACTGTATTTCTCTAATTCATCTTTTCTAATAATGACTTATACACTATGACGTCATAAAATAACTTAATTCTCTTTACGTTTCCCATACCTTGTACACTAAATCACGTGCTTAGTATATGGACATCTTCTGTATGCAATGTATGGTAAATTCTTTAATAATAATGTTGTGGTGTTATGTAGTATAAACATTATTATTCAACCATATTCATCCATACGTCACATTTTCCCGTCATTAATTTCCCTTGATCATTATCCTATATAAATTTTATTAAATATTCATTTTTACTCGTGTCAATCTATGAAACGCAAAACTTTAGGCATTCGTTCGAAAACGCAAAAATACATTCTCGTATTATTTTTTTCATTTATTATTTTTTATTATATCACCTCCCGCATTGAACTCGAAAATGCTTAGTTGTTATCAAATTCCGCGAACTATATCATAAGTGAGCGCTTCTAAGATGGAAACCTCCTGTCCCTCTGATTTCAAATTTATAACATATTATAACATATTATTTCGTATATAAACTATCTCGTATGTGCTCATGTACTTACTTGTATTGTACTAAAAACCATATACAATAACCATATAGTATAATCATATAGTATAACCATATAGTATAACCATATATTATAACCATATATAAATATATAAAAACACTGTAAGAATGGTAAACGACGTAATGTACTTCAATGAAACTGTAATTAAATGTAATGATTTAATTTATAATGTAAGAATGTACTTTAATAGAACTGTAATGGACAATCATAAGCGAATGTGAAGTAATCCATAATTGTAATCGTAATTGTAATGAACCAAAATTAATACGTACTCAGTCGTGTACTTAATTTGTACTTATGTACTATTACGAAATGATATCGCCTTCAGAAATGAAGATTCGGCAAAAATATACGATTAGTTTTTATTTTTATTTTTTTTATTTTTATTTGGAATCTTTCAAACATCTGATCATGTGTTTAAAAGGGGAACTTAACCTTCAACTGTCTTCCCCCAAACATTTAGGTTTATATTATACATGTATTTGTAAAATTACGGCACTTCATTAAGTCACTTCAATATAGCACTTCATTACGGCACTTCATTACGAGCCTCCCTTGTTAGCAGCCTCGCTGCGAGGAGGGGGCAGAGGCCCATTGCCTCCTTAACTTTTTTTAGATTCCGGCCTGAGCCATGGTCGAAAGAGGTCGAACCTCTGCCCCTGTAAATTCAGGGAACTAACTGTACATTTTTTTAAGAAGTAAATTAGAGTAAGAGAAACTTTTTATTTTCCCCCTCGAGTTGGGCTATCTTCAGAAGAATTTAGTCAGTAAAGTCGATAAGTTATAAAAGAAAATCGATAATTTTAGTACCAAGAGAAAGTATGAGAGTATTATAGAAAGTTGTAGAAGAAAAGTATCAAGAAGAAATATCCGTTTCGGCCTCACAACAAGAGCGCCTCGTCGATACGAGACACCCCATAAGCACATATAAGAAGGAGGGCATAACAGTCTGGCGAGTCTGTAGCCAAGAGTTTAAACATTTGGAGACCCTACTACCAAGATTAGAAGAAATATCCGTTGCTGCCTCCTAACTAGAACCCCCGTCGATCCGCCATAGACGGAGGAGTTAACAGTCTGGCGACCCTGCCCCAGAAAAAGAAAAATATTTTAAGAAGAATATTTTAAGAAGAAGAATATTTTAAGAAGAATATTTTAAGAAGAAGAATATTTTAAGAAGAAGAATATTTTAAGAAGAAGAATATTTTAAGAAGAAGAATTTTAAGAAGAAGAATATTTTAAGAAGATGATTTTAAGAAGAGGCCACTCTTTGGCCAAGATAGAAATTACCCTGCATCAGGATAAAACCAGTTGACCGGCGCGTCACGACTTCTAGTTCGTAACATCCACCCTTGAACCGGCGCGTCACGACTTCTAGTTCGTAACATCCACCCTTGAACCGGTGTGTCACGACTTTGGTTCTCCACCCCTAGTTTTCATCCAAGAAGAAGTAGCCAGCAAGACGTCTTCAGGACACGTCTCTGAGGATTTTGCCATAGAAAATTTTGTTAAGTACAGAGTTTGTCTTTTTAAGTAATTTGTAAACATTTGAAAACTCAGTATTATTAACTTATTAACAGTTAACTAGTATTGAGCCAGAATTATCACAAAACACAGTGAACACTTCAAACACCAGTGATACATTTTTTTTTAGTGAAACAGTAATTTTCACAGAAGTTAAAAGTAACAGAAGTTAAAAGTAACAGAAGTTAAAAGTAACAGAAAGAGTTAATTTCAAGAGAGTTAATTTCAAGAGAGTTAATTTCAAGAGAGTTAATTGCCACAGAGTTAATTCCCACAGAGTTAATTGCCACAGAGTTAATTGTCACAGTTATTTTCAGTTATTTTAACGGTTATATTCAGTATAGAATAATTTTATTTTATGTACCAAACATAATAGTATAGTACCTTCGCGTACATTAGAGTGAAATATTGTTTACTTTTTTATTTTTGTTTGCAATTTTTTTCAAATTATTGAATTGAATTGACTTGCAAATTAAGAAAGAGAGAGTTTACAGAGAGTTTATAGAGATTTAAAGAGATACTTGATTGCATTTCAAGTAAGTCGGTTTCACCAAGAGGGAAAACCAAACCCCAGAGGATAATAATCTCCACTTGATTGAGATCAAGTGCAGTCATTTTCCGTTTTCAGTTAATCTTCACTTGATAGCAGTTCAAGTGCAAGTCAGTTTCATTTCAGTTTCAAGTTAGTTTCAGAATACTTGATAAGAGTTCAAGTTAGTTTCAGAATACTTGATAAGAGTTCAAGTTAGTTTCAGAATACTTGATAAGAGTTTCAAGTTAGTTTCAGAATACTTGATAAGAGTTCAAGTTAGTTTCAGAATACTTGATAAGAGTTCAAGTTAGTTTCGGAATACTTGATAAGAGTTCAAGTTAGTTTCAGAATACTTGATAGAGTTCAAGTTAGTTTCAGAATACTTGATAGAGTTCAAGTTAGTTTCAGAATACTTGATAGAGTTCAAGTTAGTTTCAGAATACTTGATAGAGTTCAAGTTAGTTTAAGAATACTTGATAGAGTTCAAGTCAGACAGTTTTATTCCAAGTCATTTTTATTTCGAGTCCCAAGTCATTTTTATTTCGAATCCCAAGTCATTTTTATTTCGAGTCCCAAGTCATTTTTATTTCGAGTCCAAGTCAGTTTTCAATGCAGTCAATTGAATTCAACTTTTTCTTTGTAATTTAAGAGAATTTAATTTAAGAAAATGTAATTTAAGAATTTAATTCAACCGTTTTTTTTGTTGTCTAAGAGAATTTAATTCAACCTTTTTTTTTTGTTGTAAAAGAGAATTAATTCAACCTAAATTGACCGGTTTGTCTCTTTAGTTTAATTTTTTTTTGTTTGTAAGAAGGAAATTGACGATTGTCTTTTCTTTCATGCCATTGTTGCGTATATAAATCATAGTTAGTATTTTATTATTTGTAACAAAACCGTTTTACAAAGGTTGTAACGATTTTGGTAATTATTGTAATGTATATGAGGAACATTCTGTCCCTCCGTTTGTTGAACTCTCTAATTTTTGTTCTAAGTAGTGTACAAGCAATCTTTTTTTAAAAAGAGCAAAGTGCTCACGAAAGACGTATTGTCAATTTCAGACTTATACCCCCGCTTAGTCACTCAATTCCCCCGATGTAGTACTCCAAACTGTCTTTTTATTTTATTTTATTTTAACACCCCCAACCCCAGAGAAATGGTTCAACCATGGTTAATTCTTCTTTGGTACGATGGAACATAACCTCAATTTATGTTAAGTTGTGTTTTTTATTTTTAAGTATGTTTAGTTCATTATAGTTTATAATTGATTTCTATTTTCAAACTATATTTTTATATTTTTTTAATTCGATTAATACTGAGTAATTGTCGTAGTCGAATTTAATTGTGTGTCAAAATTCAATTTTAAAACCGTGAGATTTACTTTCATTAATTGTAAGGTCCTCTAAGTACATTTTTTTTGTTACCTTATACGTGTAACTGATTAATTATGTAAAATCTATAATCCTAATTGAATTTTATTACTTTTGACACATATTCGAATTCATTTACGTTTCGTCCCTCCAGTCACTTTGCATTAAAACTCGTATGCAAACATCATCATTATAATACATCATAATTATTGCTTACTAAAAATAAATTCTCACTCATGCATTTATTAAGTTATTTTATCTGTTCCTTAAAGTATATATATATATATATATATTATATATATATATAATTATATATAATATATCCTAATCCACCAATGACCCCTAATGATCTAGTTCTTCACGGGATGAACAAATTACTCTCATATTCTACATACTATTGTACCGACTCAATCATCTACAGATGCTTCTTACCAATATTTATAGATACATCTGCACACTGACGTATAACTTCAACTATTCAACTATAAATCCCCTTTCTCCTTTTGAACGTATCACCAACCACTACAATCTGTACCCAATAAACATAAATACACATTTGACCACAGGTCTATACATCATCCACTACGTAATTCGAATTGTACCTACAACAGTCAATAAAAATGCATGTATGCACACTATATATACTATATATACAAACCTTATGCTAAAATCATCGGATATCACAATACACTATTTCATTGCGTGTAAGTGCAAACTATGCTATTTAGTCTTAATCATTTTTGCTCTCTAATATATCTTGCTTATGCATTTATTCAGTTAATTTAACAATCCTCTCAGCTAATCTGTCCCTCGAAATTGTAAGATACACACTTTGTACCTAGTACACAAAAATACACACTAGACCACAGGTCTATACATCATCCATTACGTAATTCTATTTTTACCTGCAATAGTCAATAAAATTAGTTTATCAATTGTACTATCATGGAAGCCTTGAAAAATCCATGAACTTTAAAATTTATATTTTTCCCTTTTATCTACTATTCATTATGAATGTAATTTTTCCCACAGAAAAATAAAAATTTGTAAAAAATTTTAACAATATCATTGTTTGTCTAACTTAAATGTTTGTCTAAATTAAAGTATTAATCTTTGAATTTTTTTTATATTATTAATAACCCTTGTTCTGTATAAAAATTTGTAATGTAAAGAAAAATTCGTCATCATCTAATTTGAATTCGTTAGATGTTATTTTCTCAATTGTATTGTATTAATTGTATAATATTATTGTATTAATTAATGCCATTTTAGAGGGGGAACACTGTAAAAAATGAACAATGAATAATCCGTATTCATTTTTACATAAGAAACCAAATCGCCTAAGCGAGTTTTGGATAGAATTTCGATTTGTACTTCTTTATTCATTACTGTATTTCTCTAATTCATCTTTTCTAATAATGACATACACTATGACGTCACAAAATAACTTAATTCTCTTTACGTTTCCCATACCTTGTACACTAAATCACGTGCTTAGTATATAGACATCTTCCGTATGCAATGTATGGTAAATTCTTTAATAATAATGTTGTGGTGTTATGTAGTATAAACATTATTATTCAACCATATTCATCCATACGTCACATTTTCCCGTCATTAATTTCCCTTGATCATTATCCTATATAAATTTTATTAAATATTCATTTTTACTCGTGTCAATCTATGAAACGCAAAACTTTAGGCATTCGTTCGAAAACGCAAAAATACGTTCTCGTATTATTTTTTTTCATTTATTATTTTTTATTATATCACCTCCTGCATTGAACTCGAAAATGCTTAGTTGTTATCAAATTCCGCGAACTATAGCATAAGTGAGCGCTTCTAAGATGGAAACCTCCTGTCCCTCTGATTTCAAATTTATAACATATTATAACATATTATTTCGTATATAAATTATCTCGTATGTGCTCATGTACTTGTATTGTACTAAAAACCATATACAATAACCATATAGTATCATATAGTATAACCATATAGTATAACCATATATTATAACCATATATAAATATATAAAACACTGTAAGAATGGTAAACGACGTAATGTACTTCAATGAAACTGTAATTAAATGTAATGATTTAATTTATAATGTAAGAATGTACTTTAATAGAACTGTAATGGACAATCATAAGCGAATGTGAAGTAATCCATAATTGTAATCGTAATTGTAATGAACCAAAATTAATACGTACTCAGTCGTGTACTTAATTTGTACTTATGTACTATTACGAAATGATATCGCCTTCAGAAATGAAGATTCGGCAAAAATACGATTAGTTTTATTTTTATTTTTTTTAATTTTTATTTGGAATCTTTCAAACATCTGATCATGTGTTTAAAAGGGGGAACTTAACCTTCAACTGTCTTCCCCCAAACATTTAGGTTTATATTATACATGTATTTGTAAAATTACGGCACTTCATTAAGTCACTTCAATATAGCACTTCATTACGGCACTTCATTACGAGCCTCCCTTGTTAGCAGCCTCGCTGCGAGGAGGGGCAGAGGCCCCTTGCCTCCTTAACTTTTTTTAGATTCCGGCCTGAGCCATGGTCGAAAGAGGTCGAACCTCTGCCCCTGTAAATTCAGGGAACTAACTGTACATTTTTTTAAGAAGTAAATTAGAGTAAGAGAAACTTATTTTCCCCCTCGAGTTGGGCTATCTTCAGAAGAATTTAGTCAGTAAAGTCGATAAGTTATAAAAGAAAACCGATAATTTTAGTACCAAGAGAAAGTATCAGAGTATTATAGAAAGTTGTAGAAGAAAAGTATCAAGAAGAAATATCCGTTTCGGCCTCACAACAAGAGCGCCTCGTCGATACGAGACACCCCATAAGCACATATAAGAAGGAGGGCATAACAGTCTGGCGAGTCTGTAGCCAAGAGTTTAAACATTTGGAGACCCTACTACCAAGATTAGAAGAAATATCCGTTGCTGCCTCCTAACTAGAACCCCCGTCGATCCGCCATAGACGGAGGAGTTAACAGTCTGGCGACCCTGCCCCAGAAAAAGAAAAAGATTTTAAGAAGAATATTTTAAGAAGAATATTTTAAGAATATTTTAAGAAGAAGAATATTTTAAGAAGAATATTTTAAGAAGAAGATATTTTAAGAAGAAGAATATTTTAAGAAGAATATTTTAAGAAGAAGAATATTTTAAGAAGAAGAATATTTTAAGAAGATGATTTTAAGAAGAGGCCACTCTTTGGCCAAGATAGAAATTACCCTGCATCAGGATAAAACCAGTTGACCGGCGCGTCACGACTTCTAGTTCGTAACATCCACCCTTGAACCGGTGTGTCACGACTTTGGTTCTCCACCCCTAGTTTTCATCCAAGAAGAAGTAGCCAGCAAGACGTCTTCAGGACACGTCTCTGAGGATTTTGCCATAGAAAATTTTGTTAAGTACAGAGTTTGTCTTTTTAAGTAATTTGTAAACATTTGAAAACTCAGTATTATTAACTTATTAACAGTTAACTAGTATTGAGCCAGAATTAACACAAAACACAGTGAACACTTCAAACACCAGTGATACATTTTTTTTTAGTGAAACAGTAATTTTCACAGAAGTTAAAAGTAACAGAAGTTAAAAGTAACAGAAGTTAAAAGTAACAGAAAGAGTTAATTTCAAGAGAGTTAATTTCAAGAGAGTTAATTTCAAGAGAGTTAATTGCCACAGAGTTAATTCCCACAGAGTTAATTGCCACAGAGTTAATTGTCACAGTTATTTTCAGTTATTTTAACGGTTATATTCAGTATAGAATAATTTTATGTACCAAACATAATAGTATAGTACCTTCGCGTACATTAGAGTGAAATATTGTTTACTTTTTTATTTTTGTTTGCAATTTTTTTCAAATTATTGAATTGAATTGACTTGCAAATTAAGAAAGAGAGAGTTTACAGAGAGTTTATAGAGATTTAAAGAGATACTTGATTGCATTTCAAGTAAGTCGGTTTCACCAAGAGGGAAAACCAAACCCCAGAGGATAATAATCTCCACTTGATTGAGATCAAGTGCAGTCATTTTCCGTTTTCAGTTAATCTTCACTTGATAGCAGTTCAAGTGCAAGTCAGTTTCATTTTCAGTTTCAAGTTAGTTTCAGAATACTTGATAAGAGTTCAAGTTAGTTTCAGAATACTTGATAAGAGTTCAAGTTAGTTTCAGAATACTTGATAAGAGTTCAAGTTAGTTTCAGAATACTTGATAAGAGTTCAAGTTAGTTTCAGAATACTTGATAAGAGTTCAAGTTAGTTTCAGAATACTTGATAAGAGTTCAAGTTAGTTTCAGAATACTTGATAAGAGTTCAAGTTAGTTTCAGAATACTTGATAAGAGTTCAAGTTAGTTTCAGAATACTTGATAGAGTTCAAGTTAGTTTCAGAATACTTGATAGAGTTCAAGTTAGTTCAGAATACTTGATAGAGTTCAAGTTAGTTTAAGAATACTTGATAGAGTTCAAGTCAGACAGTTTTATTCCAAGTCATTTTTATTTCGAGTCCCAAGTCATTTTTATTTCGAATCCCAAGTCATTTTTATTTCGAGTCCCAAGTCATTTTTATTTCGAGTCCCAAGTCAGTTTTCAATGCAGTCAATTGAATTCAACTTTTTCTTTGTAATTTAAGAGAATTTAATTTAAGAAAATGTAATTTAAGAATTTAATTCAACCGTTTTTTTTGTTGTCTAAGAGAATTTAATTCAACCTTTTTTTTTTGTTGTAAAAGAGAATTAAATTCAACCTAAATTGACCGGTTTGTCTCTTTAGTTTAATTTTTTTTTGTTTGTAAGAAGGAAATTGACCGATTGTCTTTTCTTTTCATGCCATTGTTGCGTATATAAATACATAGTTATGTATTTTATTATTTGTAACAAAACCGTTTTTACAAAGGTTGTAACGATTTTAATTATTGTAATGTATATGAGGAACATTCTGTCCCTCCGTTTGTTGAACTCTCTTAATTTTTGTTCTAAGTAGTGTGACAAGCAATCTTTTTTTAAAAAAGAGCAAAGTGCTCACGAAAGACGTATTGTCAATTTCAGACTTATACCCCCGCTTAGTCACTCAATTCCCCCGAATGTAGTACTCCAAACTGTCTTTTTATTTTATTTTATTTTAACACCCCCAACCCCAGAGAAATGGTTCAACCATGGTTAATTCTTCTTTGGTACGATGGAACATAACCTCAATTTATGTTAAGTTGTGTTTTTTATTTTAAGTATAGTATGTTTAGTTCATTATAGTTTATAATTGATTTCTATTTTCAAACTATATTTTTTATATTTTTTTAATTCGATTAATACTGAGTAATTGTCGTAGTCGAATTTAATTGTGTGTCAAAATTCAATTTTAAAACCGTGAGATTTACTTTCATTAATTGTAAGGTCCTCTAAGTACATTTTTTTTGTTACCTTATACGTGTAACTGATTAATTATGTAAAATCTATAATCCTAATTGAATTTTATTACTTTTGACACATATTCGAATTCATTTACGTTTCGTCCCTCCAGTCACTTTGCATTAAAACTCGTATGCAAACATCATCATTATAATACATCATAATTATTGCTTACTAAAAATAAATTCTCACTCATGCATTTATTAAGTTATTTTATCTGTTCCTTAAAGTATATATATATATATATATATATATATATATATATATATATATATATATATAATCCTAATCCACCAATGACCCCTAATGATCTAGTTCTTCACGGGATGAACAAATTACTCTCATATTCTACATACTATTGTACCGACTCAATCATCTACAGATGCTTCTTACCAATATTTATAGATACATCTGCACACTGACGTATAACTTCAACTATTCAACTATAAATCCCCTTTCTCCTTTTGAACGTATCACCAACCACTACAATCTGTACCCAATAAACATAAATACACATTTGACCACAGGTCTATACATCATCCACTACGTAATTCGAATTGTACCTACAACAGTCAATAAAAATGCATGTATGCACACTATATATACTATATATACAAACCTTATGCTAAAATCATCGGATATCACAATACACTATTTCATTGCGTGTAAGTGCAAACTATGCTATTTAGTCTTAATCATTTTTGCTCTCTAATATATCTTGCTTATGCATTTATTCAGTTAATTTAACAATCCTCTCAGCTAATCTGTCCCTCGAAATTGTAAGATACACACTTTGTACCTAGTACACAAAAATACACACTAGACCACAGGTCTATACATCATCCATTACGTAATTCTATTTTTACCTGCAATAGTCAATAAAATTAGTTTATCAATTGTACTATCATGGAAGCCTTGAAAAATCCATGAACTTTAAAATTTATATTTTTCCCTTTTATCTACTATTCATTATGAATGTAATTTTTCCCACAGAAAAATAAAAATTTTGTAAAAAATTTTAACAATATCATTGTTTGTCTAACTTAAATGTTTGTCTAAATTAAAGTATTAATCTTTGAATTTTTTTTATATATATAATAACCCTTGTTCTGTATAAAAATTTGTAATGTAAAGAAAAATTCGTCATCATCTAATTTGAATTCGTTAGATGTTATTTTCTCAATTGTATTGTATTAATTGTATAATATTATTGTATTAATTAATGCCATTTTAGAGGGGGAACACTGTAAAAAATGAACAATGAATAATCCGTATTCATTTTTACATAAGAAACCAAAATCGCCTAAGCGAGTTTTGGATAGAATTTCGATTTGTACTTCTTTATTCATTACTGTATTTCTCTAATTCATCTTTTCTAATAATGACATACACTATGACGTCACAAAATAACTTAATTCTCTTTACGTTTCCCATACCTTGTACACTAAATCACGTGCTTAGTATATAGACATCTTCCGTATGCAATGTATGGTAAATTCTTTAATAATAATGTTGTGGTGTTATGTAGTATAAACATTATTATTCAACCATATTCATCCATACGTCACATTTTCCCGTCATTAATTTCCCTTGATCATTATCCTATATAAATTTTATTAAATATTCATTTTTACTCGTGTCAATCTATGAAACGCAAAACTTTAGGCATTCGTTCGAAAACGCAAAAATACGTTCTCGTATTATTTTTTTCATTTATTATTTTTTATTATATCACCTCCTGCATTGAACTCGAAAATGCTTAGTTGTTATCAAATTCCGCGAACTATAGCATAAGTGAGCGCTTCTAAGATGGAAACCTCCTGTCCCTCTGATTTCAAATTTATAACATATTATAACATATTATTTCGTATATAAATTATCTCGTATGTGCTCATGTACTTGTATTGTACTAAAAACCATATATAATAACCATATAGTATAACCATATAGTATAACCATATAGTATAACCATATATAAATATATAAAAACACTGTAAGAATGGTAAACGACGTAATGTACTTCAATGAAACTGTAATTAAATGTAATGATTTAATTTATAATGTAAGAATGTACTTTAATAGAACTGTAATGGACAATCATAAGCGAATGTGAAGTAATCCATAATTGTAATCGTAATTGTAATGAACCAAAATTAATACGTACTCAGTCGTGTACTTAATTTGTACTTATGTACTATTACGAAATGATATCGCCTTCAGAAATGAAGATTCGGCAAAAATATACGATTAGTTTTTATTTTTTTTAATTTTTATTTGGAATCTTTCAAACATCTGATCATGTGTTTAAAAGGGGGAACTTAACCTTCAACTGTCTTCCCCCAAACATTTAGGTTTATATTATACATGTATTTGTAAAATTACGGCACTTCATTAAGTCACTTCAATATAGCACTTCATTACGGCACTTCATTACGAGCCTCCCTTGTTAGCAGCCTCGCTGCGAGGAGGGGGCAGAGGCCCCTTGCCTCCTTAACTTTTTTTAGATTCCGGCCTGAGCCATGGTCGAAAGAGGTCGAACCTCTGCCCCTGTAAATTCAGGAACTAACTGTACATTTTTTTAAGAAGTAAATTAGAGTAAGAGAAACTTTTTATTTTCCCCCTCGAGTTGGGCTATCTTCAGAAGAATTTAGTCAGTAAAGTCGATAAGTTATAAAAGAAAACCGATAATTTTAGTACCAAGAGAAAGTATCAGAGTATTATAGAAAGTTGTAGAAGAAAAGTATCAAGAAGAAATATCCGTTTCGGCCTCACAACAAGAGCGCCTCGTCGATACGAGACACCCCATAAGCACATATAAGAAGGAGGGCATAACAGTCTGGCGAGTCTGTAGCCAAGAGTTTAAACATTTGGAGACCCTACTACCAAGATTAGAAGAAATATCCGTTGCTGCCTCCTAACTAGAACCCCCGTCGATCCGCCAGATAGGAGGAGTTAACAGTCTGGCGACCCTGCCCCAGAAAAAAAAAGATTTTAAGAAGAATATTTTAAGAAGAATATTTTGAAGAATATTTTAAGAAGAAGAATATTTTAAGAAGAATATTTTAAGAAGAAGAATATTTTAAGAAGAATATTTTAAGAAAGAATATTTTAAGAAGAAGAATATTTAAGAAGAAGAATATTTTAAGAAGATGATTTTAAGAAGAGGCCACTCTTTGGCCAAGATAGAAATTACCCTGCATCAGGATAAAACCAGTTGACCGGCGTGTCACGACTTCTAGTTCGTAACATCCACCCTTGAACCGGTGTGTCACGACTTTGTTCTCCACCCCTAGTTTTCATCCAAGAAGAAGTAGCCAGCAAGACGTCTTCAGGACACGTCTCTGAGGATTTTGCCATAGAAAATTTTGTTAAGTACAGAGTTTGTCTTTTTAAGTAATTTGTAAACATTTGAAAACTCAGTATTATTAACTTATTAACAGTTAACTAGTATTGAGCCAGAATTAACACAAAACACAGTGAACACTTCAAACACCAGTGATACATTTTTTTTTAGTGAAACAGTAATTTTCACAGAAGTTAAAGTAACAGAAGTTAAAAGTAACAGAAGTTAAAAGTAACAGAAGTTAAAAGTAACAGAAAGAGTTAATTTCAAGAGAGTTAATTTCAAGAGAGTTAATTTCAAGAGAGTTAATTGCCACAGAGTTAATTCCCACAGAGTTAATTGCCACAGAGTTAATTGTCACAGTTATTTCATTTTTTCAGTTATTTTAACGGTTATATATAGAATAATTTTATTTTATGTACCAAACATAATAGTATAGTACCTTCGCGTACATTAGAGTGAAATATTGTTTACTTTTTTATTTTTGTTTGCAATTTTTTTCAAATTATTGAATTGAATTGACTTGCAAATTAAGAAAGAGAGAGTTTACAGAGAGTTTATAGAGATTTAAAGAGATACTTGATTGCATTTCAAGTAAGTCGGTTTCACCAAGAGGGAAAACCAAACCCCAGAGGATAATAATCTCCACTTGATTGAGATCAAGTGCAGTCATTTTCCGTTTTCAGTTAATCTTCACTTGATAGCAGTTCAAGTGCAAGTCAGTTTCATTTTCAGTTTCAAGTTAGTTTCAGAATACTTGATAAGAGTTCAAGTTAGTTTCAGAATACTTGATAAGAGTTCAAGTTAGTTTCAGAATACTTGATAAGAGTTCAAGTTAGTTTCAGAATACTTGATAAGAGTTCAAGTTAGTTTCAGAATACTTGATAAGAGTTCAAGTTAGTTTCAGAATACTTGATAAGAGTTCAAGTTAGTTTCAGAATACTTGATAGAGTTCAAGTTAGTTTCAGAATACTTGATAAGAGTTCAAGTTAGTTTCAGAATACTTGATAGAGTTCAAGTTAGTTTTAAGAATACTTGATAGAGTTCAAGTCACAGTTTTATTCCAAGTCATTTTTATTTCGAGTCCCAAGTCATTTTTTTTCGAATCCCAAGTCATTTTTATTTATTTTCGAGTCCCAAGTCAGTTTTCAATGCAGTCAATTGAATTCATTTTTCTTTGTAATTTAAGAGAATTTAATTTAAGAAAATGTAATTTAAGAATTTAATTCAACCGTTTTTTTTGTCTAAGAGAATTTAATTCAACCTTTTTTTTTTGTTGTAAAAGAGAATTAAATTCAACCTAAATTGACCGGTTTGTCTCTTTAGTTTAATTTTTTTTTGTTTGTAAGAAGGAAATTGACCGATTGTCTTTTCTTTTCATGCCATTGTTGCGTATATAAATACATAGTTATGTATTTTATTATTTGTAACAAAACCGTTTTTACAAAGGTTGTAACGATTTTGGTAATTATTGTAATGTATATGAGGAACATTCTGTCCCTCCGTTTGTTGAACTCTCTTAATTTTTGTTCTAAGTAGTGTGACAAGCAATCTTTTTTTAAAAAAGAGCAAAGTGCTCACGAAAGACGTATTGTCAATTTCAGACTTATACCCCCCGCTTAGTCACTCAATTCCCCGAATGTAGTACTCCAAACTGTCTTTTTATTTTATTTTATTTTAACACCCCCAACCCCAGAGAAATGGTTCAACCATGGTTAATTCTTCTTTGGTACGATGGAACATAACCTCAATTTATGTTAAGTTGTGTTTTTTATTTTTAAGTATAGTATATGTTTAGTTCATTATAGTTTATAATTGATTTCTATTTTCAAACTATATTTTTTATATTTTTTTAATTCGATTAATACTGAGTAATTGTCGTAGTCGAATTTAATTGTGTGTCAAAATTCAATTTTAAAACCGTGAGATTTACTTTCATTAATTGTAAGGTCCTCTAAGTACATTTTTTTTGTTACCTTATACGTGTAACTGATTAATTATGTAAAATCTATAATCCTAATTGAATTTTATTACTTTTGACACATATTCGAATTCATTTACGTTTCGTCCCTCCAGTCACTTTGCATTAAAACTCGTATGCAAACATCATCATTATAATACATCATAATTATTGCTTACTAAAAATAAATTCTCACTCATGCATTTATTAAGTTATTTTATCTGTTCCTTAAAGTATATATATTATATATATATATATATATATATATTAATATATATATATATATAATCCTAATCCACAATGACCCCTAATGATCTAGTTCTTCACGGGATGAACAAATTACTCTCATATTCTACATACTATTGTACCGACTCAATCATCTACAGATGCTTCTTACCAATATTTATAGATACATCTGCACACTGACGTATAACTTCAACTATTCAACTATAAATCCCCTTTCTCCTTTGAACGTATCACCAACCACTACAATCTGTACCCAATAAACATAAATACACATTTGACCACAGGTCTATACATCATCCACTACGTAATTCGAATTGTACCTACAACAGTCAATAAAAATGCATGTATGCACACTATATATATATATTACAAACCTTATGCTAAAATCATCGGATATCACAATACACTATTTCATTGCGTGTAAGTGCAAACTATGCTATTTAGTCTTAATCATTTTTGCTCTCTAATATATCTTGCTTATGCATTTATTCAGTTAATTTAACAATCCTCTCAGCTAATCTGTCCCTCGAAATTGTAAGATACACACTTTGTACCTAGTACACAAAAATACACACTAGACCACAGGTCTATACATCATCCATTACGTTAATTATTTTACCTGCAATAGTCAATAAAATTAGTTTATCAATTGTACTATCATGGAAGCCTTGAAAAATCATGAACTTTAAAATTTATATTTTTCCCTTTTATCTACTATTCATTATGAATGTAATTTTTCCCACAGAAAAATAAAAATTTTGTAAAAAATTTTAACAATATCATTGTTTGTCTAACTTAAATGTTTGTCTAAATTAAAGTATTAATCTTTGAATTTTTTTTATATTATATAATAACTCCTTGTTCTGTATAAAATTTGTAATGTAAAGAAAAATTCGTCATCATCTAATTTGAATTCGTTAGATGTTATTTTCTCAATTGTATTGTATTAATTGTATAATATTATTGTATTAATTAATGCCATTTTAGAGGGGGAACACTGTAAAAAATGAACAATGAATAATCCGTATTCATTTTTACATAAGAAACCAAAATCGCCTAAGCGAGTTTTGGATAGAATTTCGATTTGTACTTCTTTATTCATTACTGTATTTCTCTAATTCATCTTTTCTAATAATGACATACACTATGACGTCACAAATAACTTAATTCTCTTACGTTTCCCATACCTTGTACACTAAATCACGTGCTTAGTATATAGACATCTTCCGTATGCAATGTATGGTAAATTCTTTAATAATAATGTTGTGGTGTTATGTAGTAAAACATTATTATTCAACCATATTCATCCATACGTCACATTTTCCCGTCATTAATTTCCCTTGATCATTATCCTATATAAATTTTATTAAATATTCATTTTTACTCGTGTCAATCTATGAAACGCAAAACTTTAGGCATTCGTTCGAAAACGCAAAAATACGTTCCGTATTATTTTTTTCATTTATTATTTTTTATTATATCACCTCCTGCATTGAACTCGAAAATGCTTAGTTGTTATCAAATTCCGCGAACTATAGCATAAGTGAGCGCTTCTAAGATGGAAACCTCCTGTCCCTCTGATTTCAAATTTATAACATATTATAACATATTATTTCGTATATAAATTATCTCGTATGTGCTCATGTACTTGTTTGTACTAAAAACCATATATAATACCATATAGTATAACCATATAGTATAACCATATAGTATAACCATATATAAATATATAAAAAACACTGTAAGAATGGTAAACGACGTAATGTACTTCAATGAAACTGTAATTAAATGTAATGATTTAATTTATAATGTAAGAATGTACTTTAATAGAACTGTAATGGACAATCATAAGCGAATGTGAAGTAATCCATAATTGTAATCGTAATTGTAATGAACCAAAATTAATACGTACTCAGTCGTGTACTTAATTTGTACTTATGTACTATTACGAAATGATATCGCCTTCAGAAATGAAGATTCGGCAAAAATATACGATTAGTTTTATTTTTTTTTTTTTTTTTTTTATTTGGAATCTTTCAAACATCTGATCATGTGTTTAAAAGGGGGAACTTAACCTTCAACTGTCTTCCCCAAACATTTAGGTTTTATATTATACATGTATTTGTAAAATTACGGCACTTCATTAAGTCACTTCAATATAGCACTTCATTACGGCACTTCATTACGAGCCTCCCTTGTTAGCAGCCTCGCTGCGAGGAGGGGGCAGAGGCCCCTTGCCTCCTTAACTTTTTTTAGATTCCGGCCTGAGCCATGGTCGAAAGAGGTCGAACCTCTGCCCCTGTAAATTCAGGAACTAACTGTACATTTTTTTAAGAAGTAAATTAGTAAGAGAAACTTTTTATTTTCCCCTCGAGTTGGGCTATCTCAGAAGAATTTAGTCAGTAAAGTCGATAAGTTATAAAAGAAACCGATAATTTTAGTACCAAGAGAAAGTATCAGAGTATTATAGAAAGTTGTAGAAGAAAAGTATCAAGAAGAAATATCCGTTTCGGCCTCACAACAAGAGCGCCTCGTCGATACGAGACACCCATAAGCACATATAAGAAGGAGGGCATAACAGTCTGGCGAGTCTGTAGCCAAGAGTTAAACATTTGGAGACCCTACTACCAAGATTAGAAGAAATATCCGTTGCTGCCTCCTAACTAGAATCCCCGTCGATTCGCCATAGACGGAGGAGTTAACAGTCTGGCGACCCTGCCCAGAAAAGAAAAAGATTTTAAGAATATTTTAAGAAGAATATTTTAAGAAGAATATTTTAAGAAGAAGAATATTTTAAGAAGAATATTTTAAGAAGAAGAATATTTTAAGAAGAAGAATATTTTAAGAAGAAGAATATTTTAAGAAGAAGAATATTTTAAGAAGATGATTTTAAGAAGAGGCCACTCTTTGGCCAAGATAGAAATTACCCTGCATCAGGATAAAACCAGTTGACCGGCGCGTCACGACTTCTAGTTCGTAACATCCACCCTTGAACCGGTGTGTCACGACTTTGGTTCTCCACCCCTAGTTTTCATCCAAGAAGATAGCCAGCAAGACGTCTTCAGGACACGTCTCTGAGGATTTTGCCATAGAAAATTTTGTTAAGTACAGAGTCTTTTTAAGTAATTTGTAAACATTTGAAAACTCAGTATTATTAACTTATTAACAGTTAACTAGTATTGAGCCAGAATTAACACAAAACACAGTGAACACTTCAAACACCAGTGATACATTTTTTTTAGTGAAACAGTAATTTTCACAGAAGTTAAAAGTAACAGAAGTTAAAAGTAACAGAAGTTAAAAGTAACAGAAGAGTTAATTTCAAGAGAGTTAATTTCAAGAGAGTTAATTTCAAGAGAGTTAATTGCCACAGAGTTAATTCCCACAGAGTTAATTGCCACAGAGTTAATTGTCACAGTTATTTTCAGTTATTTTAACGGTTATATTCAGTATATAATAATTTTATGTACCAAACATAATAGTATAGTACCTTCGCGTACATTAGAGTGAAATATTGTTTACTTTTTTATTTTTTGTTTGCAATTTTTTTCAAATTATTGAATTGAATTGACTTGCAAATTAAGAAGAGAGAGTTTACAGAGAGTTTATAGAGATTTAAAGAGATACTTGATTGCATTTCAAGTAAGTCGGTTTCACCAAGAGGGAAAAACCAAACCCCAGAGGATAATAATCTCCACTTGATTGAGATCAAGTGCAGTCATTTTCCGTTTTCAGTTAATCTTCACTTGATAGCAGTTCAAGTGCAAGTCAGTTTCATTTTCAGTTTCAAGTTAGTTTCAGAATACTTGATAAGAGTTCAAGTTAGTTTCAGAATACTTGATAAGAGTTCAAGTTAGTTTCAGAATACTTGATAAGAGTTCAAGTTAGTTTCAGAATACTTGATAACAGTTCAAGTTAGTTTCAGAATACTTGATAAGAGTTCAAGTTAGTTTCAGAATACTTGATAAGTTCAAGTTAGTTTCAGAATACTTGATAAGAGTTCAAGTTAGTTTCAGAATACTTGATAAGAGTTCAAGTTAGTTTCAGAATACTTGATAGAGTTCAAGTTAGTTTCAGAATACTTGATAGAGTTCAAGTTAGTTTAGAGAATACTTGATAGAGTTCAAGTCAGACAGTTTTATTCCAAGTCATTTTTATTTCGAGTCCCAAGTCATTTTTATTTCGAATCCCAAGTCATTTTTTTTCGAGTCCCAAGTCATTTTTATTTCGAGTCCCAAGTCAGTTTTCAATGCAGTCAATTGAATTCAACTTTTTCTTTGTAATTTAAGAGAATTTAATTTAAGAAAATGTAATTTAAGAATTTAATTCAACCGTTTTTTTGTTGTCTAAGAGAATTTAATTCAACCTTTTTTTTTTGTTGTAAAGAGAATTAAATTCAACCTAAATTGACCGGTTTGTCTCTTTAGTTTAATTTTTTTTTGTTTGTAAGAAGGAAATTGACCGATTGTCTTTTCTTTTCATGCCATTGTTGCGTATATAAATACATAGTTATGTATTTTATTATTTGTAACAAAACCGTTTTTACAAAGGTTGTAACGATTTTGGTAATTATTGTAATGTATATGAGGAACATTCTGTCCCTCCGTTTGTTGAACTCTCTAATTTTTGTTCTAAGTAGTGTTACAAGCAATCTTTTTTTAAAAAAGAGCAAAGTGCTCACGAAAGACGTATTGTCAATTTCAGACTTATACCCCCGCTTAGTCACTCAATTCCCCCGAATGTAGTACTCCAAACTGTCTTTTTATTTTATTTTATTTTAACACCCCCAACCCCAGAGAAATGGTTCAACCATGGTTAATTCTTCTTTGGTACGATGGAACATAACCTCAATTTATGTTAAGTTGTGTTTTTTATTTTTAAGTATGTTTAGTTCATTATAGTTTATAATTGATTTCTATTTTCAAACTATATTTTTTATATTTTTTTAATTCGATTAATACTGAGTAATTGTCGTAGTCGAATTTAATTGTGTGTCAAAATTCAATTTTAAAACCGTGAGATTTACTTTCATTAATTGTAAGGTCCTCTAAGTACATTTTTTTTGTTACCTTATACGTGTAACTGATTAATTATGTAAAATCTATAATCCTAATTGAATTTTATTACTTTTGACACATATTCGAATTCATTTACGTTTCGTCCCTCCAGTCACTTTGCATTAAAACTCGTATGCAAACATCATCATTATAATACATCATAATTATTGCTTACTAAAAATAAATTCTCACTCATGCATTTATTAAGTTATTTTATCTGTTCCTTAAAGTATATATATATATATATATATATATATATATATATATATATATATATATATATCCTAATCCACCAATGACCCCTAATGATCTAGTTCTTCACGGGATGAACAAATTACTCTCATATTCTACATACTATTGTACCGACTCAATCATCTACAGATGCTTCTTACCAATATTTATAGATACATCTGCACACTGACGTATAACTTCAACTATTCAACTATAAATCCCCTTTCTCCTTTTGAACGTATCACCAACCACTACAATCTGTACCCAATAAACATAAATACACATTTGACCACAGGTCTATACATCATCCACTACGTAATTCGAATTGTACCTACAACAGTCAATAAAAATGCATGTATGCACACTATATATACTATATATACAAACCTTATGCTAAAATCATCGGATATCACAATACACTATTTCATTGCGTGTAAGTGCAAACTATGCTATTTAGTCTTAATCATTTTTGCTCTCTAATATATCTTGCTTATGCATTTATTCAGTTAATTTAACAATCCTCTCAGCTAATCTGTCCCTCGAAATTGTAAGATACACACTTTGTACCTAGTACACAAAAATACACACTAGACCACAGGTCTATACATCATCCATTACGTAATTCTATTTTTACCTGCAATAGTCAATAAAATTAGTTTATCAATTGTACTATCATGGAAGCCTTGAAAAATCCATGAACTTTAAAATTTATATTTTTCCCTTTTATCTACTATTCATTATGAATGTAATTTTTCCCACAGAAAAATAAAAATTTTGTAAAAAATTTTAACAATATCATTGTTTGTCTAACTTAAATGTTTGTCTAAATTAAAGTATTAATCTTTGAATTTTTTTTATATTTATAATAACCCTTGTTCTGTATAAAAATTTGTAATGTAAAGAAAAATTCGTCATCATCTAATTTGAATTCGTTAGATGTTATTTTCTCAATTGTATTGTATTAATTGTATAATATTATTGTATTAATTAATGCCATTTTAGAGGGGGAACACTGTAAAAAATGAACAATGAATAATCCGTATTCATTTTTACATAAGAAACCAAAATCGCCTAAGCGAGTTTTGGATAGAATTTCGATTTGTACTTCTTTATTCATTACTGTATTTCTCTAATTCATCTTTTCTAATAATGACATACACTATGACGTCACAAAATAACTTAATTCTCTTTACGTTTCCCATACCTTGTACACTAAATCACGTGCTTAGTATATAGACATCTTCCGTATGCAATGTATGGTAAATTCTTTAATAATAATGTTGTGGTGTTATGTAGTATAAACATTATTATTCAACCATATTCATCCATACGTCACATTTTCCCGTCATTAATTTCCCTTGATCATTATCCTATATAAATTTTATTAAATATTCATTTTTACTCGTGTCAATCTATGAAACGCAAAACTTTAGGCATTCGTTCGAAAACGCAAAAATACGTTCTCGTATTATTTTTTTCATTTATTATTTTTTATTATATCACCTCCTGCATTGAACTCGAAAATGCTTAGTTGTTATCAAATTCCGCGAACTATAGCATAAGTGAGCGCTTCTAAGATGGAAACCTCCTGTCCCTCTGATTTCAAATTTATAACATATTATAACATATTATTTCGTATATAAATTATCTCGTATGTGCTCATGTACTTGTATTGTACTAAAAACCATATACAATAACCATATAGTATAATCATATAGTATAACCATATAGTATAACCATATATTATAACCATATATAAATATATAAAACACTGTAAGAATGGTAAACGACGTAATGTACTTCAATGAAACTGTAATTAAATGTAATGATTTAATTTATAATGTAAGAATGTACTTTAATAGAACTGTAATGGACAATCATAAGCGAATGTGAAGTAATCCATAATTGTAATCGTAATTGTAATGAACCAAAATTAATACGTACTCAGTCGTGTACTTAATTTGTACTTATGTACTATTACGAAATGATATCGCCTTCAGAAATGAAGATTCGGCAAAAATATACGATTAGTTTTTATTTTTATTTTTTAAATTTTTTATTTGGAATCTTTCAAACATCTGATCATGTGTTTAAAAGGGGGAACTTAACCTTCAACTGTCTTCCCCCAAACATTTAGGTTTATATTATACATGTATTTGTAAAATTACGGCACTTCATTAAGTCACTTCAATATAGCACTTCATTACGGCACTTCATTACGAGCCTCCCTTGTTAGCAGCCTCGCTGCGAGGAGGGGGCAGAGGCCCCTTGCCTCCTTAACTTTTTTTAGATTCCGGCCTGAGCCATGGTCGAAAGAGGTCGAACCTCTGCCCCTGTAAATTCAGGGAACTAACTGTACATTTTTTTAAGAAGTAAATTAGAGTAAGAGAAACTTTTTATTTTCCCCCTCGAGTTGGGCTATCTTCAGAAGAATTTAGTCAGTAAAGTCGATAAGTTATAAAAGAAAACCGATAATTTTAGTACCAAGAGAAAGTATCAGAGTATTATAGAAAGTTGTAGAAGAAAAGTATCAAGAAGAAATATCCGTTTCGGCCTCACAACAAGAGCGCCTCGTCGATACGAGACACCCCATAAGCACATATAAGAAGGAGGGCATAACAGTCTGGCGAGTCTGTAGCCAAGAGTTTAAACATTTGGAGACCCTACTACCAAGATTAGAAGAAATATCCGTTGCTGCCTCCTAACTAGAACCCCCGTCGATCCGCCATAGACGGAGGAGTTAACAGTCTGGCGACCCTGCCCCAGAAAAAGAAAAAGATTTTAAGAAGAATATTTTAAGAAGATATTTTAAGAAGAATATTTTAAGAAGAAGAATATTTTAAGAAGAATATTTTAAGAAGAAGAATATTTTAAGAAGAAGAATATTTTAAGAAGAAGAATATTTTAAGAAGAAGAATATTTTAAGAAGAAGAATATTTTAAGATGATTTTAAGAAGAGGCCACTCTTTGGCCAAGATAGAAATTACCCTGCATCAGGATAAAACCAGTTGACCGGCGCGTCACGACTTCTAGTTCGTAACATCCACCCTTGAACCGGTGTGTCACGACTTTGGTTCTCCACCCCTAGTTTTCATCCAAGAAGAAGTAGCCAGCAAGACGTCTTCAGGACACGTCTCTGAGGATTTTGCCATAGAAAATTTTGTTAAGTACAGAGTTTGTCTTTTTAAGTAATTTGTAAACATTTGAAAACTCAGTATTATTAACTTATTAACAGTTAACTAGTATTGAGCCAGAATTAACACAAAACACAGTGAACACTTCAAACACCAGTGATACATTTTTTTTTAGTGAAACAGTAATTTTCACAGAAGTTAAAAGTAACAGAAGTTAAAAGTAACAGAAGTTAAAAGTAACAGAAAGAGTTAATTTCAAGAGAGTTAATTTCAAGAGAGTTAATTTCAAGAGAGTTAATTGCCACAGAGTTAATTCCCACAGAGTTAATTGCCACAGAGTTAATTGTCACAGTTATTTTCAGTTATTTAACGGTTATATTCAGTATAGAATAATTTTATGTACCAAACATAATAGTATAGTACCTTCGCGTACATTAGAGTGAAATATTGTTTACTTTTTTATTTTTGTTTGCAATTTTTTTCAAATTATTGAATTGAATTGACTTGCAAATTAAGAAAGAGAGAGTTTACAGAGAGTTTTAGAGATTTAAAGAGATACTTGATTGCATTTCAAGTAAGTCGGTTTCACCAAGAGGGAAAACCAAACCCCAGAGGATAATAATCTCCACTTGATTGAGATCAAGTGCAGTCATTTTCCGTTTTCAGTTAATCTTCACTTGATAGCAGTTCAAGTGCAAGTCAGTTTCATTTTCAGTTTCAAGTTAGTTTCAGAGATACTTGATAAGAGTTCAAGTTAGTTTCAGAATACTTGATAAGAGTTCAAGTTAGTTTCAGAATACTTGATAAGAGTTCAAGTTAGTTTCAGAATACTTGATAAGAGTTCAAGTTAGTTTCAGAATACTTGATAAGAGTTCAAGTTAGTTTCAATACTTGATAAGAGTTCAAGTTAGTTTCAGAATACTTGATAAGAGTTCAAGTTAGTTTCAGAATACTTGATAGAGTTCAAGTTAGTTTCAGAATACTTGATAGAGTTCAAGTTAGTTTCAGAATACTTGATAGAGTTCAAGTTAGTTTAGAATACTTGATAGAGTTCAAGTCAGACAGTTTTATTCCAAGTCATTTTTATTTCGAGTCCCAAGTCATTTTTATTTCGAATCCCAAGTCATTTTTATTTCGAGTCCCAAGTCATTTTTATTTCGAGTCCCAAGTCAGTTTTCAATGCAGTCAATTGAATTCAACTTTTTCTTTGTAATTTAAGAGAATTTAATTTAAGAAAATGTAATTTAAGAATTTAATTCAACCGTTTTTTTTGTTGTCTAAGAGAATTTAATTCAACCTTTTTTTTTTGTTGTAAAAGAGAATTAAATTCAACCTAAATTGACCGGTTTGTCTCTTTAGTTTAATTTTTTTTTGTTTGTAAGAAGGAAATTGACCGATTGTCTTTTCTTTTCATGCCATTGTTGCGTATATAAATACATAGTTATGTATTTTATTTGTAACAAAACAGTTTTTACAAAGGTTGTAACGATTTTGGTAATTATTGTAATGTATATGAGGAACATTCTGTCCCTCCGTTTGTTGAACTCTCTTAATTTTTGTTCTAAGTAGTGTGACAAGCAATCTTTTTTTAAAAAGAGCAAAGTGCTCACGAAAGACGTATTGTCAATTTCAGACTTATACCCCCCGCTTAGTCACTCAATTCCCCCGAATTTAGTACTCCAAACTGTCTTTTTATTTTATTTTATTTTAACACCCCCAACCCCAGAGAAATGGTTCAACCATGGTTAATTCTTCTTTGGTACGATGGAACATAACCTCAATTTATGTTAAGTTGTGTTTTTTATTTTTAAGTATGTTTAGTTCATTATAGTTTATAATTGATTTCTATTTTCAAACTATATTTTTTATATTTTTTAATTCGATTAATACTGAGTAATTGTCGTAGTCGAATTTAATTGTGTCAAAATTCAATTTTAAAACCGTGAGATTTACTTTCATTAATTGTAAGGTCCTCTAAGTACATTTTTTTTGTTACCTTATACGTGTAACTGATTAATTATGTAAAATCTATAATCCTAATTGAATTTTATTACTTTTGACACATATTCGAATTCATTTACGTTTCGTCCCTCCAGTCACTTTGCATTAAAACTCGTATGCAAACATCATCATTATAATACATCATAATTATTGCTTACTAAAAATAAATTCTCACTCATGCATTTATTAAGTTATTTTATCTGTTCCTTAAAGTATATATATATATATATATATATATATATCCTAATCCACCAATGACCCCTAATGATCTAGTTCTTCACGGGATGAACAAATTACTCTCATATTCTACATACTATTGTACCGACTCAATCATCTACAGATGCTTCTTACCAATATTTATAGATACATCTGCACACTGACGTATAACTTCAACTATTCAACTATAAATCCCCTTTCTCCTTTTGAACGTATCACCAACCACTACAATCTGTACCCAATAAACATAAATACACATTTGACCACAGGTCTATACATCATCCACTACGTAATTCGAATTGTACCTACAACAGTCAATAAAAATGCATGTATGCACACTATATATACTATATATACAAACCTTATGCTAAAATCATCGGATATCACAATACACTATTTCATTGCGTGTAAGTGCAAACTATGCTATTTAGTCTTAATCATTTTTGCTCTCTAATATATCTTGCTTATGCATTTATTCAGTTAATTTAACAATCCTCTCAGCTAATCTGTCCCTCGAAATTGTAAGATACACACTTTGTACCTAGTACACAAAAATACACACTAGACCACAGGTCTATACATCATCCATTACGTAATTCTATTTTTACCTGCAATAGTCAATAAAATTAGTTTATCAATTGTACTATCATGGAAGCCTTGAAAAATCCATGAACTTTAAAATTTATATTTTTCCCTTTTATCTACTATTCATTATGAATGTAATTTTTCCCACAGAAAAATAAAAATTTTGTAAAAATTTTAACAATATCATTGTTTGTCTAACTTAAATGTTTGTCTAAATTAAAGTATTAATCTTTGAATTTTTTTTATATTATATAATAACTCCCTTGTTCTGTATAAAAATTTGTAATGTAAAGAAAAATTCGTCATCATCTAATTTGAATTCGTTAGATGTTATTTTCTCAATTGTATTGTATTAATTGTATAATATTATTGTATTAATTAATGCCATTTTAGAGGGGGAACACTGTAAAAAATGAACAATGAATAATCCGTATTCATTTTTACATAAGAAACCAAAATCGCCTAAGCGAGTTTTGGATAGAATTTCGATTTGTACTTCTTTATTCATTACTGTATTTCTCTAATTCATCTTTTCTAATAATGACATACACTATGACGTCACAAAATAACTTAATTCTCTTTACGTTTCCCATACCTTGTACACTAAATCACGTGCTTAGTATATAGACATCTTCCGTATGCAATGTATGGTAAATTCTTTAATAATAATGTTGTGGTGTTATGTAGTATAAACATTATTATTCAACCATATTCATCCATACGTCACATTTTCCCGTCATTAATTTCCCTTGATCATTATCCTATATAAATTTTATTAAATATTCATTTTTACTCGTGTCAATCTATGAAACGCAAAACTTTAGGCATTCGTTCGAAAACGCAAAAATACGTTCTCGTATTATTTTTTTCATTTATTATTTTTTATTATATCACCTCCTGCATTGAACTCGAAAATGCTTAGTGGTATCAATTCCGCGAACTATAGCATAAGTGAGCGCTTCTAAGATGGAAACCTCCTGTCCTCCTCATTTCTATTTCTATAAAATTCAAATTTATAAATATTATAACATATTATTTCGTATATAAATTATCTCGTATGTGCTCATGTACTTGTATTGTACTAAAAACCATATACAATAACCATATAGTATAATCATATAGTATAACCATATAGTATAACCATATATTATAACCATATATAAATATATAAAAACACTGTAAGAATGGTAAACGACGTAATGTACTTCAATGAAACTGTAATTAAATGTAATGATTTAATTTATAATGTAAGAATGTACTTTAATAGAACTGTAATGGACAATCATAAGCGAATGTGAAGTAATCCATAATTGTAATCGTAATTGTAATGAACCAAAATTAATACGTACTCAGTCGTGTACTTAATTTGTACTTATGTACTATTACGAAATGATATCGCCTTCAGAATGAAGATTCGGCAAAAATATACGATTAGTTTTATTTTTATTTTTTTTATTTTTATTTGGAATCTTTCAAACATCTGATCATGTGTTTAAAAGGGGGAACTTAACCTTCAACTGTCTTCCCCCAAACATTTAGGTTTATATTATACATGTATTTGTAAAATTACGGCACTTCATTAAGTCACTTCAATATAGCACTTCATTACGGCACTTCATTACGAGCCTCCCTTGTTAGCAGCCTCGCTGCGAGGAGGGGGCAGAGGCCCCTTGCCTCCTTAACTTTTTTAGATTCCGGCCTGAGCCATGGTCGAAAGAGGTCGAACCTCTGCCCCTGTAAATTCAGGGAACTAACTGTACATTTTTTTAAGAAGTAAATTAGAGTAAGAGAAACTTTTATTTTCCCCCTCGAGTTGGGCTATCTTCAGAAGAATTTAGTCAGTAAAGTCGATAAGTTATAAAAGAAAACCGATAATTTTAGTACCAAGAGAAAGTATCAGAGTATTATAGAAAGTTGTAGAAGAAAAGTATCAAGAAGAAATATCCGTTTCGGCCTCACAACAAGAGCGCCTCGTCGATACGAGACACCCCATAAGCACATATAAGAAGGAGGGCATAACAGTCTGGCGAGTCTGTAGCCAAGAGTTTAAACATTTGGAGACCCTACTACCAAGATTAGAAGAAATATCCGTTGCTGCCTCCTAACTAGAACCCCCGTCGATCCGCCATAGACGGAGGAGTTAACAGTCTGGCGACCCTGCCCCAGAAAAAGAAAAAGATTTTAAGAAGAATATTTTAAATAGAATATTTTAAGAAGAATATTTTAAGAAGAAGAATATTTTAAGAAGAATATTTTAAGAAGAAGAATATTTTAAGAAGAAGAATATTTTAAGAAGAAGAATATTTTAAGAAGAAGAATATTTTAAGAAGAAGAAGATTTTAAGAAGATGATTTTAAGAAGAGGCCACTCTTTGGCCAAGATAGAAATTACCCTGCATCAGGATAAAACCAGTTGACCGGCGCGTCACGACTTCTAGTTCGTAACATCCACCCTTGAACCGGTGTGTCACGACTTTGGTTCTCCACCCCTAGTTTTCATCCAAGAAGAAGTAGCCAGCAAGACGTCTTCAGGACACGTCTCTGAGGATTTTGCCATAGAAAATTTTGTTAAGTACAGAGTTTGTCTTTTTAAGTAATTGTAAACATTGAAAACTCAGTATTATTAACTTATTAACAGTTAACTAGTATTGAGCCAGAATTAACACAAAACACAGTGAACACTTCAAACACCAGTGATACATTTTTTTTAGTGAAACAGTAATTTTCACAGAAGTTAAAAGTAACAGAAGTTAAAAGTAACAGAAGTTAAAAGTAACAGAAAGAGTTAATTTCAAGAGAGTTAATTTCAAGAGAGTTAATTTCAAGAGAGTTAATTGCCACAGAGTTAATTCCCACAGAGTTAATTGCCACAGAGTTAATTGTCACAGTTATTTTCAGTTATTTTAACGGTTATATTCAGTATAGAATAATTTTATGTACCAAACATAATAGTATAGTACCTTCGCGTACATTAGAGTGAAATATTGTTTACTTTTTTATTTTTGTTTGCAATTTTTTTCAAATTATTGAATTGAATTGACTTGCAAATTAAGAAAGAGAGAGTTTACAGAGAGTTTATAGAGATTTAAAGAGATACTTGATTGCATTTCAAGTAAGTCGGTTTCACCAAGAGGGAAAACCAAACCCCAGAGGATAATAATCTCCACTTGATTGAGATCAAGTGCAGTCATTTTCCGTTTTCAGTTAATCTTCACTTGATAGCAGTTCAAGTGCAAGTCAGTTTCATTTTCAGTTTCAAGTTAGTTTCAGAATACTTGATAAGAGTTCAAGTTAGTTTCAGAATACTTGATAAGAGTTCAAGTTAGTTTCAGAATACTTGATAAGAGTTCAAGTTAGTTTCAGAATACTTGATAAGAGTTCAAGTTAGTTTCAGAATACTTGATAAGAGTTCAAGTTAGTTTCAGAATACTTGATAAGAGTTCAAGTTAGTTTCAGAATACTTGATAAGAGTTCAAGTTAGTTTCAGAATACTTGATAGAGTTCAAGTTAGTTTCAGAATACTTGATAGAGTTCAAGTTAGTTTCAGAATACTTGATAGAGTTCAAGTTAGTTTAAGAATACTTGATAGAGTTCAAGTCAGACAGTTTATTCCAAGTCATTTTTATTTCGAGTCCCAAGTCATTTTTATTTCGAATCCCAAGTCATTTTTATTTCGAGTCCCAAGTCATTTTTATTTCGAGTCCCAAGTCAGTTTTCAATGCAGTCAATTGAATTCAACTTTTTCTTTGTAATTTAAGAGAATTTAATTTAAGAAAATGTAATTTAAGAATTTAATTCAACCGTTTTTTTGTTGTCTAAGAGAATTTAATTCAACCTTTTTTTTTTGTTGTAAAAGAGAATTAAATTCAACCTAAATTGACCGGTTTGTCTCTTTAGTTTAATTTTTTTTTGTTTGTAAGAAGGAAATTGACCGATTGTCTTTTCTTTTCATGCCATTGTTGCGTATATAAATACATAGTTATGTATTTTATTTGTAACAAAACAGTTTTTACAAAGGTTGTAACGATTTTGGTAATTATTGTAATGTATATGAGGAACATTCTGTCCCTCCGTTTGTTGAACTCTCTTAATTTTTGTTCTAAGTAGTGTGACAAGCAATCTTTTTTTAAAAAAGAGCAAAGTGCTCATGAAAGACGTATTGTCAATTTCAGACTTATACCCCCCGCTTAGTCACTCAATTCCCCCGAATTTAGTACTCCAAACTGTCTTTTTATTTTATTTTATTTTAACACCCCCAACCCCAGAGAAATGGTTCAACCATGGTTAATTCTTCTTTGGTACGATGGAACATAACCTCAATTTATGTTAAGTTGTGTTTTTTATTTTTAAGTATGTTTAGTTCATTATAGTTTATAATTGATTTCTATTTTCAAACTATATTTTTATATTTTTTTAATTCGATTAATACTGAGTAATTGTCGTAGTCGAATTTAATTGTGTGTCAAAATTCAATTTTAAAACCGTGAGATTTACTTTCATTAATTGTAAGGTCCTCTAAGTACATTTTTTTTGTTACCTTATACGTGTAACTGATTAATTATGTAAAATCTATAATCCTAATTGAATTTTATTACTTTTGACACATATTCGAATTCATTTACGTTTCGTCCCTCCAGTCACTTTGCATTAAAACTCGTATGCAAACATCATCATTATAATACATCATAATTATTGCTTACTAAAAATAAATTCTCACTCATGCATTTATTAAGTTATTTTATCTGTTCCTTAAAGTATATATATATATATATATAATCCTAATCCACCAATGACCCCTAATGATCTAGTTCTTCACGGGATGAACAAATTACTCTCATATTCTACATACTATTGTACCGACTCAATCATCTACAGATGCTTCTTACCAATATTTATAGATACATCTGCACACTGACGTATAACTTCAACTATTCAACTATAAATCCCCTTTCTCCTTTTGAACGTATCACCAACCACTACAATCTGTACCCAATAAACATAAATACACATTTGACCACAGGTCTATACATCATCCACTACGTAATTCGAATTGTACCTACAACAGTCAATAAAAATGCATGTATGCACACTATATATACTATATATACAAACCTTATGCTAAAATCATCGGATATCACAATACACTATTTCATTGCGTGTAAGTGCAAACTATGCTATTTAGTCTTAATCATTTTTGCTCTCTAATATATCTTGCTTATGCATTTATTCAGTTAATTTAACAATCCTCTCAGCTAATCTGTCCCTCGAAATTGTAAGATACACACTTTGTACCTAGTACACAAAAATACACACTAGACCACAGGTCTATACATCATCCATTACGTAATTCTATTTTTACCTGCAATAGTCAATAAAATTAGTTTATCAATTGTACTATCATGGAAGCCTTGAAAAATCCATGAACTTTAAAATTTATATTTTTCCCTTTTATCTACTATTCATTATGAATGTAATTTTTCCCACAAAAATAAAAATTTTGTAAAAAATTTTAACAATATCATTGTTTGTCTAACTTAAATGTTTGTCTAAATTAAAGTATTAATCTTTGAATTTTTTTTATATTTATAATAACCCTTGTTCTGTATAAAAATTTGTAATGTAAAGAAAAATTCGTCATCATCTAATTTGAATTCGTTAGATGTTATTTTCTCAATTGTATTGTATTAATTGTATAATATTATTGTATTAATTAATGCCATTTTAGAGGGGGAACACTGTAAAAAATGAACAATGAATAATCCGTATTCATTTTTACATAAGAAACCAAAATCGCCTAAGCGAGTTTTGGATAGAATTTCGATTTGTACTTCTTTATTCATTACTGTATTTCTCTAATTCATCTTTTCTAATAATGACATACACTATGACGTCACAAAATAACTTAATTCTCTTTACGTTTCCCATACCTTGTACACTAAATCACGTGCTTAGTATATAGACATCTTCCGTATGCAATGTATGGTAAATTCTTTAATAATAATGTTGTGGTGTTATGTAGTATAAACATTATTATTCAACCATATTCATCCATACGTCACATTTTCCCGTCATTAATTTCCCTTGATCATTATCCTATATAAATTTTATTAAATATTCATTTTTACTCGTGTCAATCTATGAAACGCAAAACTTTAGGCATTCGTTCGAAAACGCAAAAATACGTTCTCGTATTATTTTTTTCATTTATTTTTTTTATATCACCTCCTGCATTGAACTCGAAAATGCTTAGTTGTTATCAAATTCCGCGAACTATAGCATAAGTGAGCGCTTCTAAGATGGAAACCTCCTGTCCCTCTGATTTCAAATTTATAACATATTATAACATATTATTTCGTATATAAATTATCTCGTATGTGCTCATGTACTTGTATTGTACTAAAAACCATATACAATAACCATATAGTATAATCATATAGTATAACCATATAGTATAACCATATATTATAACCATATATAAATATATAAAAACACTGTAAGAATGGTAAACGACGTAATGTACTTCAATGAAACTGTAATTAAATGTAATGATTTAATTTATAATGTAAGAATGTACTTTAATAGAACTGTAATGGACAATCATAAGCGAATGTGAAGTAATCCATAATTGTAATCGTAATTGTAATGAACCAAAATTAATACGTACTCAGTCGTGTACTTAATTTGTACTTATGTACTATTACGAAATGATATCGCCTTCAGAAATGAAGATTCGGCAAAAATATACGATTAGTTTTTATTTTTATTTTTTTTTTTTTATTTGGAATCTTTCAAACATCTGATCATGTGTTTAAAAGGGGGAACTTAACCTTCAACTGTCTTCCCCCAAACATTTAGGTTTATATTATACATGTATTTGTAAAATTACGGCACTTCATTAAGTCACTTCAATATAGCACTTCATTACGGCACTTCATTACGAGCCTCCCTTGTTAGCAGCCTCGCTGCGAGGAGGGGGCAGAGGCCCCTTGCCTCCTTAACTTTTTTTAGATTCCGGCCTGAGCCATGGTCGAAAGAGGTCGAACCTCTGCCCCTGTAAATTCAGGGAACTAACTGTACATTTTTTTAAGAAGTAAATTAGAGTAAGAGAAACTTTTATTTTCCCCCTCGAGTTGGGCTATCTTCAGAAGAATTTAGTCAGTAAAGTCGATAAGTTATAAAAGAAAACCGATAATTTTAGTACCAAGAGAAAGTATCAGAGTATTATAGAAAGTTGTAGAAGAAAAGTATCAAGAAGAAATATCCGTTTCGGCCTCACAACAAGAGCGCCTCGTCGATACGAGACACCCCATAAGCACATATAAGAAGGAGGGCATAACAGTCTGGCGAGTCTGTAGCCAAGAGTTTAAACATTTGGAGACCCTACTACCAAGATTAGAAGAAATATCCGTTGCTGCCTCCTAACTAGAACCCCCGTCGATCCGCCATAGACGGAGGAGTTAACAGTCTGGCGACCCTGCCCCAAAAAGAAAAAGATTTTAAGAAGAATATTTTAAGAAGAATATTTTAAGAAGAATATTTTAAGAAGAAGAATATTTTAAGAAGAATATTTTAAGAAGAAGAATATTTTAAGAAGAAGAATATTTTAAGAAGAAGAATATTTTAAGAAGAAGAATATTTTAAGAAGAAGAATATTTTAAGAAGATGATTTTAAGAAGAGGCCACTCTTTGGCCAAGATAGAAATTACCCTGCATCAGGATAAAACCAGTTGACCGGCGCGTCACGACTTCTAGTTCGTAACATCCACCCTTGAACCGGTGTGTCACGACTTTGGTTCTCCACCCCTAGTTTTCATCCAAGAAGAAGTAGCCAGCAAGACGTCTTCAGGACACGTCTCTGAGGATTTTGCCATAGAAAATTTTGTTAAGTACAGAGTTTGTCTTTTTAAGTAATTTGTAAACATTTGAAAACTCAGTATTATTAACTTATTAACAGTTAACTAGTATTGAGCCAGAATTAACACAAAACACAGTGAACACTTCAAACACCAGTGATACATTTTTTTTTAGTGAAACAGTAATTTTCACAGAAGTTAAAAGTAACAGAAGTTAAAAGTAACAGAAGTTAAAAGTAACAGAAAGAGTTAATTTCAAGAGAGTTAATTTCAAGAGAGTTAATTTCAAGAGAGTTAATTGCCACAGAGTTAATTCCCACAGAGTTAATTGCCACAGAGTTAATTGTCACAGTTATTTTCAGTTATTTTAACGGTTATATTCAGTATAGAATAATTTTATGTACCAAACATAATAGTATAGTACCTTCGCGTACATTAGAGTGAAATATTGTTTACTTTTTTATTTTTGTTTGCAATTTTTTTCAAATTATTGAATTGAATTGACTTGCAAATTAAGAAAGAGAGAGTTTACAGAGAGTTTATAGAGATTTAAAGAGATACTTGATTGCATTTCAAGTAAGTCGGTTTCACCAAGAGGGAAAACCAAACCCCAGAGGATAATAATCTCCACTTGATTGAGATCAAGTGCAGTCATTTTCCGTTTTCAGTTAATCTTCACTTGATAGCAGTTCAAGTGCAAGTCAGTTTCATTTTCAGTTTCAAGTTAGTTTCAGAATACTTGATAAGAGTTCAAGTTAGTTTCAGAATACTTGATAAGAGTTCAAGTTAGTTTCAGAATACTTGATAAGAGTTCAAGTTAGTTTCAGAATACTTGATAAGAGTTCAAGTTAGTTTCAGAATACTTGATAAGAGTTCAAGTTAGTTTCAGAATACTTGATAAGAGTTCAAGTTAGTTTCAGAATACTTGATAAGAGTTCAAGTTAGTTTCAGAATACTTGATAAGAGTTCAAGTTAGTTTCAGAATACTTGATAGAGTTCAAGTTAGTTTCAGAATACTTGATAGAGTTCAAGTTAGTTTCAGAATACTTGATAGAGTTCAAGTTAGTTTAAGAATACTTGATAGAGTTCAAGTCAGACAGTTTTATTCCAAGTCATTTTTATTTCGAGTCCCAAGTCATTTTTATTTCGAATCCCAAGTCATTTTTATTTCGAGTCCCAAGTCATTTTTATTTCGAGTCCCAAGTCAGTTTTCAATGCAGTCAATTGAATTCAACTTTTTCTTTGTAATTTAAGAGAATTTAATTTAAGAAAATGTAATTTAAGAATTTAATTCAACCGTTTTTTTGTTGTCTAAGAGAATTTAATTCAACCTTTTTTTTTTGTTGTAAAAGAGAATTAAATTCAACCTAAATTGACCGGTTTGTCTCTTTAGTTTAATTTTTTTTTGTTTGTAAGAAGGAAATTGACGATTGTCTTTTCTTTTCATGCCATTGTTGCGTATATAAATACATAGTTATGTTTTATTATTTGTAACAAAACCGTTTTTACAAAGGTTGTAACGATTTTGGTAATTATTGTAATGTATATGAGGAACATTCTGTCCCTCCGTTTGTTGAACTCTCTTAATTTTTGTTCTAAGTAGTGTGACAAGCAATCTTTTTTTAAAAAAGAGCAAAGTGCTCACGAAAGACGTATTGTCAATTTCAGACTTATACCCCCCGCTTAGTCACTCAATTCCCCCGAATTTAGTACTCCAAACTGTCTTTTTATTTTATTTTATTTTAACACCCCCAACCCCAGAGAAATGGTTCAACCATGGTTAATTCTTCTTTGGTACGATGGAACATAACCTCAATTTATGTTAAGTTGTGTTTTTATTTTTAAGTATGTTTAGTTCATTATAGTTTATAATTGATTTCTATTTTCAAACTATATTTTTTATATTTTTTTAATTCGATTAATACTGAGTAATTGTCGTAGTCGAATTTAATTGTGTGTCAAAATTCAATTTTAAAACCGTGAGATTTACTTTCATTAATTGTAAGGTCCTCTAAGTACATTTTTTTTGTTACCTTATACGTGTAACTGATTAATTATGTAAAATCTATAATCCTAATTGAATTTTATTACTTTTGACACATATTCGAATTCATTTACGTTTCGTCCCTCCAGTCACTTTGCATTAAAACTCGTATGCAAACATCATCATTATAATACATCATAATTATTGCTTACTAAAAATAAATTCTCACTCATGCATTTATTAAGTTATTTTATCTGTTCCTTAAAGTATATAATATATATATAATATATAATCCTAATCCACCAATGACCCCTAATGATCTAGTTCTTCACGGGATGAACAAATTACTCTCATATTCTACATACTATTGTACCGACTCAATCATCTACAGATGCTTCTTACCAATATTTATAGATACATCTGCACACTGACGTATAACTTCAACTATTCAACTATAAATCCCCTTTCTCCTTTTGAACGTATCACCAACCACTACAATCTGTACCCAATAAACATAAATACACATTTGACCACAGGTCTATACATCATCCACTACGTAATTCGAATTGTACCTACAACAGTCAATAAAAATGCATGTATGCACACTATATATACTATATATACAAACCTTATGCTAAAATCATCGGATATCACAATACACTATTTCATTGCGTGTAAGTGCAAACTATGCTATTTAGTCTTAATCATTTTTGCTCTCTAATATATCTTGCTTATGCATTTATTCAGTTAATTTAACAATCCTCTCAGCTAATCTGTCCCTCGAAATTGTAAGATACACACTTTGTACCTAGTACACAAAAATACACACTAGACCACAGGTCTATACATCATCCATTACGTAATTCTATTTTTACCTGCAATAGTCAATAAAATTAGTTTATCAATTGTACTATCATGGAAGCCTTGAAAAATCCATGAACTTAAAATTTATATTTTTCCCTTTTATCTACTATTCATTATGAATGTAATTTTTCCCACAGAAAAATAAAAATTTTGTAAAAAATTTTAACAATATCATTGTTTGTCTAACTTAAATGTTTGTCTAAATTAAAGTATTAATCTTTGAATTTTTTTATATTATATAATAACCTTGTTCTGTATAAAATTTGTAATGTAAAGAAAAATTCGTCATCATCTAATTTGAATTCGTTAGATGTTATTTTCTCAATTGTATTGTATTAATTGTATAATATATTGTATTAATTAATGCCATTTTAGAGGGGGAACACTGTAAAAAATGAACAATGAATAATCCGTATTCATTTTTACATAAGAAACCAAAATCGCCTAAGCGAGTTTTGGATAGAATTTCGATTTGTACTTCTTTATTCATTACTGTATTTCTCTAATTCATCTTTTCTAATAATGACATACACTATGACGTCACAAAATAACTTAATTCTCTTTACGTTTCCCATACCTTGTACACTAAATCACGTGCTTAGTATATAGACATCTTCCGTATGCAATGTATGGTAAATTCTTTAATAATAATGTTGTGGTGTTATGTAGTATAAACATTATTATTCAACCATATTCATCCATACGTCACATTTTCCCGTCATTAATTTCCCTTGATCATTATCCTATATAAATTTTATTAAATATTCATTTTTACTCGTGTCAATCTATGAAACGCAAAACTTTAGGCATTCGTTCGAAAACGCAAAAATACGTTCTCGTATTATTTTTTTCATTTATTATTTTTTATTATATCACCTGCATTGAACTCGAAAATGCTTAGTTGTTATCAAATTCCGCGAACTATAGCATAAGTGAGCGCTTCTAAGATGGAAACCTCCTGTCCCTCTGATTTCAAATTTATAACATATTATAACATATTATTTCGTATATAAATTATCTCGTATGTGCTCATGTACTTGTATTGTACTAAAAACCATATACAATAACCATATAGTATAATCATATAGTATAACCATATAGTATAACCATATATTATAACCATATATAAATATATAAAAACACTGTAAGAATGGTAAACGACGTAATGTACTTCAATGAAACTGTAATTAAATGTAATGATTTAATTTATAATGTAAGAATGTACTTTAATAGAACTGTAATGGACAATCATAAGCGAATGTGAAGTAATCCATAATTGTAATCGTAATTGTAATGAACCAAAATTAATACGTACTCAGTCGTGTACTTAATTTGTACTTATGTACTATTACGAAATGATATCGCCTTCAGAAATGAAGATTCGGCAAAAATATACGATTAGTTTTTATTTATTTATTTTTTTTTTATTTGGAATCTTTCAAACATGATCATGTGTTTAAAAGGGGGAACTTAACCTTCAACTGTCTTCCCCCAAACATTTAGGTTTATATTATACATGTATTTGTAAAATTACGGCACTTCATTAAGTCACTTCAATATAGCACTTCATTACGGCACTTCATTACGAGCCTCCCTTGTTAGCAGCCTCGCTGCGAGGAGGGGGCAGAGGCCCCTTGCCTCCTTAACTTTTTTTAGATTCCGGCCTGAGCCATGGTCGAAAGAGGTCGAACCTCTGCCCCTGTAAATTCAGGGAACTAACTGTACATTTTTTAAGAAGTAAATTAGAGTAAGAGAAACTTTTTATTTTCCCCCTCGAGTTGGGCTATCTTCAGAAGAATTTAGTCAGTAAAGTCGATAAGTTATAAAAGAAAACGATAATTTTAGTACCAAGAGAAAGTATCAGAGTATTATAGAAAGTTGTAGAAGAAAAGTATCAAGAAGAAATATCCGTTTCGGCCTCACAACAAGAGCGCCTCGTCGATACGAGACACCCCATAAGCACATATAAGAAGGAGGGCATAACAGTCTGGCGAGTCTGTAGCCAAGAGTTTAAACATTTGGAGACCCTACTACCAAGATTAGAAGAAATATCCGTTGCTGCCTCCTAACTAGAACCCCCGTCGATCCGCCATAGACGGAGGAGTTAACAGTCTGGCGACCCTGCCCCAGAAAAAGAAAAAGATTTTAAGAAGAATATTTTAAGAAGAATATTTTAAGAAGAATATTTTAAGAAGAAGAATATTTTAAGAAGAAGAATATTTTAAGAAGAAGAATATTTTAAGAAGAAGATTTTAAGAAGATAATTTTAAGAAGAGGCCACTCTTTGGCCAAGATAGAAATTACCCTGCATCAGGATAAAACCAGTTGACCGGCGCGTCACGACTTCTAGTTCGTAACATCCACCCTTGAACCGGTGTGTCACGACTTTGGTTCTCCACCCTAGTTTTCATCCAAGAAGAAGTAGCCAGCAAGACGTCTTCAGGACACGTCTCTGAGGATTTTGCCATAGAAAATTTTGTTAAGTACAGAGTTTGTCTTTTTAAGTAATTTGTAAACATTTGAAAACTCAGTATTATTAACTTATTAACAGTTAACTAGTATTGAGCCAGAATTAACACAAAACACAGTGAACACTTCAAACACCAGTGATACATTTTTTTTAGTGAAACAGTAATTTTCACAGAAGTTAAAAGTAACAGAAGTTAAAAGTAACAGAAGTTAAAAGTAACAGAAAGAGTTAATTTCAAGAGAGTTAATTTCAAGAGAGTTAATTTCAAGAGAGTTAATTGCCACAGAGTTAATTCCCACAGAGTTAATTGCCACAGAGTTAATTGTCACAGTTATTTTCAGTTATTTTAACGGTTATATTCAGTATAGAATAATTTTATGTACCAAACATAATAGTATAGTACCTTCGCGTACATTAGAGTGAAATATTGTTTACTTTTTTATTTTTGTTTGCAATTTTTTTCAAATTATTGAATTGAATTGACTTGCAAATTAAGAAAGAGAGAGTTTACAGAGAGTTTATAGAGATTTAAAGAGATACTTGATTGCATTTCAAGTAAGTCGGTTTCACCAAGAGGGAAAACCAAACCCCAGAGGATAATAATCTCCACTTGATTGAGATCAAGTGCAGTCATTTTCCGTTTTCAGTTAATCTTCACTTGATAGCAGTTCAAGTGCAAGTCAGTTTCATTTTCAGTTTCAAGTTAGTTTCAGAATACTTGATAAGAGTTCAAGTTAGTTTCAGAATACTTGATAAGAGTTCAAGTTAGTTTCAGAATACTTGATAAGAGTTCAAGTTAGTTTCAGAATACTTGATAAGAGTTCAAGTTAGTTTCAGAATACTTGATAAGAGTTCAAGTTAGTTTCAGAATACTTGATAAGAGTTCAAGTTAGTTTCAGAATACTTGATAAGAGTTCAAGTTAGTTTCAGAATACTTGATAAGAGTTCAAGTTAGTTTCAGAATACTTGATAGAGTTCAAGTAGTTTCAGAATACTTGATAGAGTTCAAGTTAGTTTCAGAATACTTGATAGAGTTCAAGTTAGTTTAAGAATACTTGATAGAGTTCAAGTCAGACAGTTTTATTCCAAGTCATTTTTATTTCGAGTCCCAAGTCATTTTTATTTCGAATCCCAAGTCATTTTTATTTCGAGTCCCAAGTCATTTTTATTTCGAGTCCCAAGTCAGTTTTCAATGCAGTCAATTGAATTCAACTTTTTCTTTGTAATTTAAGAGAATTTAATTTAAGAAAATGTAATTTAAGAATTTAATTCAACCGTTTTTTTGTTGTCTAAGAGAATTTAATTCAACCTTTTTTTTTGTTGTAAAAGAGAATTAAATTCAACCTAAATTGACCGGTTTGTCTCTTTAGTTTAATTTTTTTTTGTTTGTAAGAAGGAAATTGACCGATTGTCTTTTCTTTTCATGCCATTGTTGCGTATATAAATACATAGTTATGTATTTTATTATTTGTAACAAAACCGTTTTTACAAAGGTTGTAACGATTTTGGTAATTATTGTAATGTATATGAGGAACATTCTGTCCCTCCGTTTGTTGAACTCTCTTAATTTTTGTTCTAAGTAGTGTTACAAGCAATCTTTTTTTAAAAAAGAGCAAAGTGCTCACGAAAGACGTATTGTCAATTTCAGACTTATAACCCCCGCTTAGTCACTCAATTCCCCCGAATGTAGTACTCCAAACTGTCTTTTTATTTTATTTTATTTTAACACCCCCAACCCCAGAGAAATGGTTCAACCATGGTTAATTCTTCTTTGGTACGATGGAACATAACCTCAATTTATGTTAAGTTGTGTTTTTTATTTTTAAGTATGTTTAGTTCATTATAGTTTATAATTGATTTCTATTTTCAAACTATATTTTTTATATTTTTTTAATTCGATTAATACTGAGTAATTGTCGTAGTCGAATTTAATTGTGTGTCAAAATTCAATTTTAAAACCGTGAGATTTACTTTCATTAATTGTAAGGTCCTCTAAGTACATTTTTTTTGTTACCTTATACGTGTAACTGATTAATTATGTAAAATCTATAATCCTAATTGAATTTTATTACTTTTGACACATATTCGAATTCATTTACGTTTCGTCCCTCCAGTCACTTTGCATTAAAACTCGTATGCAAACATCATCATTATAATACATCATAATTATTGCTTACTAAAAATAAATTCTCACTCATGCATTTATTAAGTTATTTTATCTGTTCCTTAAAGTATATATATATATATATATATATATATATATATATATATATATATATATATAATCCTAATCCACCAATGACCCCTAATGATCTAGTTCTTCACGGGATGAACAAATTACTCTCATATTCTACATACTATTGTACCGACTCAATCATCTACAGATGCTTCTTACCAATATTTATAGATACATCTGCACACTGACGTATAACTTCAACTATTCAACTATAAATCCCCTTTCTCCTTTTGAACGTATCACCAACCACTACAATCTGTACCCAATAAACATAAATACACATTTGACCACAGGTCTATACATCATCCACTACGTAATTCGAATTGTACCTACAACAGTCAATAAAAATGCATGTATGCACACTATATATACTATATATACAAACCTTATGCTAAAATCATCGGATATCACAATACACTATTTCATTGCGTGTAAGTGCAAACTATGCTATTTAGTCTTAATCATTTTTGCTCTCTAATATATCTTGCTTATGCATTTATTCAGTTAATTTAACAATCCTCTCAGCTAATCTGTCCCTCGAAATTGTAAGATACACACTTTGTACCTAGTACACAAAAATACACACTAGACCACAGGTCTATACATCATCCATTACGTAATTCTATTTTTACCTGCAATAGTCAATAAAATTAGTTTATCAATTGTACTATCATGGAAGCCTTGAAAAATCCATGAACTTTAAAATTTATATTTTTCCCTTTTATCTACTATTCATTATGAATGTAATTTTTCCCACAGAAAAATAAAAATTTTGTAAAAAATTTTAACAATATCATTGTTTGTCTAACTTAAATGTTTGTCTAAATTAAAGTATTAATCTTTGAATTTTTTTTATATTTATAATAACCCTTGTTCTGTATAAAAATTTGTAATGTAAAGAAAAATTCGTCATCATCTAATTTGAATTCGTTAGATGTTATTTTCTCAATTGTATTGTATTAATTGTATAATATTATTGTATTAATTAATGCCATTTTAGAGGGGGAACACTGTAAAAAATGAACAATGAATAATCCGTATTCATTTTTACATAAGAAACCAAAATCGCCTAAGCGAGTTTTGGATAGAATTTCGATTTGTACTTCTTTATTCATTACTGTATTTCTCTAATTCATCTTTTCTAATAATGACATACACTATGACGTCACAAAATAACTTAATTCTCTTTACGTTTCCCATACCTTGTACACTAAATCACGTGCTTAGTATATAGACATCTTCCGTATGCAATGTATGGTAAATTCTTTAATAATAATGTTGTGGTGTTATGTAGTATAAACATTATTATTCAACCATATTCATCCATACGTCACATTTTCCCGTCATTAATTTCCCTTGATCATTATCCTATATAAATTTTATTAAATATTCATTTTTACTCGTGTCAATCTATGAAACGCAAAACTTTAGGCATTCGTTCGAAAACGCAAAAATACGTTCTCGTATTATTTTTTTCATTTATTATTTTTTATTATATCACCTCCTGCATTGAACTCGAAAATGCTTAGTTGTTATCAAATTCCGCGAACTATAGCATAAGTGAGCGCTTCTAAGATGGAAACCTCCTGTCCCTCTGATTTCAAATTTATAACATATTATAACATATTATTTCGTATATAAATTATCTCGTATGTGCTCATGTACTTGTATTGTACTAAAAACCATATACAATAACCATATAGTATAATCATATAGTATAACCATATAGTATAACCATATATTATAACCATATATAAATATATAAAAACACTGTAAGAATGGTAAACGACGTAATGTACTTCAATGAAACTGTAATTAAATGTAATGATTTAATTTATAATGTAAGAATGTACTTTAATAGAACTGTAATGGACAATCATAAGCGAATGTGAAGTAATCCATAATTGTAATCGTAATTGTAATGAACCAAAATTAATACGTACTCAGTCGTGTACTTAATTTGTACTTATGTACTATTACGAAATGATATCGCCTTCAGAAATGAAGATTCGGCAAAAATATACGATTAGTTTTTATTTTTATTTTTTTAATTTTTATTTGGAATCTTTCAAACATCTGATCATGTGTTTAAAAGGGGAACTTAACCTTCAACTGTCTTCCCCCAAACATTTAGGTTTATATTATACATGTATTTGTAAAATTACGGCACTTCATTAAGTCACTTCAATATAGCACTTCATTACGGCACTTCATTACGAGCCTCCCTTGTTAGCAGCCTCGCTGCGAGGAGGGGGCAGAGGCCCCTTGCCTCCTTAACTTTTTTTAGATTCCGGCCTGAGCCATGGTCGAAAGAGGTCGAACCTCTGCCCCTGTAAATTCAGGGAACTAACTGTACATTTTTTAAGAAGTAAATTAGAGTAAGAGAAACTTTTTATTTTCCCCCTCGAGTTGGCTATCTTCAGAAGAATTTAGTCAGTAAAGTCGATAAGTTATAAAAGAAACCGATAATTTTAGTACCAAGAGAAAGTATCAGAGTATTATAGAAAGTTGTAGAAGAAAAGTATCAAGAAGAAATATCCGTTTCGGCCTCACAACAAGAGCGCCTCGTCGATACGAGACACCCATAAGCACATATAAGAAGGAGGGCATAACAGTCTGGCGAGTCTGTAGCCAAGAGTTTAAACATTTGGAGACCCTACTACCAAGATTAGAAGAAATATCCGTTGCTGCCTCCTAACTAGAACCCCCGTCGATCCGCCATAGACGGAGGAGTTAACAGTCTGGCGACCCTGCCCCAGAAAAAGAAAAAGATTTTAAGAAGATTTTAAGAGAATATTTTAAGAAGAATATTTTAAGAAGAAGAATATTTTAGAAGAATATTTAAGAGAAGAATATTTTAAGAAGAAGAATATTTTAAGAAGAAGAATATTTTAAGAAGAAGAATATTTTAAGAAGAAGAATATTTTAAGAAGATGATTTTAAGAAGAGGCCACTCTTTGGCCAAGATAGAAATTACCCTGCATCAGGATAAAACCAGTTGACCGGCGCGTCACGACTTCTAGTTCGTAACATCCACCCTTGAACCGGTGTGTCACGACTTTGGTTCTCCACCCCTAGTTTTCATCCAAGAAGAAGTAGCCAGCAAGACGTCTTCAGGACACGTCTCTGAGGATTTTGCCATAGAAAATTTTGTTAAGTACAGAGTTTGTCTTTTTAAGTAATTTGTAAACATTTGAAAACTCAGTATTATTAACTTATTAACAGTTAACTAGTATTGAGCCAGAATTAACACAAAACACAGTGAACACTTCAAACACCAGTGATACATTTTTTTTTAGTGAAACAGTAATTTTCACAGAAGTTAAAAGTAACAGAAGTTAAAAGTAACAGAAGTTAAAAGTAACAGAAAGAGTTAATTTCAAGAGAGTTAATTTCAAGAGAGTTAATTTCAAGAGAGTTAATTGCCACAGAGTTAATTCCCACAGAGTTAATTGCCACAGAGTTAATTGTCACAGTTATTTTCAGTTATTTTAACGGTTATATTCAGTATAGAATAATTTTATGTACCAAACATAATAGTATAGTACCTTCGCGTACATTAGAGTGAAATATTGTTTACTTTTTTATTTTTGTTTGCAATTTTTTTCAAATTATTGAATTGAATTGACTTGCAAATTAAGAAAGAGAGAGTTTACAGAGAGTTTATAGAGATTTAAAGAGATACTTGATTGCATTTCAAGTAAGTCGGTTTCACCAAGAGGGAAAACCAAACCCCAGAGGATAATAATCTCCACTTGATTGAGATCAAGTGCAGTCATTTTCCGTTTTCAGTTAATCTTCACTTGATAGCAGTTCAAGTGCAAGTCAGTTTCATTTTCAGTTTCAAGTTAGTTTCAGAATACTTGATAAGAGTTCAAGTTAGTTTCAGAATACTTGATAAGAGTTCAAGTTAGTTCAGAATACTTGATAAGAGTTCAAGTTAGTTTCAGAATACTTGATAAGAGTTCAAGTTAGTTTCAGAATACTTGATAAGAGTTCAAGTTAGTTTCAGAATACTTGATAAGAGTTCAAGTTAGTTTCAGAATACTTGATAAGAGTTCAAGTAGTTTCAGAATACTTGATAAGAGTTCAAGTTAGTTTCAGAATACTTGATAGAGTTCAAGTTAGTTTCAGAATACTTGATAGAGTTAAGTTAGTTTCAGAATACTTGATAGAGTTCAAGTTAGTTTAAGAATACTTGATAGAGTTCAAGTCAGACAGTTTTATTTCCAAGTCATTTTATTTCGAGTCCCAAGTCATTTTTATTTCGAATCCCAAGTCATTTTATTTCGAGTCCCAAGTCATTTTTATTTCGTCCCAAGTCAGTTTTCAATGCAGTCAATGAATTCAACTTTTTCTTTGTAATTAAGAGAATTTAATATTAAGAAAATGTAATTTAAGAATTTAATTCAACCGTTTTTTTTGTTGTCTAAGAGAATTTAATTCAACCTTTTTTTTTTGTTGTAAAAGAGAATTAAATTCAACCTAAATTGACCGGTTTGTCTCTTTAGTTTAATTTTTTTTTGTTTGTAGAAGGAAATTAACGATTGTCTTTTCTTTTTCATGCCATTGTTGCGTATATAAATACATAGTTATGTATTTTTATTTGTAACAAAACCGTTTTTACAAAGGTTGTAACGATTTTGGTAATTATTGTAATGTATATGAGGAAATTCTGTCCCTCCGTTTGTTGAACTCTCTTAATTTTGTTCTAAGTAGTGTGACAAGCAATCTTTTTTTAAAAAAGAGCAAAGTGCTCACGAAAGACGTATTGTCAATTTCAGACTTATACCCCCGCTTAGTCACTCAATTCCCCCGAATTAGTACTCCAAACTGTCTTTTATTTTATTTTATTTTAACACCCCAACCCAGAGAAATGGTTCAACCATGGTTAATTCTTCTTTGGTACGATGGAACATAACCTCAATTTATGTTAAGTTGTGTTTTATTTTTAAGTATGTTTAGTTCATTATAGTTTATAATTGATTTCTATTTTCAAACTATATTTTTATATTTTTTTAATTCGATTAATACTGAGTAATTGTCGTAGTCGAATTTAATTGTGTGTCAAAATTCAATTTTAAAACCGTGAGATTTACTTTCATTAATTGTAAGGTCCTCTAAGTACATTTTTTTGTTACCTTATACGTGTAACTGATTAATTATGTAAAATCTATAATCCTAATTGAATTTTATTACTTTTGACACATATTCGAATTCATTTACGTTTCGTCCCCAGTCACTTTGCATTAAAACTCGTATGCAAACATCATCATTATAATACATCATAATTATTGCTACTAAAAAAAATTCTCACTCATGCATTTATTAAGTTATTTTATCTGTTCCTTAAAGTATATATATATATATATATATATATATAATCCTAATCCACCAATGACCCCTAATGATCTAGTTCTTCACGGGATGAACAAATTACTCTCATATTCTACATACTATTGTACCGACTCAATCATCTACAGATGCTTCTTACCAATATTTATAGATACATCTGCACACTGACGTATAACTTCAACTATTCAACTATAAATCCCCTTTCTCCTTTTGAACGTATCACCAACCACTACAATCTGTACCCAATAAACATAAATACACATTTGACCACAGGTCTATACATCATCCACTACGTAATTCGAATTGTACCTACAACAGTCAATAAAAATGCATGTATGCACACTATATATACTATATATACAAACCTTATGCTAAAATCATCGGATATCACAATACACTATTTCATTGCGTGTAAGTGCAAACTATGCTATTTAGTCTTAATCATTTTGCTCTCTAATATATCTTGCTTATGCATTTATTCAGTTAATTTAACAATCCTCTCAGCTAATCTGTCCTCGAAATTGTAAGATACACACTTTGTACCTAGTACACAAAAATACACACTAGACCACAGGTCTATACATCATCCATTACGTAATTCTATTTTTACCTGCAATAGTCAATAAAATTAGTTTATCAATTGTACTATCATGGAAGCCTTGAAAAATCCATGAATTTAAAATTTATATTTTTCCCTTTTATCTACTATTCATTATGAATGTAATTTTTCCCACAGAAAAATAAAAATTTTGTAAAAATTTTAACAATATCATTGTTTGTCTAACTTAAATGTTTGTCTAAATTAAAGTATTAATCTTTGAATTTTTTTATATTATATAATAACCCTTGTTCTGTATAAAATTTGTAATGTAAAGAAAAATTCGTCATCATCTAATTTGAATTCATTAGATGTTATTTTCTCAATTGTATTGTATTAATTGTATAATATTATTGTATTAATTAATGCCATTTTAGAGGGGGAACACTGTAAAAAATGAACAATGAATAATCCGTATTCATTTTTACATAAGAAACCAAAATCGCCTAAGCGAGTTTTGGATAGAATTTCGATTTGTACTTCTTTATTCATTACTGTATTTCTCTAATTCATCTTTTCTAATAATGACATACACTATGACGTCACAAAATAACTTAATTCCTTTACGTTTCCCATACCTTGTACACTAAATCACGTGCTTAGTATATAGACATCTTCCGTATGCAATGTATGGTAAATTCTTTAATAATAATGTTGTGGTGTTATGTAGTATAAACATTATTATTCAACCATATTCATCCATACGTCACATTTTCCCGTCATTAATTTCCCTTGATCATTATCCTATATAAATTTTATTAAATATTCATTTTTACTCGTGTCAATCTATGAAACGCAAAACTTTAGGCATTCGTTCGAAAACGCAAAAATACGTTCTCGTATTATTTTTTCATTTATTATTTTTATTATATCACCTGCATTGAACTCGAAAATGCTTAGTTGTTATCAAATTCCGCGAACTATAGCATAAGTGAGCGCTTCTAAGATGGAAACCTCCTGTCCCTCTGATTTCAAATTTATAACATATTATAACATATTATTTCGTATATAAATTATCTCGTATGTGCTCATGTACTTGTATTGTACTAAAAACCATATACAATAACCATATAGTATAATCATATAGTATAACCATATAGTATAACCATATTATAACCATATATAATATATAAAAACACTGTAAGAATGGTAAACGACGTAATGTACTTCAATGAAACTGTAATTAAATGTAATGATTTAATTTATAATGTAAGAATGTACTTTAATAGAACTGTAATGGACAATCATAAGCGAATGTGAAGTAATCCATAATTGTAATCGTAATTGTAATGAACCAAAATTAATACGTACTCAGTCGTGTACTTAATTTGTACTTATGTACTATTACGAAATGATATCGCCTTCAGAAATGAAGATTCGGCAAAAATATACGATTAGTTTTTATTTATTTATTTTTTTTTTTATTTGGAATCTTTCAAACATCTGATCATGTGTTTAAAAGGGGGAACTTAACCTTCAACTGTCTTCCCCCAAACATTTAGGTTTATATTATACATGTATTTGTAAAATTACGGCACTTCATTAAGTCACTTCAATATAGCACTTCATTACGGCACTTCATTACGAGCCTCCCTTGTTAGCAGCCTCGCTGCGAGGAGGGGGCAGAGGCCCCTTGCCTCCTTAACTTTTTTTAGATTCCGGCCTGAGCCATGGTCGAAAGAGGTCGAACCTCTGCCCCTGTAAATTCAGGGAACTAACTGTACATTTTTTTAAGAAGTAAATTAGAGTAAGAGAAACTTTTTATTTTCCCCCTCGAGTTGGGCTATCTTCAGAAGAATTTAGTCAGTAAAGTCGATAAGTTATAAAAGAAAACCGATAATTTTAGTACCAAGAGAAAGTATCAGAGTATTGTAGAAAGTTGTAGAAGAAAAGTATCAAGAAGAAATATCCGTTTCGGCCTCACAACAAGAGCGCCTCGTCGATACGAGACACCCCATAAGCACATATAAGAAGGAGGGCATAACAGTCTGGCGAGTCTGTAGCCAAGAGTTTAAACATTTGGAGACCCTACTACCAAGATTAGAAGAAATATCCGTTGCTGCCTCCTAACTAGAACCCCGTCGATCCGCCATAGACGGAGGAGTTAACAGTCTGGCGACCCTGCCCCAGAAAAAGAAAAAGATTTTAAGAAGAATATTTTAAGAAGAATATTTTAAGAAGAATATTTTAAGAAGAAGAATATTTTAAGAAGAAGAATATTTTAAGAAGAAGAATATTTTAAGGAGAAGATTTTAAGAAGATGATTTTAAGAAGAGGCCACTCTTTGGCCAAGATAGAAATTACCCTGCATCAGGATAAAACCAGTTGACCGGCGCGTCACGACTTCTAGTTCGTAACATCCACCCTTGAACCGGTGTGTCACGACTTTGGTTCTCCACCCCTAGTTTTCATCCAAGAAGAAGTAGCCAGCAAGACGTCTTCAGGACACGTCTCTGAGGATTTTGCCATAGAAAATTTTGTTAAGTACAGAGTTTGTCTTTTTAAGTAATTTGTAAACATTTGAAAACTCAGTATTATTAACTTATTAACAGTTAACTAGTATTGAGCCAGAATTAACACAAAACACAGTGAACACTTCAAACACCAGTGATACATTTTTTTTAGTGAAACAGTAATTTTCACAGAAGTTAAAAGTAACAGAAGTTAAAAGTAACAGAAGTTAAAAGTAACAGAAAGAGTTAATTTCAAGAGAGTTAATTTCAAGAGAGTTAATTTCAAGAGAGTTAATTGCCACAGAGTTAATTCCCACAGAGTTAATTGCCACAGAGTTAATTGTCACAGTTATTTTCAGTTATTTTAACGGTTATATTCAGTATAGAATAATTTTATGTACCAAACATAATAGTATAGTACCTTCGCGTACATTAGAGTGAAATATTGTTTACTTTTTTATTTTTGTTTGCAATTTTTTTCAAATTATTGAATTGAATTGACTTGCAAATTAAGAAAGAGAGAGTTTACAGAGAGTTTATAGAGATTTAAAGAGATACTTGATTGCATTTCAAGTAAGTCGGTTTCACCAAGAGGGAAAACCAAACCCCAGAGGATAATAATCTCCACTTGATTGAGATCAAGTGCAGTCATTTTCCGTTTTCAGTTAATCTTCACTTGATAGCAGTTCAAGTGCAAGTCAGTTTCATTTCAGTTTCAAGTTAGTTTCAGAATACTTGATAAGAGTTCAAGTTAGTTTCAGAATACTTGATAAGAGTTCAAGTTAGTTTCAGAATACTTGATAAGAGTTCAAGTTAGTTTCAGAATACTTGATAAGAGTTCAAGTTAGTTTCAGAATACTTGATAAGAGTTCAAGTTAGTTTCAGAATACTTGATAAGAGTTCAAGTTAGTTTCAGAATACTTGATAAGAGTTCAAGTTAGTTTCAGAATACTTGATAAGAGTTCAAGTTAGTTTCAGAATACTTGATAGAGTTCAAGTTAGTTTCAGAATACTTGATAGAGTTCAAGTTAGTTTCAGAATACTTGATAGAGTTCAAGTTAGTTTAAGAATACTTGATAGAGTTCAAGTCAGACAGTTTTATTCCAAGTCATTTTTATTTCGAGTCCCAAGTCATTTTTATTTCGAATCCCAAGTCATTTTTATTTCGAGTCCCAAGTCATTTTTATTTCGAGTCCCAAGTCAGTTTTCAATGCAGTCAATTGAATTCAACTTTTTCTTTGTAATTTAAGAGAATTTAATTTAAGAAAATGTAATTTAAGAATTTAATTCAACCGTTTTTTTGTTGTCTAAGAGAATTTAATTCAACCTTTTTTTTTTGTTGTAAAAGAGAATTAAATTCAACCTAAATTGACCGGTTTGTCTCTTTAGTTTAATTTTTTTTTGTTTGTAAGAAGGAAATTGACCGATTGTCTTTTCTTTTCATGCCATTGTTGCGTATATAAATACATAGTTATGTATTTTATTATTTGTAACAAAACCGTTTTTACAAAGGTTGTAACGATTTTGGTAATTATTGTAATGTATATGAGGAACATTCTGTCCCTCCGTTTGTTGAACTCTCTTAATTTTTGTTCTAAGTAGTGTTACAAGCAATCTTTTTTTAAAAAAGAGCAAAGTGCTCACGAAAGACGTATTGTCAATTTCAGACTTATAACCCCCGCTTAGTCACTCAATTCCCCGAATGTAGTACTCCAAACTGTCTTTTTATTTTATTTTATTTTAACACCCCCAACCCCAGAGAAATGGTTCAACCATGGTTAATTCTTCTTTGGTACGATGGAACATAACCTCAATTTATGTTAAGTTGTGTTTTTTATTTTTAAGTATGTTTAGTTCATTATAGTTTATAATTGATTTCTATTTTCAAACTATATTTTTATATTTTTTTAATTCGATTAATACTGAGTAATTGTCGTAGTCGAATTTAATTGTGTGTCAAAATTCAATTTTAAAACCGTGAGATTTACTTTCATTAATTGTAAGGTCCTCTAAGTACATTTTTTTTGTTACCTTATACGTGTAACTGATTAATTATGTAAAATCTATAATCCTAATTGAATTTTATTACTTTTGACACATATTCGAATTCATTTACGTTTCGTCCCTCCAGTCACTTTGCATTAAAACTCGTATGCAAACATCATCATTATAATACATCATAATTATTGCTTACTAAAAATAAATTTCACTCATGCATTTATTAAGTTATTTTATCTGTTCCTTAAAGTATATATATATATATATATATATATATATATATATATATATATATATATATATATAATCCTAATCCACCAATGACCCCTAATGATCTAGTTCTTCACGGGATGAACAAATTACTCTCATATTCTACATACTATTGTACCGACTCAATCATCTACAGATGCTTCTTACCAATATTTATAGATACATCTGCACACTGACGTATAACTTCAACTATTCAACTATAAATCCCCTTTCTCCTTTTGAACGTATCACCAACCACTACAATCTGTACCCAATAAACATAAATACACATTTGACCACAGGTCTATACATCATCCACTACGTAATTCGAATTGTACCTACAACAGTCAATAAAAATGCATGTATGCACACTATATATACTATATATACAAACCTTATGCTAAAATCATCGGATATCACAATACACTATTTCATTGCGTGTAAGTGCAAACTATGCTATTTAGTCTTAATCATTTTTGCTCTCTAATATATCTTGCTTATGCATTTATTCAGTTAATTTAACAATCCTCTCAGCTAATCTGTCCCTCGAAATTGTAAGATACACACTTTGTACCTAGTACACAAAAATACACACTAGACCACAGGTCTATACATCATCCATTACGTAATTCTATTTTTACCTGCAATAGTCAATAAAATTAGTTTATCAATTGTACTATCATGGAAGCCTTGAAAAATCCATGAACTTTAAAATTTATATTTTTCCCTTTTATCTACTATTCATTATGAATGTAATTTTTCCCACAGAAAAATAAAAATTTTGTAAAAAATTTTAACAATATCATTGTTTGTCTAACTTAAATGTTTGTCTAAATTAAAGTATTAATCTTTGAATTTTTTTTATATTTTATAATAACCCTTGTTCTGTATAAAAATTTGTAATGTAAAGAAAAATTCGTCATCATCTAATTTGAATTCGTTAGATGTTATTTTCTCAATTGTATTGTATTAATTGTATAATATTATTGTATTAATTAATGCCATTTTAGAGGGGGAACACTGTAAAAAATGAACAATGAATAATCCGTATTCATTTTTACATAAGAAACCAAAATCGCCTAAGCGAGTTTTGGATAGAATTTCGATTTGTACTTCTTTATTCATTACTGTATTTCTCTAATTCATCTTTTCTAATAATGACATACACTATGACGTCACAAAATAACTTAATTCTCTTTACGTTTCCCATACCTTGTACACTAAATCACGTGCTTAGTATATAGACATCTTCCGTATGCAATGTATGGTAAATTCTTTAATAATAATGTTGTGGTGTTATGTAGTATAAACATTATTATTCAACCATATTCATCCATACGTCACATTTTCCCGTCATTAATTTCCCTTGATCATTATCCTATATAAATTTTATTAAATATTCATTTTTACTCGTGTCAATCTATGAAACGCAAAACTTTAGGCATTCGTTCGAAAACGCAAAAATACGTTCTCGTATTATTTTTTTCATTTATTTTTTTTATTATATCACCTCCTGCATTGAACTCGAAAATGCTTAGTTGTTATCAAATTCCGCGAACTATAGCATAAGTGAGCGCTTCTAAGATGGAAACCTCCTGTCCCTCTGATTTCAAATTTATAACATATTATAACATATTATTTCGTATATAAATTATCTCGTATGTGCTCATGTACTTGTATTGTACTAAAAACCATATACAATAACCATATAGTATAATCATATAGTATAACCATATAGTATAACCATATATTATAACCATATATAAATATATAAAAACACTGTAAGAATGGTAAACGACGTAATGTACTTCAATGAAACTGTAATTAAATGTAATGATTTAATTTATAATGTAAGAATGTACTTTAATAGAACTGTAATGGACAATCATAAGCGAATGTGAAGTAATCCATAATTGTAATCGTAATTGTAATGAACCAAAATTAATACGTACTCAGTCGTGTACTTAATTTGTACTTATGTACTATTACGAAATGATATCGCCTTCAGAAATGAAGATTCGGCAAAAATATACGATTAGTTTTTATTTTTATTTTTTTTAATTTTTATTTGGAATCTTTCAAACATCTGATCATGTGTTTAAAAGGGGGAACTTAACCTTCAACTGTCTTCCCCCAAACATTTAGGTTTATATTATACATGTATTTGTAAAATTACGGCACTTCATTAAGTCACTTCAATATAGCACTTCATTACGGCACTTCATTACGAGCCTCCCTTGTTAGCAGCCTCGCTGCGAGGAGGGGGCAGAGGCCCCTTGCCTCCTTAACTTTTTTTAGATTCCGGCCTGAGCCATGGTCGAAAGAGGTCGAACCTCTGCCCCTGTAAATTCAGGGAACTAACTGTACATTTTTTTAAGAAGTAAATTAGAGTAAGAGAAACTTTTTATTTTCCCCCTCGAGTTGGGCTCTTCAGAAGAATTTAGTCAGTAAAGTCGATAAGTTATAAAAGAAAACCGATAATTTTAGTACCAAGAGAAAGTATCAGAGTATTATAGAAAGTTGTAGAAGAAAAGTATCAAGAAGAAATATCCGTTTCGGCCTCACAACAAGAGCGCCTCGTCGATACGAGACACCCCATAAGCACATATAAGAAGGAGGGCATAACAGTCTGGCGAGTCTGTAGCCAAGAGTTTAAACATTTGGAGACCCTACTACCAAGATTAGAAGAAATATCCGTTGCTGCCTCCTAACTAGAACCCCCGTCGATCCGCCATAGACGGAGGAGTTAACAGTCTGGCGACCCTGCCCCAGAAAAAGAAAAAGATTTTAAGAAGAATATTTTAAGAAGAATATTTTAAGAAGAATATTTTAAGAAGAAGAATATTTTAAGAAGAATATTTTAAGAAGAAGAATATTTTAAGAAGAAGAATATTTTAAGAAGAAGAATATTTTAAGAAGAAGAATATTTTAAGAAGAAGAATATTTTAAGAAGATGATTTTAAGAAGAGGCCACTCTTTGGCCAAGATAGAAATTACCCTGCATCAGGATAAAACCAGTTGACCGGCGCGTCACGACTTCTAGTTCGTAACATCCACCCTTGAACCGGTGTGTCACGACTTTGGTTCTCCACCCCTAGTTTTCATCCAAGAAGAAGTAGCCAGCAAGACGTCTTCAGGACACGTCTCTGAGGATTTTGCCATAGAAAATTTTGTTAAGTACAGAGTTTGTCTTTTTAAGTAATTTGTAAACATTTGAAAACTCAGTATTATTAACTTATTAACAGTTAACTAGTATTGAGCCAGAATTAACACAAAACACAGTGAACACTTCAAACACCAGTGATACATTTTTTTTTAGTGAAACAGTAATTTTCACAGAAGTTAAAAGTAACAGAAGTTAAAAGTAACAGAAGTTAAAAGTAACAGAAAGAGTTAATTTCAAGAGAGTTAATTTCAAGAGAGTTAATTTCAAGAGAGTTAATTGCCACAGAGTTAATTCCCACAGAGTTAATTGCCACAGAGTTAATTGTCACAGTTATTTTCAGTTATTTTAACGGTTATATTCAGTATAGAATAATTTTATGTACCAAACATAATAGTATAGTACCTTCGCGTACATTAGAGTGAAATATTGTTTACTTTTTTATTTTTGTTTGCAATTTTTTTCAAATTATTGAATTGAATTGACTTGCAAATTAAGAAAGAGAGAGTTTACAGAGAGTTTATAGAGATTTAAAGAGATACTTGATTGCATTTCAAGTAAGTCGGTTTCACCAAGAGGGAAAACCAAACCCCAGAGGATAATAATCTCCACTTGATTGAGATCAAGTGCAGTCATTTTCCGTTTTCAGTTAATCTTCACTTGATAGCAGTTCAAGTGCAAGTCAGTTTCATTTTCAGTTTCAAGTTAGTTTCAGAATACTTGATAAGAGTTCAAGTTAGTTTCAGAATACTTGATAAGAGTTCAAGTTAGTTTCAGAATACTTGATAAGAGTTCAAGTTAGTTTCAGAATACTTGATAAGAGTTCAAGTTAGTTTCAGAATACTTGATAAGAGTTCAAGTTAGTTTCAGAATACTTGATAAGAGTTCAAGTTAGTTTCAGAATACTTGATAAGAGTTCAAGTTAGTTTCAGAATACTTGATAAGAGTTCAAGTTAGTTTCAGAATACTTGATAGAGTTCAAGTTAGTTTCAGAATACTTGATAGAGTTCAAGTTAGTTTCAGAATACTTGATAGAGTTCAAGTTAGTTTAAGAATACTTGATAGAGTTCAAGTCAGACAGTTTTATTCCAAGTCATTTTTATTTCGAGTCCCAAGTCATTTTTATTTCGAATCCCAAGTCATTTTTATTTCGAGTCCCAAGTCATTTTTATTTCGAGTCCCAAGTCAGTTTTCAATGCAGTCAATTGAATTCAACTTTTTCTTTGTAATTTAAGAGAATTTAATTTAAGAAAATGTAATTTAAGAATTTAATTCAACCGTTTTTTTGTTGTCTAAGAGAATTTAATTCAACCTTTTTTTTTTGTTGTAAAAGAGAATTAAATTCAACCTAAATTGACCGGTTTGTCTCTTTAGTTTAATTTTTTTTTGTTTGTAAGAAGGAAATTGACCGATTGTCTTTTCTTTTCATGCCATTGTTGCGTATATAAATACATAGTTATGTATTTTATTATTTGTAACAAAACCGTTTTTACAAAGGTTGTAACGATTTTGGTAATTATTGTAATGTATATGAGGAACATTCTGTCCCTCCGTTTGTTGAACTCTCTTAATTTTTGTTCTAAGTAGTGTGACAAGCAATCTTTTTTTAAAAAAGAGCAAAGTGCTCACGAAAGACGTATTGTCAATTTCAGACTTATACCCCCCGCTTAGTCACTCAATTCCCCCGAATTAGTACTCCAAACTGTCTTTTTATTTTATTTTATTTTAACACCCCCAACCCCAGAGAAATGGTTCAACCATGGTTAATTCTTCTTTGGTACGATGGAACATAACCTCAATTTATGTTAAGTTGTGTTTTTTATTTTTAAGTATGTTTAGTTCATTATAGTTTATAATTGATTTCTATTTTCAAACTATATTTTTTATATTTTTTTAATTCGATTAATACTGAGTAATTGTCGTAGTCGAATTTAATTGTGTGTCAAAATTCAATTTTAAAACCGTGAGATTTACTTTCATTAATTGTAAGGTCCTCTAAGTACATTTTTTTTGTTACCTTATACGTGTAACTGATTAATTATGTAAAATCTATAATCCTAATTGAATTTTATTACTTTTGACACATATTCGAATTCATTTACGTTTCGTCCCTCCAGTCACTTTGCATTAAAACTCGTATGCAAACATCATCATTATAATACATCATAATTATTGCTTACTAAAATAAATTCTCACTCATGCATTTATTAAGTTATTTTATCTGTTCCTTAAAGTATATATATATATATATATATATATATATATATATATATAATCCTAATCCACCAATGACCCCTAATGATCTAGTTCTTCACGGGATGAACAAATTACTCTCATATTCTACATACTATTGTACCGACTCAATCATCTACAGATGCTTCTTACCAATATTTATAGATACATCTGCACACTGACGTATAACTTCAACTATTCAACTATAAATCCCCTTTCTCCTTTTGAACGTATCACCAACCACTACAATCTGTACCCAATAAACATAAATACACATTTGACCACAGGTCTATACATCATCCACTACGTAATTCGAATTGTACCTACAACAGTCAATAAAAATGCATGTATGCACACTATATATACTATATATACAAACCTTATGCTAAAATCATCGGATATCACAATACACTATTTCATTGCGTGTAAGTGCAAACTATGCTATTTAGTCTTAATCATTTTTGCTCTCTAATATATCTTGCTTATGCATTTATTCAGTTAATTTAACAATCCTCTCAGCTAATCTGTCCCTCGAAATTGTAAGATACACACTTTGTACCTAGTACACAAAAATACACACTAGACCACAGGTCTATACATCATCCATTACGTAATTCTATTTTTACCTGCAATAGTCAATAAATTAGTTTATCAATTGTACTATCATGGAAGCCTTGAAAAATCCATGAACTTTAAAATTTATATTTTTCCCTTTTATCTACTATTCATTATGAATGTAATTTTTCCCACAGAAAAATAAAAATTTTGTAAAAAATTTTAACAATATCATTGTTTGTCTAACTTAAATGTTTGTCTAAATTAAAGTATTAATCTTTGAATTTTTTTTATATTATATAATAACCCTTGTTCTGTATAAAAATTTGTAATGTAAAGAAAAATTCGTCATCATCTAATTTGAATTCGTTAGATGTTATTTTCTCAATTGTATTGTATTAATTGTATAATATTATTGTATTAATTAATGCCATTTTATAGGGGGAACACTGTAAAAAATGAACAATGAATAATCCGTATTCATTTTTACATAAGAAACCAAAATCGCCTAAGCGAGTTTTGGATAGAATTTCGATTTGTACTTCTTTATTCATTACTGTATTTCTCTAATTCATCTTTTCTAATAATGACATACACTATGACGTCACAAAATAACTTAATTCTCTTTACGTTTCCCATACCTTGTACACTAAATCACGTGCTTAGTATATAGACATCTTCCGTATGCAATGTATGGTAAATTCTTTAATAATAATGTTGTGGTGTTATGTAGTATAAACATTATTATTCAACCATATTCATCCATACGTCACATTTTCCCGTCATTAATTTCCCTTGATCATTATCCTATATAAATTTTATTAAATATTCATTTTTACTCGTGTCAATCTATGAAACGCAAAACTTTAGGCATTCGTTCGAAAACGCAAAAATACGTTCTCGTATTATTTTTTTCATTTATTATTTTTTATTATATCACCTCCTGCATTGAACTCGAAAATGCTTAGTTGTTATCAAATTCCGCGAACTATAGCATAAGTGAGCGCTTCTAAGATGGAAACCTCCTGTCCCTCTGATTTCAAATTTATAACATATTATAACATATTATTTCGTATATAAATTATCTCGTATGTGCTCATGTACTTGTATTGTACTAAAAACCATATACAATAACCATATAGTATAATCATATAGTATAACCATATGTAGTATAACCATATATTATAACCATATATAAATATATAAAAACACTGTAAGAATGGTAAACGACGTAATGTACTTCAATGAAACTGTAATTAAATGTAATGATTTAATTATAATGTAAGAATGTACTTTAATAGAACTGTAATGGACAATCATAAGCGAATGTGAAGTAATCCATAATTGTAATCGTAATTGTAATGAACCAAAATTAATACGTACTCAGTCGTGTACTTAATTTGTACTTATGTACTATTACGAAATGATATCGCCTTCAGGAAATGAAGATTCGGCAAAAATATACGATTAGTTTTTATTTTATATTATTTTTTTTTATTTGGAATCTTTCAAACATCTGATCATGTGTTTAAAAGGGGGAACTTAACCTTCAACTGTCTTCCCCCAAACATTTAGGTTTATATTATACATGTATTTGTAAAATTACAGCACTTCATTAAGTCACTTCAATATAGCACTTCATTACGGCACTTCATTACGAGCCTCCCTTGTTAGCAGCCTCGCTGCGAGGAGGGGGCAGAGGCCCCTTGCTCCTTAACTTTTTTAGATTCCGGCCTGAGCCATGGTCGAAAGAGGTCGAACCTCTGCCCCTGTAAATTCAGGGAACTAAATGTACATTTTTTAAGAAGTAAATTAGAGTAAGAGAAACTTTTATTTTCCCCTCGAGTTGGGCTATCTTCAGAAGAATTTAGTCTGTAAAGTCGATAAGTTATAAAAGAAAAACCGATAATTTTAGTACCAGAGAAAGTATCAGAGTATTATAGAAAGTTGTAGAAGAAAAGTATCAAGAAGAAATATCCGTTTCGGCCTCACAACAAGAGCGCCTCGTCGATACGAGACACCCCATAAGCCACATATAAGAAGGAGGGCATAACAGTCTGGCGAGTCTGTAGCCAAGAGTTTAAACATTTGGAGACCCTACTACCAAGATTAGAAGAAATATCCGTTGCTGCCTCCTAACTAGAAACCCCGTCGATCCGCCATAGACGGAGGAGTTAACAGTCTGGCGACCCTGCCCCAGAAAAAGAAAAAGATTTTAAGAAGAATATTTTAAGAAGAATATTTTAAGAAGAATATTTTAAGAAGAAGAATATTTTAAGAAGAAGAATATTTTAAGAAGAAGAATATTTTAAGAAGAAGATTTTAAGAAGATAATTTTAAGAAGAGGCCACTCTTTGGCCAAGATAGAAATTACCCTGCATCAGGATAAAACCAGTTGACCGGCGCGTCACGACTTCTAGTTCGTAACATCCACCCTTGAACCGGTGTGTCACGACTTTGGTTCTCCACCCCTAGTTTTCATCCAAGAAGAAGTAGCCAGCAAGACGTCTTCAGGACACGTCTCTGAGGATTTTGCCATAGAAAATTTTGTTAAGTACAGAGTTTGTCTTTTTAAGTAATTTGTAAACATTTGAAAACTCAGTATTATTAACTTATTAACAGTTAACTAGTATTGAGCCAGAATTAACACAAACACAGTGAACACTTCAAACACCAGTGATACATTTTTTTTTAGTGAAACAGTAATTTTCACAGAAGTTAAAAGTAACAGAAGTTAAAAGTAACAGAAGTTAAAAGTAACAGAAAGAGTTAATTTCAAGAGAGTTAATTTCAAGAGAGTTAATTTCAAGAGAGTTAATTGCCACAGAGTTAATTCCCACAGAGTTAATTGCCACAGAGTTAATTGTCACAGTTATTTTCAGTTATTTTAACGGTTATATTCAGTATAGAATAATTTTATGTACCAAACATAATAGTATAGTACCTTCGCGTACATTAGAGTGAAATATTGTTTACTTTTTTATTTTTGTTTGCAATTTTTTTCAAATTATTGAATTGAATTGACTTGCAAATTAAGAAAGAGAGAGTTTACAGAGAGTTTATAGAGATTTAAAGAGATACTTGATTGCATTTCAAGTAAGTCGGTTTCACCAAGAGGGAAAAACCAAACCCCAGAGGATAATAATCTCCACTTGATTGAGATCAAGTGCAGTCATTTTCCGTTTTCAGTTAATCTTCACTTGATAGCAGTTCAAGTGCAAGTCAGTTTCATTTTCAGTTTCAAGTTAGTTTCAGAATACTTGATAAGAGTTCAAGTTAGTTTCAGAATACTTGATAAGAGTTCAAGTTAGTTTCAGAATACTTGATAAGAGTTCAAGTTAGTTTCAGAATACTTGATAAGAGTTCAAGTTAGTTTCAGAATACTTGATAAGAGTTCAAGTTAGTTTCAGAATACTTGATAAGAGTTCAAGTTAGTTTCAGAATACTTGATAAGAGTTCAAGTTAGTTTCAGAATACTTGATAAGAGTTCAAGTTAGTTTCAGAATACTTGATAGAGTTCAAGTTAGTTTCAGAATACTTGATAGAGTTCAAGTTAGTTTCAGAATACTTGATAGAGTTCAAGTTAGTTTAAGAATACTTGATAGAGTTCAAGTCAGACAGTTTTATTCCAAGTCATTTTTATTTCGAGTCCCAAGTCATTTTTATTTCGAATCCCAAGTCATTTTTATTTCGAGTCCCAAGTCATTTTTATTTCGAGTCCCAAGTCAGTTTTCAATGCAGTCAATTGAATTCAACTTTTTCTTTGTAATTTAAGAGAATTTAATTTAAGAAAATGTAATTTAAGAATTTAATTCAACCGTTTTTTGTTGTCTAAGAGAATTTAATTCAACCTTTTTTTTTTGTTGTAAAAGAGAATTAAATTCAACCTAAATTGACCGGTTTGTCTCTTTAGTTTAATTTTTTTTTGTTTGTAAGAAGGAAATTGACCGATTGTCTTTTCTTTTCATGCCATTGTTGCGTATATAAATACATAGTTATGTATTTTATTATTTGTAACAAAACCGTTTTTACAAAGGTTGTAACGATTTTGGTAATTATTGTAATGTATATGAGGAACATTCTGTCCCTCCGTTTGTTGAACTCTCTTAATTTTTGTTCTAAGTAGTGTACAAGCAATCTTTTTTTAAAAAAGAGCAAAGTGCTCACGAAAGACGTATTGTCAATTTCAGACTTATAACCCCCGCTTAGTCACTCAATTCCCCCGAATGTAGTACTCCAAACTGTTTTTATTTTATTTTATTTTAACACCCCCAACCCCAGAGAAATGGTTCAACCATGGTTAATTCTTCTTTGGTACGATGGAACATAACCTCAATTTATGTTAAGTTGTGTTTTTTATTTTTAAGTATGTTTAGTTCATTATAGTTTATAATTGATTTCTATTTTCAAACTATATTTTTTATATTTTTTTAATTCGATTAATACTGAGTAATTGTCGTAGTCGAATTTAATTGTGTGTCAAAATTCAATTTTAAAACCGTGAGATTTACTTTCATTAATTGTAAGGTCCTCTAAGTACATTTTTTTTGTTACCTTATACGTGTAACTGATTAATTATGTAAAATCTATAATCCTAATTGAATTTTATTACTTTTGACACATATTCGAATTCATTTACGTTTCGTCCCTCCAGTCACTTTGCATTAAAACTCGTATGCAAACATCATCATTATAATACATCATAATTATTGCTTACTAAAAATAAATTCTCACTCATGCATTTATTAAGTTATTTTATCTGTTCCTTAAAGTATATATATATATATATATATATATATATATATATATATATATATATATATATATATATATATAATCCTAATCCACCAATGACCCCTAATGATCTAGTTCTTCACGGGATGAACAAATTACTCTCATATTCTACATACTATTGTACCGACTCAATCATCTACAGATGCTTCTTACCAATATTTATAGATACATCTGCACACTGACGTATAACTTCAACTATTCAACTATAAATCCCCTTTCTCCTTTTGAACGTATCACCAACCACTACAATCTGTACCCAATAAACATAAATACACATTTGACCACAGGTCTATACATCATCCACTACGTAATTCGAATTGTACCTACAACAGTCAATAAAAATGCATGTATGCACACTATATATACTATATATACAAACCTTATGCTAAAATCATCGGATATCACAATACACTATTTCATTGCGTGTAAGTGCAAACTATGCTATTTAGTCTTAATCATTTTTGCTCTCTAATATATCTTGCTTATGCATTTATTCAGTTAATTTAACAATCCTCTCAGCTAATCTGTCCCTCGAAATTGTAAGATACACACTTTGTACCTAGTACACAAAAATACACACTAGACCACAGGTCTATACATCATCCATTACGTAATTCTATTTTTACCTGCAATAGTCAATAAAATTAGTTTATCAATTGTACTATCATGGAAGCCTTGAAAAATCCATGAACTTTAAAATTTATTTTTTCCCTTTTATCTACTATTCATTATGAATGTAATTTTTCCCACAGAAAAATAAAAATTTTGTAAAAAATTTTAACAATATCATTGTTTGTCTAACTTAAATGTTTGTCTAAATTAAAGTATTAATCTTTGAATTTTTTTATATTTTATAATAACCCTTGTTCTGTATAAAAATTTGTAATGTAAAGAAAAATTCGTCATCATCTAATTTGAATTCGTTAGATGTTATTTTCTCAATTGTATTGTATTAATTGTATAATATTATTGTATTAATTAATGCCATTTTAGAGGGGGAACACTGTAAAAAATGAACAATGAATAATCCGTATTCATTTTTTACATAAGAAACCAAAATCGCCTAAGCGAGTTTTGGATAGAATTTCGATTTGTACTTCTTTATTCATTACTGTATTTCTCTAATTCATCTTTTCTAATAATGACATACACTATGACGTCACAAAATAACTTAATTCTCTTTACGTTTCCCATACCTTGTACACTAAATCACGTGCTTAGTATATAGACATCTTCCGTATGCAATGTATGGTAAATTCTTTAATAATAATGTTGTGGTGTTATGTAGTATAAACATTATTATTCAACCATATTCATCCATACGTCACATTTTCCCGTCATTAATTTCCCTTGATCATTATCCTATATAAATTTTATTAAATATTCATTTTTACTCGTGTCAATCTATGAAACGCAAAACTTTAGGCATTCGTTCGAAAACGCAAAAATACGTTCTCGTATTATTTTTTCATTTATTATTTTTTATTATATCACCTCCTGCATTGAACTCGAAAATGCTTAGTTGTTATCAAATTCCGCGAACTATAGCATAAGTGAGCGCTTCTAAGATGGAAACCTCCTGTCCCTCTGATTTCAAATTTATAACATATTATAACATATTATTTCGTATATAAATTATCTCGTATGTGCTCATGTACTTGTATTGTACTAAAAACCATATACAATAACCATATAGTATAATCATATAGTATAACCATATAGTATAACCATATATTATAACCATATATAAATATATAAAAACACTGTAAGAATGGTAAACGACGTAATGTACTTCAATGAGAACTGTAAAACTGTAATGAATTAAAGTATGTTTAATTTATATAATGTAAGAATGTACTTTAATAGAACTGTAATGGACAATCATAAGCGAATGTGAAGTAATCCATAATTGTAATCGTAATTGTAATGAACCAAAATTAATACGTACTCAGTCGTGTACTTAATTTTGATACTTATGTACTATTACGAAATGATATCGCCTTCAGAATGAAGATTCGGCAAAAATATACGATTAGTTTTTTTTTTTTTTTTTTTTTTTATTGGAATCTTTCAAACATCTGATCATGTGTTTAAAAGGGGGAACTTAACCTTCAACTGTCTTCCCCCAAACATTTAGGTTTATATTATACATGTATTTGTAAAATTACGGCACTTCATTAAGTCACTTCAATATAGCACTTCATTACGGCACTTCATTACGAGCCTCCCTTGTTAGCAGCCTCGCTGCGAGGAGGGGGCAGAGGCCCCTTGCCTCCTTAACTTTTTTTAGATTCCGGCCTGAGCCATGGTCGAAAGAGGTCGAAACCTCTGCCCCTGTAAATTCAGGGAACTAACTGTACATTTTTTTAAGAAGTAAATTAGAGTAAGAGAAACTTTTTATTTTCCCCCTCGAGTTGGGCTATCTTCAGAAGAATTTAGTCAGTAAAGTCGATAAGTTATAAAAGAAAACCGATAATTTTAGTACCAAGAGAAAGTATCAGAGTATTATAGAAAGTTGTAGAAGAAAAGTATCAAGAAGAAATATCCGTTTCGGCCTCACAACAAGAGCGCCTCGTCGATACGAGACACCCCATAAGCACATATAAGAAGGAGGGCATAACAGTCTGGCGAGTCTGTAGCCAAGAGTTTAAACATTTGGAGACCCTACTACCAAGATTAGAAGAAATATCCGTTGCTGCCTCCTAACTAGAATCCCCGTCGATTCGCCATAGACGGAGGAGTTAACAGTCTGGCGACCCTGCCCCAGAAAAAGAAAAAGATTTTAAGAAGAATATTTTAAGAAGAATATTTTAAGAAGAATATTTTAAGAAGAAGAATATTTTAAGAAGAATATTTTAAGAAGAAGAATATTTTAAGAAGAAGAATATTTTAAGAAGAAGAATATTTTAAGAAGAAGAATATTTTAAGAAGAAGAATATTTTAAGAAGATGATTTTAAGAAGAGGCCACTCTTTGGCCAAGATAGAAATTACCCTGCATCAGGATAAAACCAGTTGACCGGCGCGTCACGACTTCTAGTTCGTAACATCCACCCTTGAACCGGTGTGTCACGACTTTGGTTCTCCACCCCTAGTTTTCATCCAAGAAGAAGTAGCCAGCAAGACGTCTTCAGGACACGTCTCTGAGGATTTTGCCATAGAAAATTTTGTTAAGTACAGAGAGGGTCTTTTTAAGTAATTTGTAAACATTTGAAAACTCAGTATTATTAACTTATTAACAGTTAACTAATTGAGCCAGAATTAACACAAAACACAGTGAACACTTCAAAACACCAGTGATACATTTTTTTTAGTGAAACAGTAATTTTCACAGAAGTTAAAAGTAACAGAAGTTAAAAGTAACAGAAGTTAAAAGTAACAGAAAGAGTTAATTTCAAGAGAGTTAATTTCAAGAGAGTTAATTTCAAGAGAGTTAATTGCCACAGAGTTAATTCCCACAGAGTTAATTGCCACAGAGTTAATTGTCACAGTTATTTTCAGTTATTTTAACGGTTATATTCAGTATAGAATAATTTTATGTACCAAAATAATAGTATAGTACCTTCGCGTACATTAGAGTGAAATATTGTTTACTTTTTATTTTGTTTGCAATTTTTTCAAATTATTGAATTGAATTGACTTGCAAATTAAGAAAGAGAGAGTTACAGAGAGTTTATAGAGATTTAAAGAGATACTTGATTGCATTTCAAGTAAGTCGGTTTCACCAAGAGGGAAAACCAAACCCCAGAGGATAATAATCTCCACTTGATTGAGATCAAGTGCAGTCATTTTCCGTTTCAGTTACACTTGATAGCAGTTCAAGTGCAAGTCAGTTTCATTTTCAGTTTTCAAGTTAGTTTCAGAATACTTGATAAGAGTTCAAGTTAGTTTCAGAATACTTGATAAGAGTTCAAGTTAGTTTCAGAATACTTGATAAGAGTTCAAGTTAGTTTCAGAATACTTGATAAGAGTTCAAGTTAGTTTCAGAATACTTGATAAGAGTTCAAGTTAGTTTCAGAATACTTGATAAGAGTTCAAGTTAGTTTCAGAATACTTGATAAGAGTTCAAGTTAGTTTCAGAATACTTGATAAGAGTTCAAGTTAGTTTCAGAATACTGATAGAGTTCAAGTTAGTTTCAGAATACTTGATAGAGTTCAAGTTAGTTTAAGAATACTTGATAGAGTTCAAGTCAGACAGTTTTATTCCAAGTCATTTTTATTTCGAGTCCCAAGTCATTTTTATTTCGAATCCAAGTCATTTTTATTTCGAGTCCCAAGTCATTTTTATTTCGAGTCCCAAGTCAGTTTTCAATGCAGTCAATGAATTCAACTTTTTCTTTGTAATTTAAGAGAATTTAATTTAAGAAAATGTAATTTAAGAATTTAATTCAACCGTTTTTTGTTGTCTAAGAGAATTTAATTCAACCTTTTTTTTTTGTTGTAAAAGAGAATTAAATTCAACCTAAATTGACCGTTTGTCTCTTTAGTTTAATTTTTTTTTGTTTGTAAGAAGGAAATTGACCGATTGTCTTTCTTTTCATGCCATTGTTGCGTATATAAATACATAGTTATGTATTTTATTATTTGTAACAAAACCGTTTTTACAAAGGTTGTAACGATTTTGGTAATTATTGTAATGTATATGAGGAACATTCTGTCCCTCCGTTTGTTGAACTCTCTTAATTTTTGTTCTAAGTAGTGTTACAAGCATCTTTTTTAAAAAAGAGCAAAGTGCTCACGAAAGACGTATTGTCAATTTCAGACTTATAACCCCGCTTAGTCACTCAATTCCCCCGAATGTAGTACTCCAACTGTCTTTTTATTTTATTTTATTTTAACACCCCCAACCCCAGAGAAATGGTTCAACCATGGTTAATTCTTCTTTGGTACGATGGAACATAACCTCAATTTATGTTAAGTTGTGTTTTTTATTTTTAAGTATGTTTAGTTCATTATAGTTTATAATTGATTTCTATTTTCAAACTATATTTTTTATATTTTTTAATTCGATTAATACTGAGTAATTGTCGTAGTCGAATTTAATTGTGTGTCAAAATTCAATTTTAAAACCGTGAGATTTACTTTCATTAATTGTAAGGTCCTCTAAGTACATTTTTTTTGTTACCTTATACGTGTAACTGATTAATTATGTAAAATCTATAATCCTAATTGAATTTTATTACTTTTGACACATATTCGAATTCATTTACGTTTCGTCCCTCCAGTCACTTTGCATTAAAACTCGTATGCAAACATCATCATTATAATACATCATAATTATTGCTTACTAAAATAAATTCTCACTCATGCATTTATTAAGTTATTTATCTGTTCCTTAAAGTATATATATATATATATATATATATATATAATATATATATAATATATATATAATCCTAATCCACCAATGACCCCTAATGATCTAGTTCTTCACGGGATGAACAAATTACTCTCATATTCTACATACTATTGTACCGACTCAATCATCTACAGATGCTTCTTACCAATATTTATAGATACATCTGCACACTGACGTATAACTTCAACTATTCAACTATAAATCCCCTTTCTCCTTTTGAACGTATCACCAACCACTACAATCTGTACCCAATAAACATAAATACACATTTGACCACAGGTCTATATATCATCCACTACGTAATTCGAATTGTACCTACAACAGTCAATAAAAATGCATGTATGCACACTATATATACTATATATACAAACCTTATGCTAAAATCATCGGATATCACAATACACTATTTCATTGCGTGTAAGTGCAAACTATGCTATTTAGTCTTAATCATTTTTGCTCTCTAATATATCTTGCTTATGCATTTATTCAGTTAATTTAACAATCCTCTCAGCTAATCTGTCCCTCGAAATTGTAAGATACACACTTTGTACCTAGTACACAAAAATACACACTAGACCACAGGTCTATACATCATCCATTACGTAATTCTATTTTTACCTGCAATAGTCAATAAAATTAGTTTATCAATTGTACTATCATGGAAGCCTTGAAAAATCCATGAACTTAAAATTTATATTTTTCCCTTTTATCTACTATTCATTATGAATGTAATTTTTCCCACAGAAAAATAAAAATTTTGTAAAAATTTTAACAATATCATTGTTTGTCTAACTTAAATGTTTGTCTAAATTAAAGTATTAATCTTTGAATTTTTTTTATATTATTATAAAACCCTTGTTCTGTATAAAAATTTGTAATGTAAAAAAAATTCGTCATCATCTAATTTGAATTCGTTAGATGTTATTTTCTCAATTGTATTGTATTAATTGTATAATATTATTGTATTAATTAATGCCATTTTAGAGGGGGAACACTGTAAAAAATGAACAATGAATAATCCGTATTCATTTTTACATAAGAAACCAAAATCGCCTAAGCGAGTTTTGGATAGAATTTCGATTTGTACTTCTTTATTCATTACTGTATTCTCTAATTCATCTTTCTAATAATGACATACACTATGACGTCACAAAATAACTTAATTCTCTTTACGTTTCCCATACCTTGTACACTAAATCACGTGCTTAGTATATAGACATCTTCCGTATGCAATGTATGGTAAATTCTTTAATAATAATGTTGTGGTGTTATGTAGTATAAACATTATTATTCAACCATATTCATCCATACGTCACATTTTCCCGTCATTAATTTCCCTTGATCATTATCCTATATAAATTTTATTAAATATTTTTTTACTCGTGTCAATCTATGAAACGCAAAACTTTAGGCATTCGTTCGAAAACGCAAAAATACGTTCTCGTATTATTTTTTTCATTTATTATTTTTTATTATATCACCTCCTGCATTGAACTCGAAAATGCTTAGTTGTTATCAAATTCCGCGAACTATAGCATAAGTGAGCGCTTCTAAGATGGAAACCTCCTGTCCCTCTGATTTCAAATTTATAACATATTATAAACATATTATTTCGTATATAAATTATCTCGTATGTGCTCATGTACTTGTATTGTACTAAAAACCATATACAATAACCATATAGTATAATCATATAGTATAACCATATAGTATAACCATATATTAACCATATATAAATATATAAAAACACTGTAAGAATGGTAAACGACGTAATGTACTTCAATGAAACTGTAATTAAATGTAATGATTTAATTTATAATGTAAGAATGTACTTTAATAGAACTGTAATGGACAATCATAAGCGAATGTGAAGTAATCCATAATTGTAATCGTAATTGTAATGAACCAAAATTAATACGTACTCAGTCGTGTACTTAATTTGTACTTATGTACTATTACGAAATGATATCGCCTTCAGAAATGAAGATTCGGCAAAATATACGATTAGTTTTTATTTTTTTTTTTTTTTTTATTTGGAATCTTTCAAACATCTGATCATGTGTTAAAAGGGGGAACTTAACCTTCAACTGTCTTCCCCCAAACATTTAGGTTATATTATACATGTATTTGTAAAATTACGGCACTTCATTAAGTCACTTCAATATAGCACTTCATTACGGCACTTCATTACGAGCCTCCCTTGTTAGCAGCCTCGCTGCGAGGAGGGGCAGAGGCCCCTTGCCTCCTTAACTTTTTTTAGATTCCGGCCTGAGCCATGGTCGAAAGAGGTCGAACCTCTGCCCCTGTAAATTCAGGGAACTAACTGTACATTTTTTTAAGAAGTAAATTAGAGTAAGAGAAACTTTTTATTTTCCCCTCGAGTTGGGCTATCTTCAGAAGAATTTAGTCAGTAAAGTCGATAAGTTATAAAAGAAACCGATAATTTTAGTACCAAGAGAAAGTATCAGAGTATTATAGAAAGTTGTAGAAGAAAAGTATCAAGAAGAAATATCCGTTTCGGCCTCACAACAAGAGCGCCTCGTCGATACGAGACACCCCATAAGCACATATAAGAAGGAGGGCATAACAGTCTGGCGAGTCTGTAGCCAAGAGTTTAAACATTTGGAGACCCTACTACCAAGATTAGAAGAAATATCCGTTGCTGCCTCCTAACTAGAACCCCCGTCGATCGCCATAGACGGAGGAGTTAACAGTCTGGCGACCCTGCCCCAGAAAAAGAAAAAGATTTTAAGAAGAATATTTTAAGAAGAATATTTTAAGAAGAATATTTTAAGAAGAAGAATATTTTAAGAAGAATATTTTAAGAAGAAGAATATTTTAAGAAGAAGAATATTTTAAGAAGAATATTTTAAGAAGAAGAATATTTTAAGAAGAAGAATATTTTAAGAAGATGATTTTAAGAAGAGGCCACTCTTTGGCCAAGATAGAAATTACCCTGCATCAGGATAAAACCAGTTGACCGGCGCGTCACGACTTCTAGTTCGTAACATCCACCCTTGAACCGGTGTGTCACGACTTTGGTTCTCCACCCTAGTTTTCATCCAAGAAGAAGTAGCCAGCAAGACGTCTTCAGGACACGTCTCTGAGGATTTTGCCATAGAAAATTTTGTTAAGTACAGAGGTCTTTTTAAGTAATTTGTAAACATTTGAAAACTCAGTATTATTAACTTATTAACAGTTAACTAGTATTGAGCCAGAATTAACACAAAACACAGTGAACACTTCAAACACCAGTGATACATTTTTTTTAGTGAAACAGTAATTTTCACAGAAGTTAAAAGTAACAGAAGTTAAAAGTAACAGAAGTTAAAAGTAACAGAAAGAGTTAATTTCAAGAGAGTTAATTTCAAGAGAGTAATTTCAAGAGAGTTAATTGCCACAGAGTTAATTCCCACAGAGTTAATTGCCACAGAGTTAATTGTCACAGTTATTTTCAGTTATTTTAACGGTTATATTCAGTATAGAATAATTTTATGTACCAAACATAATAGTATAGTACCTTCGCGTACATTAGAGTGAAATATTGTTTACTTTTTTATTTTTGTTTGCAATTTTTTTCAAATTATTGAATTGAATTGACTTGCAAATTAAGAAAGAGAGAGTTTACAGAGAGTTTATAGAGATTTAAAGAGATACTTGATTGCATTTCAAGTAAGTCGGTTTCACCAAGAGGGAAAACCAAACCCCAGAGGATAATAATCTCCACTTGATTGAGATCAAGTGCAGTCATTTTCCGTTTTCAGTTAATCTTCACTTGATAGCAGTTCAAGTGCAAGTCAGTTTCATTTTCAGTTTCAAGTTAGTTTCAGAATACTTGATAAGAGTTCAAGTTAGTTTCAGAATACTTGATAAGAGTTCAAGTTAGTTTCAGAATACTTGATAAGAGTTCAAGTTAGTTTCAGAATACTTGATAAGAGTTCAAGTTAGTTTCAGAATACTTGATAAGAGTTCAAGTTAGTTTCAGAATACTTGATAAGAGTTCAAGTTAGTTTCAGAATACTTGATAAGAGTTCAAGTTAGTTTCAGAATACTTGATAAGAGTTCAAGTTAGTTTCAGAATACTTGATAGAGTTCAAGTTAGTTTCAGAATACTTGATAGAGTTCAAGTTAGTTTAAGAATACTTGATAGAGTTCAAGTCAGACAGTTTTATTCCAAGTCATTTTTATTTCGAGTCCCAAGTCATTTTTATTTCGAATCCCAAGTCATTTTTATTTCGAGTCCCAAGTCATTTTTATTTCGAGTCCCAAGTCAGTTTTCAATGCAGTCAATTGAATTCAACTTTTTCTTTGTAATTTAAGAGAATTTAATTTAAGAAAATGTAATTTAAGAATTTAATTCAACCGTTTTTTGTTGTCTAAGAGAATTTAATTCAACCTTTTTTTTTTGTTGTAAAAGAGAATTAAATTCAACCTAAATTGACCGGTTTGTCTCTTTAGTTTAATTTTTTTTTGTTTGTAAGAAGGAAATTGACCGATTGTCTTTTCTTTTCATGCCATTGTTGCGTATATAAATACATAGTTATGTATTTTATTATTTGTAACAAAACCGTTTTTACAAAGGTTGTAACGATTTTGGTAATTATTGTAATGTATATGAGGAACATTCTGTCCCTCCGTTTGTTGAACTCTCTTAATTTTTGTTCTAAGTAGTGTGACAAGCAATCTTTTTTTAAAAAAGAGCAAAGTGCTCACGAAAGACGTATTGTCAATTTCAGACTTATACCCCCCGCTTAGTCACTCAATTCCCCCGAATGTAGTACTCCAAACTGTCTTTTTATTTTATTTTATTTTAACACCCCCAACCCCAGAGAAATGGTTCAACCATGGTTAATTCTTCTTTGGTACGATGGAACATAACCTCAATTTATGTTAAGTTGTGTTTTTTATTTTTAAGTATGTTTAGTTCATTATAGTTTATAATTGATTTCTATTTTCAAACTATATTTTTTATATTTTTTTAATTCGATTAATACTGAGTAATTGTCGTAGTCGAATTTAATTGTGTGTCAAAATTCAATTTTAAAACCGTGAGATTTACTTTCATTAATTGTAAGGTCCTCTAAGTACATTTTTTTTGTTACCTTATACGTGTAACTGATTAATTATGTAAAATCTATAATCCTAATTGAATTTTATTACTTTTGACACATATTCGAATTCATTTACGTTTCGTCCCTCCAGTCACTTTGCATTAAAACTCGTATGCAAACATCATCATTATAATACATCATAATTATTGCTTACTAAAAATAAATTCTCACTCATGCATTTATTAAGTTATTTTATCTGTTCCTATATATATATATATATATATATATATATATATATAATATAATCCTAATCCACCAATGACCCCTAATGATCTAGTTCTTCACGGGATGAACAAATTACTCTCATATTCTACATACTATTGTACCGACTCAATCATCTACAGATGCTCTTACCAATATTATAGATACATCTGCACACTGAGTATAACTTCAATATTCAACTATAAATCCCCTTTCTCCTTTTGAACGATCACCAACCAGACAATCTGTACCCAATAAACATAAATACACAATTGACCACAGGTCTATACATCATCCACTACGTAATTCGAATTGTACCTACAACAGTCAATAAAAATGCATGTATGCACACTATATATACTATATATACAAACCTTATGCTAAAATCATCGGATATCACAATACACTATTTCATTGCGGTAAGTGCAAACTATGCTATTTAGTCTTAATCATTTTTGCTCTCTAATATATCTTGCTTATGCATTTATTCAGTTAATTTAACAATCCTCAGCTAATCTGTCCCTCAAATTGTAAGATACACACTTTGTACCTAGTACACAAAAATACACACTAGACCACAGGTCTATACATCATCCATTACGTAATTCTATTTTTACCTGCAATAGTCAATAAAATTAGTTTATCAATTGTACTATCATGGAAGCCTTGAAAAATCCATGAACTTTAAAATTTATATTTTTCCCTTTTATCTACTATTCATATGAATGTAATTTTTCCCACAGAAAAATAAAAATTTGTAAAAAATTTTAACAATATCATTGTTTGTCTAACTTAAATGTTTGTCTAAATTAAAGTATTAATCTTTGAATTTTTTTATATTATATAATAACCTTTGTTCTGTATAAAATTTGTAATGTAAAGAAAATTCGTCATCATCTAATTTGAATTCGTTAGATGTTATTTCTCAATTGTATTGTATTAATTGTATAATATTATTGTATTAATTAATGCCATTTAGAGGGGGAACACTGTAAAAAATGAACAATGAATAATCCGTATTCATTTTTACTAAGAAACCAAAATCGCCTAAGCGAGTTTTGGATAGAATTTCGATTTGTACTTCTTTATTCATTACTGTATTTCTCTAATTCATCTTTTCTAATAATGACATACACTATGACGTCACAAAATAACTTAATTCTCTTACGTTTCCCATACCTTGTACACTAAATCACGTGCTTAGTATATAGACATCTTCCGTATGCAATGTATGGTAAATTCTTTAATAATAATGTTGTGGTGTTATGTAGTATAAACATTATTATTCAACCATATTCATCCATACGTCACATTTTCCCGTCATTAATTTCCCTTGATCATTATCCTATATAAATTTTATTAAATATTCATTTTTACTCGTGTCAATCTATGAAACGCAAAACTTTAGCATTCGTTCGAAACGCAAAAATACGTTCTCGTATTATTTTTTCATTTATTATTTTTTATTATATCACCTCCTGCATTGAACTCGAAAATGCTTAGTTGTTATCAAATTCCGCGAAACTATAGCATAAGTGAGCGCTTCTAAGATGGAAACCTCCTGTCCCTCTGATTTCAAATTTATAACATATTATAACATATTATTTCGTATATAAATTATCTCGTATGTGCTCATGTACTTGTATTGTACTAAAAACCATATACAATAACCATATAGTATAATCATATAGTATAACCATATAGTATAACCATATATTATAAACCATATATAAATATATAAAAACACTGTAAGAATGGTAAACGACGTAATGTACTTCAATGAAACTGTAATTAAATGTAATGATTTAATTTATAATGTAAGAATGTACTTAATAGAAACTGTAATGGACAATCATAAGCGAATGTGAAGTAATCCATAATTGTAATCGTAATTGTAATGAACCAAAATTAATACGTACTCAGTCGTGTACTTAATTTGTACTATGTACTATTACGAAATGATATCGCCTTCAGAAATGAAGATTCGGCAAAATATACGATTAGTTTTATTTTTATTTTTTTTTTATTTGGAATCTTTCAAACATCTGATCATGTGTTTAAAAGGGGGAACTTAACCTTCAACTGTCTTCCCCCAAACATTAGGTTATATTATACATGTATTTGTTAAAATTACGGCACTTCATTAAGTCACTTCAATATAGCACTTCATTACGGCACTTCATTACGAGCCTCCCTTGTAGCAGCCTCGCTGCGAGGAGGGGGCAGAGGCCCCTTGCCTCCTTAACTTTTTTAGATTCCGGCCTGAGCCATGGTCGAAAGAGGTCGAACCTCTGCCCCTGTAAATTCAGGAACTAACTGTACATTTTTTTAAGAAGTAAATTAGAGTAAGAGAAACTTTTATTTTCCCCCTCGAGTTGGGCTATCTTCAGAAGAATTTAGTCAGTAAAGTCGATAAGTTATAAAAGAAAACGATAATTTTAGTACCAAGAGAAAGTATCAGAGTATTATAGAAAGTTGTAAGAAAAGTATCAAGAAGAAATATCCGTTTCGGCCTCACAACAAGAGCGCCTCGTCGATACGAGACACCCCATAAGCACATATAAGAAGGAGGGCATAACAGTCTGGCGAGTCTGTAGCCAAGAGTTTAAACATTTGGAGACCCTACTACCAAGATTAGAAGAAATATCCGTTGCTGCCTCCTAACTAGAACCCCGTCGATCCGCCATAGACGGAGGAGTTAACAGTCTGGCGACCCTGCCCCAGAAAAGAAAAAGATTTTAAGAAGAATATTTTAAGAAGAATATTTAAGAAGAATATTTTAAGAAGAAGAATATTTTAAGAAGAATATTTAAGAAGAAGAATATTTTAAGAAGAAGAATATTTTAAGAAGAATATTTTAGAAGAAGAATATTTTAAGAAGAAGATTTTAAGAAGATGATTTTAAGAAGAGGCCACTCTTTGGCCAAGATAGAAATTACCCTGCATCAGGATAAAACCAGTTGACCGGCGCGTCACGACTTCTAGTTCGTAACATCCACCCTTGAACCGGTGTGTCACGACTTTGGTTCTCCACCCTAGTTTTCATCCAAGAAGAAGTAGCCAGCAAGACGTCTTCAGGACACGTCTCTGAGGATTTTGCCATAGAAATTTGTTAAGTACAGAGTTTGTCTTTTTAAGTAATTTGTAAACATTTGAAAACTCAGTATTATTAAACTTATTAACAGTTAACTAGTATGAGCCAGAATTAACACAAAACACAGTGAACACTTCAAACACAGTGATACATTTTTTTTAGTGAAACAGTAATTTCACAGAAGTTAAAAGTAACAGAAGTTAAAAGTAACAGAAGTTAAAAGTAACAGAAAGAGTTAATTTCAAGAGAGTTAATTTCAAGAGAGTTAATTTCAAGAGAGTTAATTGCCACAGAGTTAATTCCCACAGAGTTAATTGCCACAGAGTTAATTGTCACAGTTATTTTCAGTTATTTTAACGGTTATATTCAGTATAGAATAATTTTATGTACCAAACATAATAGTATAGTACCTTCGCGTACATTAGAGTGAAATATTGTTTACTTTTTTATTTTTGTTTGCAATTTTTTCAAATTATTGAATTGAATTGACTTGCAAATTAAGAAAGAGAGAGTTACAGAGAGTTTATAGAGATTTAAAGAGATACTTGATTGCATTTCAAGTAAGTCGGTTTCACCAAGAGGGAAAACCAAACCCCAGAGGATAATAATCTCCACTTGATTGAGATCAAGTGCAGTCATTTTCCGTTTTCAGTTAATCTTCACTTGATAGCAGTTCAAGTGCAAGTCAGTTTCATTTTCAGTTCAAGTTAGTTTCAGAATACTTGATAAGAGTTCAAGTTAGTTTCAGAATACTTGATAAGAGTTCAAGTTAGTTTCAGAATACTTGATAAGAGTTCAAGTTAGTTTCAGAATACTTGATAAGAGTTCAAGTTAGTTTCAGAATACTTGATAAGAGTTCAAGTTAGTTTCAGAATACTTGATAAGAGTTCAAGTTAGTTTCAGAATACTTGATAAGAGTTCAAGTTAGTTTCAGAATACTTGATAGAGTTCAAGTTAGTTTCAGAATACTTGATAGAGTTCAAGTTAGTTTCAGAATACTTGATAGAGTTCAAGAGTTTAAGAATACTTGATAGAGTTCAAGTCAGACAGTTTTATTCCAAGTCATTTTTATTTCGAGTCCCAAGTCATTTTTATTTCGAATCCCAAGTCATTTTTATTTCGAGTCCCAAGTCATTTTTATTTCGAGTCCCAAGTCAGTTTTCAATGCAGTCAATTGAATTCAACTTTTTCTTTGTAATTAAGAGAATTAATTTAAGAAAATGTAATTTAAGAATTTAATTCAACCGTTTTTTTGTTGTCTAAGAGAATTTAATTCAACCTTTTTTTTTTGTTGTAAAAGAGAATTAAATTCAACCTAAATTGACCGGTTTGTCTCTTTAGTTTAATTTTTTTTGTTTGTAAGAAGGAAATTGACCGATTGTCTTTTCTTTTCATGCCATTGTTGCGTATATAAATACATAGTTATGTATTTTATTATTTGTAACAAAACCGTTTTTACAAAGGTTGTAACGATTTGGTAATTATTGTAATGTATATGAGGAACATTCTGTCCCTCCGTTTGTTGAACTCTCTTAATTTTTGTTCTAAGTAGGTGACAAGCAATTTCTTTTTTAAAAAAAGAGCAAAGTGCTCACGAAAGACGTATTGTCAATTTCAGACTTATACCCCCGCTTAGTCACTCAATTCCCCCGAATGTAGTACTCAAACTGTCTTTTTATTTTATTTTATTTTAACACCCCCAACCCAGAGAAATGGTTCAACATGGTTAATTCTTCTTTGGTACGATGGAACATAACCTCAATTTATGTTAAGTTGTGTTTTTATTTTAAGTATAGTATATGTTTAGTTCATTATAGTTTATAATTGATTTCTATTTTCAAACTATATTTTTTATATTTTTTTAATTCGATAATACTGAGTAATTGTCGTAGTCGAATTTAATTGGTGTCAAAATTCAATTTTAAAACCGTGAGATTTACTTTCATTAATGTAAGGTCCTCTAAGTACATTTTTTTTGTTACCTTATACGTGTAACTGATTAATTATGTAAAATCTATAATCCTAATTGAATTTTATTACTTTTGAACATATTCGAATTCATTTACGTTTCGTCCTCCAGTCACTTTGCATTAAAAACTCGTATGCAAACATCATCATTATAATACATCATAATTATTGCTTACTAAAAATAAATTCTCACTCATGCATTTATTAAGTTATTTTATCTGTTCCTTAAAGTATATATATATATATATATATATATATATATATATATATATATATATATAATCCAATCCACCAATGACCCTAATGATCTAGTTCTTCACGGGATGAACAAATTACTCTTCATATTCTACATACTATTGTACCGACTCAATCATCTACAGATGCTCTTACCAATATTTATAGATACATCTGCACACTGACGTATAACTTCAACTATTCAACTATAAATCCCCTTTCTCCTTTGAACGTATCAACCACTACAATCTGTACCCAATAAACATAAATACACATTTGACCACAGGTCTATACATCATCCACTACGTAATTCGAATTGTACCTACAACAGTCAATAAAAATGCATGTATGCACACTATATACTATATATACAAACCTTATGCTAAAATCATCGGATCACAATACACTATTTCATGCGTGAAGTGCAAACTATGCTATTTAGTCTATCATTTTGCTCTCTAATATATTGCTATGCATTTATTCAGTTAATTTAAAATCCTCTCAGCAATCTGTCCTCGAAATTGTAAGATACACACTTTGTACCTAGTACACAAAAATACACACTAGACCACAGGTCTATACATCATCCATTACGTAATTCTATTTTACCTGCAATAGTCAATAAAATTAGTTTATCAATTGTACTATCATGGAAGCCTGAAAAATCCATGAACTTAAAATTTATATTTTCCCTTTTATCTACTATTCATTATGAATGTAATTTTTCCCACAGAAAAATAAAAATTTTGTAAAAAAATTTTAACAATATCATTGTTTGTCTAACTTAAATGTTTGTCTAAATTAAAGTATTAATCTTTGAATTTTTTTTATATTATAATAACTCCCTTGTTCTGTATAAAAATTTGTAATGTAAAGAAAAATTCGTCATCATCTAATTTGAATTCGTTAGATGTTATTTTCTCAATTGTATTGTATTAATTGTATAATATTATTGTATTAATTAATGCCATTTTAGAGGGGAACACTGTAAAAAATGAACAATGAATAATCCGTATTCATTTTTACATAAGAAACCAAATCGCCTAAGCGAGTCTGGATAGAATTTCGATTTGTACTTCTTTATTCATTACTGTATTTCTCTAATCATCTTTTCTAATAATGACATACACTATGACGTCACAAAATAACTTAATTCTCTTACGTTTCCCATACCTTGTACACTAAATCACGTGCTTAGTATATAGACATCTTCCGTATGCAATGTATGGTAAATTCTTTAATAATAATGTTGTGGTGTATGTAGTATAAACATTATTGTTCAACCATATCCATCCATACGTCACATTTTCCCGTCATTAATTTCCCTGATCATTATCCTATATAAATTTTATTAAATATTCATTTTTACTCGTGTCAATCTATGAAACGCAAAACTTTAGGCATTCGTTCGAAAACGCAAAAATACGTTCTCGTATTATTTTTTTCATTTATTATTTTTTATTATATCACCTCCTGCATGAACTCGAAAATGCTTAGTTGTTATCAAATTCCGCGAACTATAGCATAAGTGAGCGCTTCTAAGATGGAAACCTCCTGTCCCTCTGATTTCAAATTATAACATATTAAACATATTATTTCGTATATAAATTATCTCGTATGTGCTCATGTACTTGTGTTGTACTAAAAACCATATAATAACCATATAGTATAACCATATAGTATAACCATATAGTATAACCATATATAAATATATAAAAACACTGTAAGAATGGTAAACGACGTAATGTACTTCAATGAAACTGTAATTAAATGTAATGATTTAATTTATAATGTAGAATGTACTTTAATAGAACTGTAATGGACAATCATAATCGAATGTGAAGTAATCCATAATTGTAATCGTAATTGTAATGAACCAAAATTAATACGTACTCAGTCGTGTACTTAATTTGTACTTATGTACTATTACGAAATGATATCGCCTTCAGAAATGAAGATTCGGCATAAATATACGATTAGTTTTTATTTTTTTAAATTTTTATTTGGATCTTTCAAACATCTGATCATGTGTTTAAAAGGGGGAAACTTAACCTTCAAGTGTCTTCCCCCAAACATTTAGGTTTATATTATACATGTATTTGTAAAATTACGGCACTTCATTAAGTCACTTCATTATAGCACTTCATTACGGCACTTCATTACGAGCCTCCCTTGTTAGCAGCCTCGCTGAGAGGAGGGGCAGAGGCCCCTTGCCTCCTTCACTTTTTTAGATTCCGGCCTGAGCCATGGTCGAAAGAGGTCGAACCTCTACCCTGTAAATTCAGAGAACTAACTGTACATTTTTTTAAGAAGTAAATTAGAGTAAGAGAAACTTTTTATTTTCCCCTCGAGTTGGCTATCTTCAGAGAATTTAGTCAGTAAGTCGATAAGTTATAAAAGAAAGCCGATAATTTTAGTACGAAGAGAAAGTATCAGAGTATTATAGAAAGTTGTAGAAGAAAAGTATCAAGAAGAAATATCCGTTTCGGCCTCACAACAAGAACGCCTCGTCGTACGAGACACCCCATAAGCACATATAAGAAGGAGGGCATAAAAGTCTGGCGAGTCTGTAGCCAAGAGTTTAAACATTGGAGACCCTACTACCAAGATTAGAAGAAATATCCGTTGCTGCCTCCTAACTAGAACCCCCGTCGATCCGAACCACCCCAGGGCCATAGACGGAGGAGTTAACAGTCTGGCGACCCCCCCAGAAAAATAAAAAGATTTTAAGAGGAATATTTTAAGAAGAATATTTTGAGAATAATTTTAAGAAGAAGAATATTTTAAGAAGAAGAATATTAAGAAGAAGAATATTTTAAGAAGAAGAATATTTTAAGAAGAATATTTTAAGAAGAAGAAGATTTTAAGAAGAAGAAGATTTTAAGAAATGATTTTAAGAAGAGGCCACTCTTTGGCCAAGATAGAAATTACCCTGCATCAGGATAAAACCAGTTGACCGCGTGTCACGACTTCTAGTTCGTAACATCCACCCTTGAACCGGGTGTCACGACTCCAAGTTCTCCCCGCCTAGTTTTCATCCAAGAAGAGTAGCCAGCAAGACATCTTCAGGACACGTCTCTGAGGATTTTGCCATAGAAAATTTGTTAAGTACAGAGTTTGTCTTTTTAAGTAATTTGTAAACATTTGAAAACTCAGTATTATTAACTTATTAATAGTTAACTAGTATTGAGCCAGAATTACACAAAAACACAGTGAACATTTCAAACACCAGTGATACATTTTTTTTAGTGAACAGTAATTTTCACAGAAGTTAAAAGTAACAGAAGTTAAAAGTAACAGAAGTTAAAAGTAACAGAAGTTAAAAGTAACAGAAAGAGTTAATTTCAAGAGAGTTAATTTCAAGAAAGTTATTTCAAGAGAGTTAATTGCCACAGAGTTAATTCCCACAGAGTTAATTGCCACAGAGTTAATTGTCACAGAGTTAATTGTCACATTTATTTCAGTTATTTAACGGTTATATACAGTATAGAATAATTTTATTTTATGTACCAAACATAATAGTATAGTACCTTCGAGTACATTAGAGTGAAATATTGTTTACTTTTTTTTATTTTTGTTTGCAATTTTTTTCAAATTATTGAATTGACTTGCAAATTAAGAAGAGAGAGTTACAGAGAGTTTATAGAGATTTAAAGAGATACTTGATTGCATTTCAAGTAAGTCGGTTTCACCAAGAGGGAAAACCAAACCCAGAGGATAATAATCCACTTGATTGAGATCAAGTGCAGTCATTTTCCGTTTTCAGTTAATCTTCACTTGATAGCAATTCAAGTGCAAGTCAGTTTCATTTTCAGTTCAAGTTAGTTTCAGAATACTTGATAAGAGTTCAAGTTAGTTTCAGAATACTTGATAAGAGTTCAAGTTAGTTTCAGAATACTTGATAAGAGTTCAAGTTAGTTTCAAATACTTGATAAGAGTTCAAGTTAGTTCAGAATACTTGATAAGAGTTCAAGTTAGTTTCAAAATACTTGATAAGAGTTCAAGTTAGTTTCAGAATACTTGATAGAGTTCAAGTTAGTTTCAGAATACTTGATAGAGTTCAAGTTAGTTTCAGAATACTTGATAGAGTTCAAGTTAGTTTAAGAATACTTGAAGAGTTCAAGTCAGACAGTTTTATTCCAAGTCATTTTTATTTCGAGTCCCAAGTCATTTTTATTTCGAGTCCCAAGTCATTTTTATTTCGAGTACCAAGTCAGTTTTCAATGCAGTCAATTGAATTCTATTTTTTTTTGTAATTTAAGAGAATTTAATTTAAGAAAATGTAATTTAAGAATTTATTCAACCTTTTTTTTGTCTAAGAGAATTTAATTCAACCTTTTTTTTTGTTGTAAAAGAGATTAAATTCAACCTAAATTGACGGTTTGTCTCTTTAGTTTAATTTTTTTTTTGTTTGTAAGAAGGAAATTGACCGATTGTCTTTTCTTTTCATGCCATTGTTGCGTATATAAATACATAGTTATGTATTTTATTATTTGTAACAAAACCGTTTTGGCAAAGGTTGTAACGATTTTGGTAATTATTGTAATGTATATGAGGAACATTCCGTCCCTCTGTTTGTTGAACTCTTAATTTTTGTTCTAAGTAGTGTGACAAGCAATCTTTTTTTAAAAAAGAGCAAAGTGCTCACGAAAGACTTATTGTCAATTTAGGACTTATACCCCCCGCTTAGTCACTCAATTCCCCCGAATGTAGTACTCCAAACTGTCTTTTTATTTTATTTTATTTTAACACCCCCAACCCCAGAGAAATGGTTCAACCATGGTTAATTCTTCTTTGGTACGATGGAACATAACCTCAATTTATGTTAAGTTGTGTTTTTTATTTTTAAGTATAGTATATGTTTAGTTCATTATAGTTTATAATTGATTTCTATTTTCAAACTATATTTTATATATTTTTTTAATTCGATTAATACTGAGTAATTGTCGTAGTCTAATTTAATTGTGTGTAAAATTCATTTTAAAACCGTGAGATTTACTTTCATTAATTGTAAGGTCCTCTAAGTACATTTTTTTTGTTACCTTATACGTGTAACTGATTAATTATGTAAAATCTATAATCCTAATTGAATTTTATTACTTTTGACATATTCGAATCATTTACGTTTCGTCCTCCAGTCACTTTGCATTAAAACTCGTATGCAAACATCATCATTATAATACATCATAATTATTGCTTACTAAAAATAAATTCTCACTCATGCATTTATTAAGTTATTTTATCTGTTCCTTAAGTATATATATTTATATATATATATATATATATATAGTATATATATATAATCCTAATCCACCAATGACCCCTAATGATCTAGTTCTTCACGGGCTGAACAAATTACTTCATATTCTACATACTATTGTACCGACTCAATCATCTACAGATGCTTCTTACCAATATTTATAGATACATCTGCACACTGACGATAACTTCAACTATTCAACTATAAATCCCCTTTCTCCTGTTGAACGTATCACCAACCACTACAATCTGTACCCAATAAACATAAATACACATTTGACCACAGGTCTATACATCATCCACTACGTAATTCGAATTGTACCTACAACAGTCAATAAAAATGCATGTATGCACACTATATATACTATATATACAAACCTTATGCTAAAATCATCGGATATCACAATACACTATTTCATTGCGTGTAAGTGCAAACTATGCTATTTAGTCTTAATCATTTTTGCTCTCTAATATATTTTGCTTATGCATTTATTCAGTTAATTTAACAACCCTCTCAGCTAATCTGTCCCTCGAAATTGTAAGATACACACTTTGTACCTAGTACACAAAAATACACACTAGACCACAGGTCTATACATCATCCATTACTTAATTATATTTTACCTGCAATAGTCAATAAATTAGTTTATCAATTGTACTATCATGGAAGCCTTGAAAAATTCATGAACTATAAAATTTATATTTTTCCCTTTTATCTACTATTATGAATGTAATTTTTCCCACAGAAAAATAAAATTTTGTAAAAAATTTTAACAATATCATTGTTTGTCTAACTTAAATGTTTGTCTAAATTAAAGTATTAATCTTTGAATTTTTTTTATATTATATAATAACTCCCTTGTTCTGTATAAAAATTTGTAATGTAAAGAAAAATTCGTCATCATCTAATTTGAATTCGTTAGATGTATTTTCTCAATTGTATTGTATTAATTGTATAATATTATTGTATTAATTAATGCCATTTTAGAGGGGGAACACTGTAAAAATGAACAATGAATAATCCGTATTCATTTTTACATAAGAAACCAAAATCGCCTAAGCGAGTTTTGGATAGAATTTCGATTTGTACTTCTTTATTCATTACTGTATTTCTCTAATTCATCTTTTCTAATAATGACATACACTATGACGTCACAAAATAACTTAATTCTCCTTACGTTTCCCATACCTTGTACACTAAATCACGTGCTTAGTATATAGACATCTTCCGTATGCAATGTATGGTAAATTCTTTAATAATAATGTTGTGGTGTTATGTAGTACAAACATTATTATTCAACCATATTCATCCATACGTCACATTTTCCCGTCATTAATTTCCCTTGATCATTATCCTATATAAATTTTATTAAATATTCATTTTACTCGTGTCAATCTATGAAACGCAAAACTTTAGGCATTCGTTCGAAAACGCAAAAATACGTTCCCGTATTATTTTTTTCATTTATTATTTTTTATTATATCACCTCCTGCATTGAACTCGAAAATGCTTAGTTGTTATCAAATTCCGCGAACTATAGCCTAAGTGAGCGCTTCTAAGATGGAAACCTCTGTCCCTCTGATTTCAAATTTATAACATATTATAACATATTATTTCGTATATAAATTATCTCGTATGTGCTCATGTACTTGTGTTGTACTAAAAACCATTATAATAACCATATAGTATAACCATATAGTAAACCATATAGTATAACCATATATAAATATAAAAAACACTGTAAGAATGGTAAACGACGTAATGTACTTCAATGAAACTGTAATTAAATGTAATGATTTAATTTATAATGTAAGAATGTACTTTAATAGAACTGTAATGGACAATCATAAGCGAATGTGAAGTAATCCATAATTGTAATCGTAATTGTAATGAACCAAAATTAATACGTACTCAGTCGTGTACTTAATTTGTACTTATGTACTATTACGAAATGATATCGCCTTCAGAAATGAAGATTCGGCAAAAATATACGATTAGTTTTTATTTTTATTTTTTTAAATTTTTATTTGGAATCTTTCAAACATCTGATCATGTGTTTAAAAGGGGGAAACTTAACCTTCAACTGTCTTCCCCCAAACATTTAGGTTTATATTATACATGTATTTGTAAAATTACGGCACTTCATTAAGTCACTTCATTATAGCACTTCATTACGGCACTTCATTACGAGCCTCCCTTGTTAGCAGCCTCGCTGCGAAGAGGGGGCAGAGGCCCCTTGCCTCCTTAACTTTTTTTAGATTCCGGCCTGAGCCATGGTCGAAAGAGGTCGAACCTCTACCCCTGTAAATTCAGAGAACTAACTGTACATTTTTTTAAGAAGTAAATTATAGTAAGAGAAACTTTCTATTTTCCCCCTCGAGTTGGCTATCTTCAGAAGAATTTAGTCAGTAAAGACGATAAGTTATAAAAGAAAGCCGATAATTTTAGTACGAAGAGAAAGTATCAGAGTATTATAGAAAGTTGTAGAAGAAAAGTATCAAGAAGAAATATCCGTTTCGGCCTCACAACAAGAACGCCTCGTCGATACGAGACACCCCATAAGCACATATAAGAAGGAGGGCATAAAAGTCTGGCGAGTCTGTAGCCAAGAGTTTAAACATTTGGAGACCCTACTACCAAGATTAGAAGAAATATCCGTTGCTGCCTCCTAACTAGAACCCCCGTCGATCCGAACCACCCCAGGGCCATAGACGGAGGAGTTAACAGTCTGGCGACCCTGCCCCAGAAAAATAAAAAGATTTTAAGAGGAATATTTTAAGAAGAATATTTTGAGAAGAATATTTTAAGAAGAAGAATATTTTAAGAAGAAGAATATTTTAAGAAGAAGAATATTTTAAGAAGAAGAATATTTTAAGAAGAAGAATATTTTAAGAAGAAGAATATTTAAGAAGATGATTTTAAGAAGAGGCCACTCTTTGGCCAAGATAGAAATTACCCTGCATAAGGATAAAACCAGTTGACCGGCGTGTCACGACTTCTAGTTCGTAACATCCACCCTTGAACCGGTGTGTCACGACTCCAAGTTCTCCACGCCTAGTTTCATCCAAGAAGAAGTAGCCAGCAAGACGTCTTCAGGACACGTCTCTGAGGATTTTGCCATAGAAAATTTTGTTAAGTACAGAGTTTGTCTTTTAAGTAATTTGTAAACATTTGAAAACTCAGTATTATTAACTTATTAATAGTTAACTAGTATTGAGCCAGAATTAACACAAAACACAGTGAACACTTCAAACACCAGTGATACATTTTTTTTTAGTGAAACAGTAATTTTCACAGAAGTTAAAAGTAACAGAAGTTAAAAGTAACAGAAGTTAAAAGTAACAGAAGTTAAAAGTAACAGAAAGAGTTAATTTCAAGAGAGTTAATTTCAAGAGAGTTAACTTCAAGAGAGTTAATTGCCACAGAGTTAATTCCCACAGAGTTAATTGCCACAGAGTTAATTGTCACAGAGTTAATTGTCACAGTTATTTTGAGTTATTTTAACGGTTATATACAGTATAGAATAATTTTATTTATGTACCAAACATAATAGTATAGTACCTTCGCGTACATTAGAGTGAAATATTGTTTACTTTTTTATTTTTGTTTGCAATTTTTTTCAAATTATTGAATTGAATTGACTTGCAAATTAAGAAAGAGAGAGTTTACAGAGAGTTTATAGAGATTTAAAGAGATACTTGATTGCATTTCAAGTAAGTCGGTTTCACCAAGAGGGAAAACCAAACCCCAGAGGATAATAATCTCCACTTGATTGAGATCAAGTGCAGTCATTTTCCGTTTTCAGTTAATCTTCACTTGATAGCAATTCAAGTGCAAGTCAGTTTCATTTTCAGTTTCAAGTTAGTTTCAGAATACTTGATAAGAGTTCAAGTTAGTTTCAGAATACTTGATAAGAGTTCAAGTTAGTTTCAGAATACTGATAAGAGTTCAAGTTAGTTTCAGAATACTTGATAAGAGTTCAAGTTAGTTTCAGAATACTTGTTAAGAGTTCAAGTTAGTTTCAGAATACTTGATAAGAGTTCAAGTTAGTTTCAGAATATTTGATAAGAGTTCAAGTTAGTTTCAGAATACTTGATAAGAGTTCAAGTTAGTTTCAGAATACTTGATAGAGTTCAAGTTAGTTTCAGAATACTTGATAGATTTCAAGTTAGTTTCAGAATACTTGATAAGAGTTCAAGTTAGTTTAAGAATACTTGATAGAGTTCAAGTCAGACAGTTTTATTCCAAGTCATTTTTATTTCGAGTCCCAAGTCATTTTTATTTCGAGTCCCAAGTCATTTTTATTTCGAGTCCCAAGTCAGTTTTCAAAGCAGTCAATTGAATTCTCCTTTTTCTTTGTAATTTAAGAGAATTTAATTTAAGAAAATGTAATTTAAGAATTTAATTCAACCTTTTTTTTGTCTAAGAGAATTTAATTCAACCTTTTTTTTTTGTTGTAAAAGAGAATTAAATTCAACCTAAATTGACCGGTTTGTCTCTTTAGTTTAATTTTTTTTGTTTGTAAGAAGGAAATTGACCGATTGTCTTTTCTTTTCATGCCATTGTTGCGTATATAAATACATAGTTATGTATTTTATTATTTGTAACAAAACCGTTTTTACAAAGGTTGTAACGATTTTGGTAATTATTGTAATGTATATGAGGAACATTCCGTCCCTCCGTTTGTTGAACTCTTAATTTTTGTTCTAAGTAGTGTGACAAGCAATCTTTTTTTAAAAAAGAGCAAAGTGCTCACGAAAGACGTATTGTCAATTTCAGACTTATACCCCCGCTTAGTCACTCAATTCCCCCGAATGTAGTACTCCAAACTGTCTTTTTATTTTATTTTATTTTAACACCCCAACCCCAGTTGAACTGTGTCAACCAGAGAAATGGTTCAACCATGGTTAATTCTTCTTTGGTACGATGGAACATAACCTCAATTTATGTTAAGTTGTTTTGTATTTTTAAGTATAGTATATGTTTAGTTCATTATAGTTTATAATTGATTTCTATTTTCAAACTATATTTTTTATATTTTTTAATTCGATTAATACTGAGTAATTGTCGTAGTCGAATTTAATTGTGTGTCAAAATTCAATTTTAAAACCGTGAGATTTACTTTCATTAATTGTAAGGTCCTCTAATTACATTTTTTTTATTACCTTATACGTGTAACTGATTAATTATGTAAAATCTATAATCCTAATTGAATTTATTACTTTTGACACATATTCGAATTCATTTACGTTTCGTCCATCCAGTCACTTTGCATTAAAACTCGTATGCAAACATCATCATTATAATACATCATAATTATTGCTTAATAAAAATAAATTCTCGCTCATGCATTTATTAAGTTTTTATCTGTTCCTTAAAGTATATATATATATATATAATATATATATTATATATATATATATATATATAGGGTGAACCAAATGTAGGTGGACAGTAAATGATAACGTTTATTTTGAGAATACATATTTAATTTTTTTGTATACTATAATACAAAATAAAATTTAAATAAATTTAGTTATAATACTTAATATAATATAACACAAACACCATAGTTATAATGAACACCATAGTTATAATATAATATAACACAAACCGTATTCAACCTACTGTCCACCTACTTTTGGTTCACCGTGTATTATATATATATATATAAATATAAAATCCTAATCCACCAATGACCCCTAATGATCTAGTTCTTCACGGGATGAACAAATTACTCTCATATTCTACATACTATTGTACCGACTCAATCATCTACAGATGCTTCTTACCAATATTTATAGATACATCTGCACACTGACGTATAACTTCAACTATTCAACTATAAATCCCCTTTCTCCTTTTGAACGTATCACCAAACTACAATCTGTACCCAATAAACATAAATACACATTTGACCACAGGTCTATACATCATCCACTACGTAATTCGAATTGTACCTACAACAGTCAATAAAAATGCATGTATGCACACTATATATACTATATATACAAACCTTATGCTAAAATCATCGGATATCACAATACACTATTTCATTGCGTGTAAGTGCAAACTATGCTATTTAGTCTTAATCATTTTTGCTCTCTAATATATCTTGCTTATGCATTTATTCAGTTAATTTAACAATCCTCTCAGCTAATCTGTCCCTCGAAATTGTAAGATACACACTTTGTACCTAGTACACAAAAATACACACTAGACCACAGGTCTATACATCATCCATTACGTAATTCTATTTTTACCTGCAATAGTCAATAAAATTATTTATCAATTGTACTATCATGGAAGCCTTGAAAAATCCATGAACTTTAAAATTTATATTTTTCCCTTTTATCTACTATTCATTATGAATGTAATTTTTCCCACAGAAAAATAAAAATTTTGTAAAAAATTTTAACAATATCATTGTTTGTCTAACTTAAATGTTTGTCTAAATTAAAGTATTAATCTTTGAATTTTTTTTATATTATATAATAACCTTGTTCTGTATAAAAATTTGTAATGTAAAGAAAAATTCGTCATCATCTAATTTGAATTCGTTAGATGTTATTTTCTCAATTGTATTGTATTAATTGTATAATATTATTGTATTAATTAATGCCATTTTAGAGGGGGAACACTGTAAAAAATGAACAATGAATAATCCGTATTCATTTTTACATAAGAAACCAAAATCGCCTAAGCGAGTTTTGGATAGAATTTCGATTTGTACTTCTTTATTCATTACTGTATTTCTCTAATTCATCTTTTCTAATAATGACATACACTATGACATCACAAAATAACTTAATTCTCTTTACGTTTCCCATACCTTGTACACTAAATCACGTGCTTAGTATATAGACATCTTCCGTATGCAATGTATGGTAAATTCTTTAATAATAATGTTGTGGTGTTATGTAGTATAAACATTATTATTCAACCATATTCATCCATACGTCACATTTTCCCGTCATTAATTTCCCTTGATCATTATCCTATATAAATTTTATTAAATATTCATTTTTACTCGTGTCAATCTATGAAACGCAAAACTTTAGGCATTCGTTCGAAAACGCAAAAATACGTTCTCGTATTATTTTTTTCATTTATTATTTTTTATTATATCACCTCCTGCATTGAACTCGAAAATGCTTAGTTGTTATCAAATTCCGCGAACTATAGCATAAGTGAGCGCTTCTAAGATGGAAACCTCCTGTCCCTCTGATTTCAAATTTATAACATATTATAACATATTATTTCGTATATAAATTATCTCGTATGTGCTCATGTACTTGTGTTGTACTAAAAACCATATATAATAACCATATAGTATAACCATATAGTATAACCATATAGTATAACCATATATAAATATATAAAAACACTGTAAGAATGGTAAACGACGTAATGTACTTCAATGAAACTGTAATTAAATGTAATGATTTAATTTATAATGTAAGAATGTACTTTAATAGAACTGTAATGGACAATCATAAGCGAATGTGAAGTAATCCATAATTGTAATCGTAATTGTAATGAACCAAAATTAATACGTACTAAGTCGTGTACTTAATTTGTACTTATGTACTATTACGAAATGATATCGCCTTCAGAAATGAAGATTCGGCAAAAATATACGATTAGTTTTTATTTTTATTTTTTAAATTTTTATTTGGAATCTTTCAAACATCTGATCATGTGTTTAAAAGGGGGAACTTAACCTTCAACTGTCTTCCCCCAAACATTTAGGTTTATATTATACATGTATTTGTAAAATTACGGCACTTCATTAAGTCACTTCAATATAGCACTTCATTACGGCACTTCATTACGAGCCTCCCTTGTTAGCAGCCTCGCTGCGAGGAGGGGGCAGAGGCCCCTTGCCTCCTTAACTTTTTTTAGATTCCGGCCTGACCATGGTCGAAAGAGGTCGAACCTCTACCCCTGTAAATTCAGAGAACTAACTGTACATTTTTTAAGAAGTAAATTAGAGTAAGAGAAACTTTCTATTTTCCCCCTCGAGTTGGCTATCTTCAGAAGAATTTAGTCAGTAAAGACGATAAGTTATAAAAGAAAGCCGATAATTTTAGTACCAAGAGAAAGTATCAGAGTATTATAGAAAGTTGTAGAAGAAAAGTATCAAGAAGAAATATCCGTTTCGGCCTCACAACAAGAACGCCTCGTCGATACGAGACACCCCATAAGCACATATAAGAAGGAGGGCATAAAGTCTGGCGAGTCTGTAGCCAAGAGTTTAAACATTTGGAGACCCTACTACCAAGATTAGAAGAAATATCCGTTGCTGCCTCCTAACTAGAACCCCCGTCGATCCGAACCACCCCAGGGCCATAGACGGAGGAGTTAACAGTCTGGCGACCCTGCCCTAGAAAAAAAAAGATTTTAAGAAGAATATTTTAAGAAGAATATTTTAAGAAGAAGAATATTTTAAGAAGAAGAATATTTTAAGAAGAAGAATATTTTAAGAAGAAGAATATTTTAAGAAGAAGATTTTAAGAAGATGATTTTAAGAAGAGGCCACTCTTTGGCCAAGATAGAAATTACCCTGCATCAGGATAAAACAGTTGACCGGCGTGTCACGACTTCTAGTTCGTAACATCCACCCTTGAACCGGTGTGTCACGACTCCAAGTTCTCCACCTAGTTTTCATCCAAGAAGAAGTAGCCAGCAAGACATCTTCAGGACACGTCTCTGAGGATTTTGCCATAGAAAATTTTGTTAAGTACAGAGTTTGTCTTTTTAAGTAATTTGTAAACATTTGAAAGCTCAGTATTATTAACTTATTAACAGTTAACTAGTATTGAGCCAGAATTAACACAAAACACAGTGAACACTTCAAAGACCAGTGATACATTTTTTTTAGTGAAACAGTAATTTTCACAGAAGTTAAAAGTAACAGAAGTTAAAAGTAACAGAATTTAAAATTAACAGAAAGACTTAATTTCAAGAGAGTTAATTTCAAGAGAGTTAATTTCAAGAGTGTTAATTGCCACAGAGTTAATTGCCACAGAGTTAATTGCCACAGAGTTAATTGTCACAGTTATTTTCAGAGTTATTTTAACGGTTATATTCAGTATAGAATAATTATTTTATGTACCAAACATAATAGTACAGTACCTTCGCGTGCATTAGAGTGAAATATTGTTTACTTTTTTATTTTTGTTTGCAATTTTTTTCAAATTATTGAATTGAATTGACTTGCAAATTAAGAAAGAGAGAGTTTACAGAGAGTTTATAGAGATTTAAAGAGATACTTGATTGCATTTCAAGTAAGTCGGTTTCACCAAGAGGGAAAACCAAACCCCAGAGGATAATAGTCTCCACTTGATTGAGATCAAGTCAGTCATTTTCCGTTTTCAGTTAATCTTCACTTGATAGCAGTTCAAGTGCAAGTCAGTTTCATTTTCAGTTTCAAGTTAGTTTCAGAATACTTGATAAGAGTTCAAGTTAGTTTCAGAATACTTGATAAGAGTTCAAGTTAGTTTCAGAATACTTGATAAGAGTTCAAGTTAGTTTCAGAATACTTGATAAGAGTTCAAGTTAGTTTCAGATACTTGATAAGAGTTCAAGTTAGTTTCAGAATACTTGATAAGTTCAAGTTAGTTTCAGAATACTTAATAGAGTTCAAGTTAGTTTAAGAATACTTGATAGAGTTCAAGTCAGACAGTTTTATTCCAAGTCATTTTTATTTCGAGTCCCAAGTCATTTTTATTTCGAGTCCCAAGTCATTTTTATTTCGAGTCCCAAGTCATTTTTATTTCGAGTCCCAAGTCAGTTTTCAATGCAGTCAATTGAATTCAACTTTTTCTTTGTAATTTAAGAGAATTTAATTTAAGAAAATGTAATTTAAGAATTTAATTCAACCTTTTTTTTGTTGTCTAAGAGAATTTAATTCAACCTTTTTTTTTTGTTGTAAAAGAGAATTAAATTCAACCTAAATTGACCGGTTTGTCTCTTTAGTTTAATTTTTTTTGTTTGTAAGAAGGAAATTGACCGATTGTCTTTTCTTTTCATGCCATTGTTGCGTATATAAATACATAGTTATGTATTTTATTATTTGTAACAAAACCGTTTTTACAAAGGTTGTAACGATTTTGGTAATTATTGTAATGTATATGAGGAACATTCCGTCCCTCCGTTTGTTGAACTCTCTTAATTTTTGTTCTAAGTAGTGTGACAAACAATCTTTTTTTAAAAAAGAGCAAAGTGCTCACGAAAGTCGTATTGTCAATTTCAGACTTATACCCCCCGCTTAGTCACTCAATTCCCCCGAATGTAGTACTCCAAACTGTCTTTTTATTTTATTTTATTTTAACACCCCCAACCCCAGTTGAACTGTGTCAACCAGAGAAATGGTTCAACCATGGTTAATTCTTCTTTGGTACGATGGAACATAACCTCAATTTATGTTAAGTTATGTTTTTTATTTTTAAGTATAGTATATGTTTAGTTCATTATAGTTTATAATTGATTTCTATTTTCAAACTATATTTTATATTTTTTTAATTCGATTAATACTGAGTAATTGTCGTTGTCGAATTTAATTGTGTGTCAAAATTCAATTTTAAAACCGTGAGATTTACTTTCATTAATTGTAAGGTCCTCTAAGTACATTTTTTTTATTACCTTATACGTGTAACTGATTAATTATGTAAAATCTATAATCCTAATTGAATTTTATTACTTTTGACACATATTCGAATTCATTTACGTTTCGTCCCTCCAGTCACTTTGCATTAAAACTCGTATGCAAACATCATCATTATAATACATCATAATTATTGCTTACTAAAAATAAATTCTCGCTCATGCATTTATTAAGTTATTTTATCTGTTCCTTAAAGTATATATATATATATATATATATATATATATATATATAATCCTAATCCACCAATGACCCCTAATGATCTAGTTCTTCACGGGATGAACAAATTACTCTCATATTCTACATACTATTGTACCGACTCAATCATCTACAGATGCTTCTTACCAATATTTATAGATACATCTGCACACTGACGTATAACTTCAACTATTCAACTATAAATCCCCTTTCTCCTTTTGAACGTATCACCAACCACTACAATCTGTACCCAATAAACATAAATACACATTTGACCACAGGTCTATACATCATCCACTACGTAATTCGAATTGTACCTACAACAGTCAATAAAAATGCATGTATGCACACTATATGACGCGTTCGGTGGAGAAGGGGCGAACGCCACAAAATTTGAAAAATGAGTTTTTGTCATATAATTATCCTTTAGAACCTTTGCTTTACCTATGCAAAAAATTAGATGTTAGTCTGCACTCTTTCACGTTAAAATTTAGGTTTTAATGTATCAGAGAAATTCACTCCGCATCATTGCTTCACATTGAACACATCTATCTACTTTCTGGTCACTCGACAATGCCCTGTGATGCTCAATTTGGCCAAATTGAACAAAATATAAAAAATAATTACAGCAATATTATTTACACCAAAAAAGATTATGTTACGGCCATAACTACAGCCGTTTCGCAGCGCTTCCTAGTTGTAGAAATGAAACAGGCTGATTTTCTCGATTTTGATGTCCTAAAAACGTGCATTGTTATTAGGAAATCAACAACTACAAAATTTACAGATGCAAGAAAGTTAATATTTGACTTTCAACACAAAGAAGGCTACGTAATATCTACTGCATACCGCACAACCCCAGATAATAGCCATCCCGTCAGACTGCAGAAAGGGAAAAAATCCTACAGTGTCAGTTTATTCAATCTAGCCCAGCAGACACTGCAACCAAAGTATTCCCAATTGCTCCCAATAACTAAGGAAAAATAAAAGATCTCAAAGAATTATCAGACCTAATGCCTGCAACTGCAGTGAACTATTATACAAGATTGTTAAAGGAACTGGAAGAAACCGAAACAGTTGAAGCAGGTAAGACAACATTCGACGAAGAGGACCATATAATGGATTACACCAGTTAACATCAGAAGCTATCAATAAATAATATTGTAAAATTTCTTGGCGTTTTATTATATCGACATATTACCCAACAATATTTTACTCAAATATGTGTTCAAATTCATACAACATTTCAATAAACTGGAAAAATACAAAGGTTTAAAGTTTACAAACTTTAACTGCATTTTGTGGCATAATTCGAAAATGTTGCGTTCGCCCCTTGTCCACCGAACGCGTCAATATATACTATATATACAAACCTTATGCTAAAATCATCGGATATCACAATACACTATTTCATTGCGTGTAAGTGCAAACTATGCTATTTAGTCTTAATCATTTTTGCTCTCTAATATATCTTGCTTATGCATTTATTCAGTTAATTTAACAATCCTCTCAGCTAATCTGTCCCTCGAAATTGTAAGATACACACTTTGTACCTAGTACACAAAAATACACACTAGACCACAGGTCTATACATCATCCATTACGTAATTCTATTTTTACCTGCAATAGTCAATAAAATTAGTTTATCAATTGTACTATCATGGAAGCCTTGAAAAATCCATGAACTTTAAAATTTATATTTTTCCCTTTAATCTACTATTCATTATGAATGTAATTTTTCCCACAGAAAAATAAAAATTTTGTAAAAAATTTTAACGATATCATTGTTTGTCTAACTTAAATGTTTGTCTAAATTAAAATATTAATCTTTGAATTTTTTTTATATTATATAATAACTCCCTTGTTCTGTATAAAAATTTGTAATGTAAAGAAAAATTCGTCATCATCTAATTTGAATTCGTTAGATGTTTTTTCTCAATTGTATTGTATTAATTGTATAATATTATTGTATTAATTAATGCCATTTTAGAGGGGGAACACTGTAAAAAATGAACAATGAATAATCCGTATTCATTTTTACATAAGAAACCAAAATCGCCTAAGCGAGTTTTGGATAGAATTTCGATTTGTACTTCTTTATTCATTACTGTATTTCTCTAATTCATCTTTTCTAATAATGACATACACTATGACGTCACAAAATAACTTAATTCTCTTTACGTTTCCCATACCTTGTACACTAAATCACGTGCTTAGTATATGGACATCTTCCGTATGCAATGTATGGTAAATTCTTTAATAATAATGTTGTGGTGTTATGTAGTATAAACATTATTATTCAACCATATTCATCCATACGTCACATTTTCCCGTCATTAATTTCCCTTGATCATTATCCTATATAAATTTTATTAAATATTCATTTTTACTCGTGTCAATCTATGAAACGCAAAACTTTAGGCATTCGTTCGAAAACGCAAAAATACGTTCTCGTATTATTTTTTTCATTTATTATTTTTTATTATATCACCTCCTGCATTGAACTCGAAAATGCTTAGTTGTTATCAAATTCCGCGAACTATAGCATAAGTGAGCGCTTCTAAGATGGAAACCTCCTGTCCCTCTGATTTCAAATTTATAACATATTATAACATATTATTTCGTATATAAATTATCTCGTATGTGCTCATGTACTTGTGTTGTACTAAAAACCATATATAATAACCATATAGTATAACCATATAGTATAACCATATAGTATAACCATATATAAATATATAAAAACACTGTAAGAATGGTAAACGACGTAATGTACTTCAATGAAACTGTAATTAAATGTAATGATTTAATTTATAATGTAAGAATGTACTTTAATAGAACTGTAATGGACAATCATAAGCGAATGTGAAGTAATCCATAATTGTAATCGTAATTGTAATGAACCAAAATTAATACGTACTCAGTCGTGTACTTAATTTGTACTTATGTACTATTACGAAATGATATCGCCTTCATAAATGAAGATTCGGCAAAAATATACGATTAGTTTTTATTTTTATTTTTTTTAATTTTTATTTGGAATCTTTCAAACATCTGATCGTGTGTTTAAAAGGGGGAAACTTAACCTTCAACTGTCTTCCCCCAAACATTTAGGTTTATATTATACATGTATTTGTAAAATTACGGCACTTCATTAAGTCACTTCATTATAGCACTTCATTACGGCACTTCATTACGAGCCTCCCTTGTTAGCAGCCTCGCTGCGAGGAGGGGGCAGAGGCCCCTTGCCTCCTTAACTTTTTTTAGATTCCGGCCTGAGCCATGGTCGAAAGAGGTCGAACCTCTACCCCTGTAAATTCAGAGAACTAACTGTACATTTTTTTAAGAAGTAAATTAGAGTAAGAGAAACTTTCTATTTTCCCACTCGAGTTGGCTATCTTCAGAAGAATTTAGTCAGTAAAGTCGATAAGTTATAAAAGAAAGCCGATAATTTTAGTACCAAGAGAAAGTATCAGAGTATTATAGAAAGTTGTAGAAGAAAAGTATCAAGAAGAAATATCCGTTTCGGCCTCACAACAAGAACGCCTCGTCGATACGAGACACCCCATAAGCACATATAAGAAGGAGGGCATAAAAGTCTGGCGAGTCTGTAGCCAAGAGTTTAAACATTTGGAGACCCTACTACCAAGATTAGAAGAAATATCCGTTGCTGCCTCCTAACTAGAACCCCCGTCGATCCGAACCACCCCAGGGCCATAGACGGAGGAGTTAACAGTCTGGCGACCCTGCCCCAGAAAAAGAAGAATATTTTAAGAAGAATATTTTAAGAAGAATATTTTAAGAAGAAGAATATTTTAAGAAGAAGAATATTTTAAGAAGATAATTTTAAGAAGAGGCCACTCTTTGGCCAAGATAGAAATTACCCTGCATCAGGATAAAACCATTTGACCGGCGTGTCACGACTTCTAGTTCGTAACATCCACCCTTGAACCGGTGTGTCACGACTCCAAGTTCTCCACGCCTAGTTTTCAACCAAGAAGAAGTAGCCAGCAAGACGTCTTCAGGACACGTCTCTGAGGATTTTGCCATAGAAAATTTTGTTAAGTACAGAGTTTGTCTTTTTAAGTAATTTGTAAACATTTGAAAATTCAGTATTATTAACTTTTAACAGTTAACTAGTATTGAGCCAGAATTAACACAAAACACAGTGAACACTTCAAACACCAGTGATACATTTTTTTTTAGTGAAACAGTAATTTTCACAGAAGTTAAAAGTAACAGAAGTTAAAAGTAACAGAAGTTAAAAGTAACAGAAAGACTTAATTTCAAGAGAGTTAATTTCAAGAGAGTTAATTGCCACAGAGTTAATTGCCACAGAGTTAATTGCCACAGAGTTAATTGTCACAGTTATTTTGTTATTTTAACGGTTATATTCACTATAGAATAATTTTATTTTATGTACCAAACATAATAGTACAGTACCTTCGCGTGCATTAGAGTGAAATATTGTTTACTTTTTTATTTTTGTTTGCAATTTTTTTCAAATTATTGAATTGAATTGACTTGCAAATTAAGAAAGAGAGAGTTTACAGAGAGTTTATAGAGATTTAAAGAGATACTTGATTGCATTTCAAGTAAGTCGGTTTCACCAAGAGGGAAAACCAAACCCCAGAGGATAATAGTCTCCACTTGATTGAGATCAAGTCCAGTCATTTTCCGTTTTCAGTTAATCTTCACTTGATAGCAGTTCAAGTGCAAGTCAGTTTCATTTTCAGTTTCAAGTTAGTTTCAGAATACTTGATAAGAGTTCAAGTTAGTTTCAGAATACTTGATAAGAGTTCAAGTTAGTTTCAGAATACTTGATAAGAGTTCAAGTTAGTTTCAGAATACTTGATAAGAGTTCAAGTTAGTTTCAGAATACTTGATAAGAGTTCAAGTTAGTTTCAGAATACTTGATAAGAGTTCAAGTTAGTTTCAGAATACTTGATAAGAGTTCAAGTTAGTTTCAGAATACTTGATAAGAGTTCAAGTTAGTTTCAGAATACTTGATAGAGTTCAAGTTAGTTTCAGAATACTTGATAGAGTTCAAGTTAGTTTAAGAATACTTGATAGAGTTCAAGTCAGACAGTTTTATTCCAAGTCATTTTTATTTCGAGTCCCAAGTCATTTTTATTTCGAGTCCCAATTCATTTTTATTTCGAGTCCCAAGTCAGTTTTCAATGCAGTCAATTGAATTCAACTTTTTCTTTGTAATTTAAGAGAATTTAATTTAAGAAAATGTAATTTAAGAATTTAATTCAACCTTTTTTTTGTTGTCTAAGAGAATTTAATTAAACCTTTTTTTTTTTTGTAAAAGAGAATTAAATTCAACCTAAATTGACCGGTTTGTCTCTTTAGTTTAATTTTTTTTTTGTTTGTAAGAAGGAAATTGACCGATTGTCTTTTCTTTTCATGCCATTGTTGCGTATATAAATACATAGTTATGTATTTTATTATTTTTAACAAAACCGTTTTTACAAAGGTTGTAACGATTTTGGTAATTATTGTAATGTATATGAGGAACATTCCGTCCCTCCGTTTGTTGAACTCTCTTAATTTTTGTTCTAAGTAGTGTGACAAGCAATCTTTTTTTAAAAAAGAGCAAAGTGCTCACGAAAGACGTATTGTCAATTTCAGACTTATACCCCCCGCTTAGTCACTCAATTCACCCGAATGTAGTACTCCAAACTCTTTTTATTTTATTTTATTTTAACACCCCCAACCCCAGTTGAACTGTGTCAACCAGAGAAATGGTTCAACCATGGTTAATTCCTCTTTGGTACGATGGAACATAACCTCAATTTATGTTAAGTTGTGTTTTTTATTTTTAAGTATAGTATATGTTTAGTTCATTATAGTTTATAATTGATTTCTATTTTCAAACTTTTTATTTTTTATATTTTTTTAATTCGATTAATACTGAGTAATTGTCG
>JAJOZX010007114.1:0-5000 GCA_023014485.1 Bathynomus jamesi | reverse complement strand
AAATTTTAAAGTTCATGGATTTTTCGAGGCTTCCATGATAGTACAATTGATAACTAATTTTATTGACTATTGTAGATAAAAAATCGAATTATGTAATGGATGATGTATAGACCTGTCGTCAAATGTGTATTTATGTTTATTGGGTACAAAGTGTGTATCTGATAATTTCGAGACACAGATTAGCTGAGAGGATTGTTAAATTAACTGTATAAATGCATGAGCGAGAATTTATATATAGTAAGCAATAATTATTATGTATTATGATGATAATGTTTGCATACGCGTTTTAATGCAAAAGTGACTGGAGGGACGGAACGTAAATGAATTCGAATGTGTCAAAAGTAATAAAATTCACTTAGGATTATAGATTTTACATAATTAATCAGTTACACGTATAAGGTAATTAAAAAAAAGACGTACTTAGAAGACCTTACGAGTAATGACATAACTCTCACGGTTTTAAAATTGAATTTCGACACACAATTAAATTCGACTACTAAAATTCATAACCATATACTAGTAGTATGTCAATTTGACTATAATTTTCGTTTGATACCTTACAAATGGTACAATAACAATTTAAGGACGTTTACTCGATTAATTGAACAAAATAAAAATAAAAATACAAATTAAAAATATGAATCAATTATGCATTTCAACGAGCTAAATACAATTTTATAATATTCTAAAAAAATAAAATAAATCGAGCCATAGATGAGTTTCGGCCAAGAATAAAAAAGTTATTGAAATGGAAGAAAGCAATTCGAACAATCCTTTCTTTTAATAATTTCAATTAAATTTTACATTAAAAATTATTTTTATATAATAAAAAAAAATATTAAGAATGTTTAATAATTTTTTTGCATGTGAAGTAGAAAAATTATACTCTTTCGTTAAATGTTGATAGAATTTTGAATTATTTGATATTTTAGTCTGAAACTTGTTTGCGTATGATAAATACCTACGTTTTATTGTGTAGAAGTTTTATTAAAATTAAATGACAAAAAGAACAAACAACTGAAATTTAGGGTATGTGCGATCATACGGGGAATTGAGTGACTAAGCAGGGGTATAAGTTTAAAATTGACAATACATCTTTCGTGAGCACTTTGCTCTTTTTAAAAGATTGCTTGTCACACTACTTAGAACAAAAATTAAGAAAGTTCAACAAACGGAGGGACGCATGTTCCTCATATACATTACAATAATTACCAAAATCGTTACAACCTTTGTAAAAACGGTTTTGTTACAAATAATAAAATGTCATTTTACCTATATATTTATATACGCAACAATGGCATGAAAAAGAAAAGACAAATCAGTCAATTTCCTTCTCACAAACAAAAAAAAGGAACTAAAGACGCAACCCGGTCAATTCAGGTTGAATTTAATTCTCTTTTACAACACAAAAAAAAGGTTGAATTAAATTCTCTTTTACAACAAAAAAAAAGGTTGAATTAAATTCACTTGAACAACAAAAAAAGGTTGAATTCAATTGACTGCATTGAAAACTTGGAACTTGAAAACTAACTTTGACTTGAACTCTCTAACTTCAAATAAAACTCTCTGACTTCGAATATAACTGTGACTTCGAATATAACTGTGACTTCGAATATAACTGACTTCGAATATAACTCTGACTTCGAATATAACTCTGACTTCGAATATAACTCTGACTTCGAATATAACTCTGACTTCGAATATAACTCTGACTTGAACTCTATCAAGTATTCTGAAACTGAAAATAAAACTTAACTCTCTAACTTGAACGCTTGTCAAGTGAAGATTAACTGAAAATGGAAAATGACTGCACTTGATCTTTATCAAGTGGAGACGATTAACCTCTGTTTTGGTTGACCCTCTGGGTGCAACCTTCTGACTTGAAAAACTGACTTCAAAAAATGAATTCAAAACTACTTCAAGTATCTTTATAAATCTCTGGGGTTTGGTTGTCCCTTTTGGTTACAACCAACTGAAACTGTCTGAAAACTGAAAATTGAACTTGAAACTGCTTCAAGTAACTCTATAACTCTATAAACTCTCTATAAACTCTCTGTAAACTCTCTGTAAACTCTCTCTCTCTTAATTTGCAAGTCAATTCAATTCAGTAATTGAAAAAAAATTTGCAAACAAAAAATAAAAAAAATGTAAACAATATTTCATTCTAATGTACGGGAAGGTACAAAAAATAAAATTATTCTATACTGAATATAACAGTGAAAATAACTCTCTTGAAATTAACTCTTGAAATTAACTCTCTTTGAAACTAACTCTCTGTTACAATTAACTCTCTGTTACAATTAACTCTGTTACAATTACTGTTTCACTAAAAAAATGTATCACTGGTGTCTGAAATGTTCACTGTGTTTCTTGTAAATTCTAACTTGATACTTATTATTAACTGTTAATAATACTGATTTTTTCAAATGTTTATAAATTACTTAAAAAAAACCAACTCTGTACTTAACAATTTCTGGGGCGAAGTCCTTAGAGACGTGTCCTGAAGACGTCTTGCTGGCTACTTCTTCTTGGATGAAAACTAGGCGTGGAGAACTTGGAGTCGTGACACACCGGTTCAAGGGTGGATGTTACGAACTAGAAGTCGTGACACGCCGGTGAACTGGTTTTATCCTGATGCAGGGTAATTTCTATCTTGGCCAAAGATTTGGCCTCTTGTTAAAATCTTCTTGTTAAAATAATCTTCTTAAAATATTCTTCTAAAAATCTTTTTCTTATCCTGGTAAAGGGTCTGGAAGACTGGAAGAATCCTGGAGTCGTGAAGATCCTGGTTGAAGGGTCGCCAGTTTTGTTATCTTCCTTCTTCTATGTGTTTATCCTGGTATAGGGTCGCCAGTTGTTAACCCCCCTTTTATGGCCATGAGTCGGTTCGGATCAACGGGGTTCTAGTTAGGAGGCTGCAACGGATATTTCTTCTATAACATTCTAATTCTTTTCGGTTGCCACTCTGTTAAACTCATGGCTACAGACTCGCCAGACTGTTATGCCGATATCTTCTATGGTGCTTGGGTTGTCTCTTTCTCTCGCTTATGGGTCGAGAATTATTAATTCTTCTCTTGCTATAATACTCTGATACTTTCTCTTATACTAAAATTATCGATTTTTCTGACTAAGTTCTAAAGAGAGCACGGCTCGAAGGGAAAAATAAAACTTCTTTTACTTTGGTTTACTTCTTAAAAATATACAGGTACTGCTCTGAATTTACAGGGGTAGAGGTTCGACCTCTTTCGACCATGGCTCAGGCCGGAATCTAAAAATATTAAGGCAACGGGCCTCTGCCCCCTCCCCGCAGCAAGGCTGCTAACAAAGGAGTCCTAATGAAGTGCTATGATGAAGTCTAAATATGAAGTGACTTAATCAAGAAGTCTAATGAAGAAGTGCAATGAAGAAGTGCTGTAATTTTACAAGTACATGTATAATATAACTTAAATGTTTGGGGGAAGACAGTCGAAGGTTAAGTTTCCCCCCTTTTTTTTTAAACACATCAGATGTTTTGAAAGATTTTCAATAAAAATTTTAAAAAATATAAAAATAAAAACTAATTTGTATTTTTCGCCGAGTCTACATTTATGAAGGCGATATCATTTCGTAATAGTACACATAAGTACAAACTAAGTACACGACTGAGTACGTATTAATTTTGGTTCATTACAATTACGATTACAATTATGGATTACTTCATATTCACTTGTTGTTTAATTAGAATTCCATTTTAAAGTACATTCTTACATGATAAATTAAATCATTACATTCAATTACAGTTTCATTGAAGTACATTACATTATATTAAATTAAAGTATTACAGTTAATTACAATTAAACAGTTACGATAACTTTGTTTTTGTTTTTTTTACAGTGTTTCATATTAATAGACAATTAAGATGTTAAATATAATACAAAGTACATGGCACTTACGAGATAATTTATTTACGAAATAATATGTTATAATGTTATAAATTTGAAATCAGAGCGAACGGAGGTATTTTATCTTTGAGGCGCTCGAATCTGCCACTCAGCGGAATTCGATTTACTTACCAAGCATCTATGAATATCTTGCGAGGGTTGAACGCAGTTGAAATTAAAAAATAATACGAGAACGTATTTTTTCGTTTTCGAACGAAGGCCTAAAGTTTCGTGGTTCACAAATTGACACGAGTAAAAATAGACTGATAAGTTGATAGGGCATAAGTAGACAATAGGTAGCTGAATGAATAAGTAATAAAATTAATAAAGGATAGCGGTCAAGAAAGAACATGAATGTAAGAATGAGTATGGTTGAATAATGAGTATGGTTGAATAATAATGTTTATACTACATAACATAAATAATGACTTCTATAGAGTGTTTCGTCCGTAGTATGATGTTAAAGAATTTTCATACATTGGATACTACAATTACGGGTTCCAATCCTGTTACATGCAATGTGTATGCATAATCTAGGGTCGAGGGTGAGATGCAAGACAATTCATAATTAATTATAATAATTTCTATAACAAATGGAAAATGGATACGACTAAACCATAGATATGGTAGATCGTAGGATTGTGACACGAACAAAAATAGGAAGCTACAAGTAAAATTATTATCCAAACTCGCGTTAAGCGATTTTGGTTCTTATGTAAAAATTAATATTGATTATTCATTGTTCATTTTTTACATTGCTCTCCCCTTTTAAAATGATATTTATACAATAATATAATAAAATTAATACAATACAATACAATTGAGAAAATAACATCGTAACTAATTCAAGTTAGGTGACGAATTTTTCTTTACCATGCAAATTTTATACAGAACGAGTTCGGGTAGTTGAGTACAATGCAGAGTAATCAAATTTTTAACATGACACTCGCTTAGAGGGCTATTATAAAATATAAAAATTCAAAGATTAAAACTTTACTTTTATACAAACAGAATAAAGGATTAATACGTTAATTTAGAGAAACAATTAAGCTAGACAAAGAATGATATTGTTAAATTTTT
>JAJOZX010007113.1:92500-233418 GCA_023014485.1 Bathynomus jamesi | reverse complement strand
TATTTTCTGTGCTGAATCCAAATAAGTTTGTAAAATTTCTCTATCAGGTCTGGTTTTTTGTGACATGCAATTTAATTTTATAAACCCATATAGTTATGTAGCGTATCGACAAGAAATAGACCAACAAATCGACAGACATACTTTCTTTCCACGCTACCATAAAACAGTTTGGAACACACGTGGGCTAACAAACAATGGAAAGTCTGTTCCTTCCCAAGGCGCGAAAGTAAGTTTATAAACAAAGACGCGTGGACAAAGCGTCTTAAGAATGAAGTCTACGTCACAGGCCTACGGTATAAAAGGAGCTTCCACTTTATACTCACTCTCACTCACCCGTACGCTCACCATCGAACGTCCACCAACCGCTTTCCGGCCCCCTGGCCGAGGGGCCACGGCCGCTACTTTCTTCAGGGCCTACAATTTGTCTTCACGTAAGATCTAAAGACCACCTGCAGAAGCAATCCAACGAGGCCCAACCGGAATCACTTCGGGCCTGCGGTTTGCCGGGTCGGCCTTCAAGTTTCTCTACATTCCTCGAGATATTCGCACCACAGGCCTGATCATAAGGCCAGCCTGCACCTCGAGAAGTAACATCACCTCAGGCCTCCACGAAGCCTACATCCATCATCTCAAGAGGCTTAACGACAACGACAGCTCGAATCTGCGTAATAGGTTCTGTCTTCAGCCCGTCTTCAAGTTTTTACATCGCCCTAAGCTAAGTACATCATATTCGTAAGTACTCTTGAAACCTACATTAGCCTACCGCCGAACGGTAGGCTATACTCCCAAAGTGTGTAATCACGCGTCCATTGACTCCCGTTAATAACGCAGTAGGCCTATCATCCAATTCAAGTGTCATTCAATACCGTTATTCCGCGTACCATCCGTCATTATGTTCAAGTCATATAAATGTGTGTTAAATAAATGTTCTCTTGACGTAATCACTTAACATCACATAATGTCTTTATATAAATGATATGTGCAAGCATTTCAATCCATTATTATTAGGCCACATCAATTATTCTATGTGCATCCATGCAATCATTTAGCCTACTTAATCAGTGTCATGTTTTCCATTCAATGTACCAAACGCACGTGCATTCTTTATATCATTAACTAGGCCTATTCAATGTTACATGTCGCATGCCATTTACATACCATCGATGAGTATTACATTATTTATTACGTGTCAATTAAGCTATTAACATTTCATCTTATTAGCTAAGCCTATGCCATAAGCATAACGTAAAACTACCAATTAATTACTGTCAATTCTTTGTTATATCACAGTGAATAAAATAACGGATTTATTTTCATAATAAACTACAAAAGTAAGGTGTCTTTCATAACCTTAATATTAATTTGCTTGGCCGTAAACCAAAGCTGGTGACCTCGCTGCCATTTCGGTCACTTCCAATAGTATGGTGGACCTAATCAAATAACCATTCATTCCAATCGGTGATACTGTATTACATCATAAATTATTAACCCAGCCTATCATTATAAAGCAATCAGTCATTGCCTAAATCAATCGTTGCATACAATTAAATCATTATCACCTTAAACGGCTAAAACTAGCTCCACTATAAATTGGTGTAACCCCGGAGTGACTCGATCTTATTTTACGTTATTTATTCACAGCGATCCTTGTGTTAGCTATTATTGACCATTTCATTTTTTTGCAGCCACATTAAATAATTTCTATGTAAATACGGTATTCATAAATTCAATGTGATTTTCTGCAGCCATATCAAATAATTTCTATGTACGTACGGTTTCATAAATTCAGTGAAATTAAATAGGCCTACTTGCAAACAGTGATATTCGTTCCGCGCGGTACTTTAATGCCTTACTGTCTCGCGGTCATGTGCCGTCGCACAATCACCGCAACTTTCAAATTCCCGAGTGCGTCCCCCTGAGTCGAGTCTCACTGCCTCCTGACGGCAGGGGCGCGGCGACCCCTTGGAGAAGCCACCACTGGCATTGGGTCCTGCTCCGCCGTCAACGGATCGTGGAGGGACTCACGAAATCACCACCTAACGCCTCAGGACAACACTCACCCCCCACCCCCCCAGCGCTGCAGTCAGTCCCAAATTCGTTTTCAAACGGCGCATTCTTTCGTCACCACCTCGTCCAAAACATTCAACGGTCCGTCTCGGCCGTTGTACGGTAAATCATTTGGCGATAAATCTGGTGACGCGCCTCATTGCATCAGCGAATTGTTTGTCCGCAAGCACAACGGGTTTTCCCTTCCCCATTCCCTACGGGAAGGCCTAAAAAGAAAGCATTCTTTTAGTCAACGAGCAGAGTGCACACATGCCTCCACGCAACAAGCAAACTGCAAAACAGACACTTCAGGCACAGGGTTGGCGATCCCCTGCCTTCATCAACTGTCTCTTTGCATCATTCCGTGGATTAATTCCTGCTGCTCGTGGACTTGAACGACGTTTCTTTTTCTCCCTTCGGCAGGAGCGACCTCGACGACAACATTCACACGACGAGTTACGGGCACAGCATTCGAACTCAGACAGTTCCCCGGCCCCTCTCGTTTCCTTCGTCCACTCTTTATTGCTCCACATTCCTGCCGAAGTCCAACCCCTGCGGCAGGAGCGACCTCAACGAGAACCACCACGCGACGAGTTACGGGCACAGCATTCGACCACCAACACAGTCCCCCCGCCCTCTCGTTTCCTCCGTTCGCTCCTCACTGCCCCCATTCCTGCCGTACCCCAACCCCACTCCCTGCGGAACCCCACCCCATACACCAGCGTTTCCTCTTCCGAGCATCTGACGACCCTTCATTCCTTCCTGCGTCAGGAATTCCACGACATACCAGCCCAGCGTCAAATCTCGGAGTGGCCTCATCAGGTCTCCCAACAGAATGGTATTTCTTCTCAGTATCGTTCCTTCGTCTCTGAGAGGGAACTACTTGTAGCGTATCGACAAGAAATAGACCAACAAATCGACAGACATACTTTCTTTCCACGCTACCATAAAACAGTTTGGAACACACGTGGGCTAACAAACAATGGAAGTCTGTTCCTTCCCAAGGCGCGAAAGTAAGTTTTTATCAACCCAAAGACGCGTGGACAAAGCGTCTTAAGAATGAAGTCTACGTCACAGGCCTACGGTATAAAAGGAGCTTCCACTTTATACTCACTCTCACTCACCCGTACGCTCACCATCGAACGTCCACCAACCGCTTTCCGGCCCCCTGGCCGGGGGCCACGGCCGCTACTTTCTTCAGGGCCTACAATTTGTCTTCACGTAAGATCTAAAGACCACCTGCAGAAGCAATCCAACGAGGCCCAACCGGAATCACTTCGGGCCTGCGGTTTGCCGGGTCGGCCTTCAAGTTTCTCTACATTCCTCGAGATTATTCAGCACCACAGGCTGATCATAAGGCCAGCCTGCACCTCGAGAAGTAACATCAGCTCAGGCCTCCACGAAGCCTACATCCATCATCTCAAGAGGCTTAACGGACAACGACAGCTCGAATCTGCGTAATGGTTCTGTCTTCAGCCCGTCTTCAAGTTTTTACATTGCCCTAAGCTAAGTGCATCATATTCGTAAGTACTCTTGAAACCTACATTAGCCTACCGCCGAACGGTAGGCTATACTCCCAAAGTGTGTAATCACGCGTCTTGACTCCCGTTAATAACGCAGTAGGCCTATCATCCAATTCAAGTGTCAATTCAATACCGTTTATTCCGCGTGCCATCCGTCATTATGTTCAAGTCATATAAATGTGTGTTTAAATAAATGTTCTCTTGACGTAATCACTTAACATCACATAATGTCCTTTATATAAATGATACTGTGCAAGCATTTCAATCCATTATTATTAGGCCACATCAATTATTCTATGTGCATCCATGCAATCATTTAGCCTACTTAATCAGTGTCATGTTTTCCATTCAATGTACCAAACGCACGTGCATTCTTTATATCATTAACTAGGCTTATTCAATGTTCTATGTTGCATGCCATTTACATACCATCGATGAGTATTACATTATTTATTACGTGTCAATTAAGCTATTAACATTTCATCTTATTAGCTAAGCCTATGCCATAAGCATAACGTAAAACTACCAATTAATTACTGTCAATTCTTTGTTATATCACAGTGAATAAAATAACGGATTTATTTTCATAATAAACTACAAAAGTAAGGTGTCTTTCATAACCTTAATATTAATTTGCTTTGGCCGTAAACCAAAGCTGGTGACCTCGCTGCCATTTCGGTCACTTCCAATAGTATGGTGGACCTAATCAAATAGCCATTCATTCCAATCGGTGATACTGTATTACATCATAAATTATTAACCCAGCCTATCATTATAAAGCAATCAGTCATTGCCTAAATCAATCGTTGCATACAATTAAATCATTATCACCTTAAACGGCTAAAACTAGCTCCACTATAGTTACATACTTATTAAAATATGATCGAAAAGACATACCTGTAGTTTAAAAAGTAGCTTGTTTTGATTTTCTGCTGTGCTTTGCCTCAGGCATGTCTCTCTTAAGAGTCCAGCAATAGTCAGCCAGCATACTGGGGCTCCATTTGCCTTGGTAACGGTTTTCCATGGCAGAAATATCCTGATGAAAACGCTCACCATGTTCGTCGCTTACCGCACCCAGGTTTTCCGGAAAAAAGTCCAAGTGAGAGTCCAAGAAATGAACCTTTAATGACATATTGCACCCCATTGCTTGGTAAGACTTAAGAAGATCTCCTACTATTTCAGGATAGTTTTCGGCCTTGTGATTTCCCAAAAAATTTGTGCAGACACTTTTGAAACTCTGCCACGCAGCTTTCTCAACTTCATTCAACTCTCCTTCAAATCTCTCATCTCTTAACAATTCTCTGATCTGAGGGCCTACAAAAATGCCTTCTTTAAATCTTGGCATCACTGATCCGGGGAAACTTATTTCTCAAGTATGTGAATCCTGTTTGCGCTTTATCCATCGCTTTAACAAAGTTTTTCATAAGTCCAAGCTTGATATGCAAAGGAGGAAGGTACACTTTCTCAGGGTCAACAAGTGAACTATTCACAACATTTTTCTTGCCTGGAACAAGTGAGGTGCGTTTGGCCAATCCTTCTTAACGTAGTGGTTTTGCTTGTCCCTACTGTCCCACTCACATAAAAAACAACAGTACTTGGTGTAACCTAGCTGCAACCCTAGCAAAAGTGCAATGACCTTCAGATCTCCACAGATATTCCACTTATATTTCTGATACTGAGACTTTTCTAAAAGCAACTTCATGTTGTCGTATGACTCTTTCATGTTTGCAGCATGTGCAATAGGTACAGAAGGAAATTTATTTCCGTTGTGAAGAAGGACTGCATTCAAGCTGACTTTTGAGGAGTCAATGAACAATCGCCACTCATCCACGTTATGTTCATGACCAAGAGCCCCCATGACTGAATTAACATCTTTACAAAACACAAGTCCATCTTCATGGGAGAACCATTCTTTGAATTCATCATGGCGGCTGCGGAAAAAACAAACTTTAGTGTCACGTTGCAGTAGATTCCAACCCTTTAATCTTGAAGCTAAAAGTTCAGCCTGCTTCTTAGATAATTTCAAATCACGAACTAGGTCATTTAGATCTCCTTGTGACAGTAAATGTGGTTCATTGGAGGAACAGGTAGCCTGGAATGTTGGATCAGAAATGTCTTCATCTTTTTCCTCGTGATATGCTACAGCTACGTTTGATTCCTCATCACTTAAACTTACATGTTCAGGAGATTTGGTACTGGAAGTTGAGCACTGTGGGGAACTGGTCTCATTGCAGACGGTAGATTAGGGTATTTCATAAGGCTCTTTGTTTTTGAAGTGATCCCCTTTGTATTTACCAGGCAGAAATAGCAGTCTGTTGTGTGATCTTTGGGTTCCCTCCAAATCATTGGAATAGCAAATGGCATGTGACGTGAACCGTTTAGCCATCCTGTAAGTAGTCTTACACATGTCACACAACAAATGTGAGGGGCCCAACTCTTGTCCTGATCGCCTACTTTACATCCGAAATAAAGTTCATAGCATTTTTTTACTAATGGTGTAAAGTTACGTTTCTGGGATTTTAAAGTTAGATCACCACATACATAACAAAAGGAATTAGGATGATTCAGACAGTTCCGCGGCATTACAAAACATCTGTATGAATACAACACTGGTGTAAAATTAACAAGAAGCAACAGACACTAGCTGTTAACACTGTGACATTTACAAGCAGACTGACTTGGAGCTGCTCTACACACAGAAACTAGGCTCATGTCTGAACAGGTACAAACATGTTTCAACTTGCACAGTCTGCTGCTCCGACCAAATTTATCCTGCCAGCATTATCAGAACTTTCTCCCCAAAGGAATAAATTGTACTAATTTTACAGAAAAATTAATACAACATATATATTAATATTAATATATTTTATTATAGTTATATTAATTAATATAATATATTATTATATTTATTATTTTTATAATGTTTTATATTATAATATTGTTATATACTTAATTATATATAATATGTTATTATTTTTTTATCCGGTGATCATGCTAAATGAGGAAAAAATGAACATAACGTCACAAGTAAACTAAGCCTGATAGAAACAAATCTGATTTCATATTTAGATTCAGCATGAAAAAGTACACTTAGAACACCCATCAAAACCCTTGTGACAAAATTGTTGTTGACCAGTGATAATTAAACACTTATAACATGAATTTATGCTTATTGGTTAAACCATAAACGTCATTTAACACTGGAACGACTGCGCGCAGTCATATTCACTCTTTCTCTTCATTGAATTAATTACAGCTGCAAAAATGTTACGATTTCAATAGAATCACTGACTTTTTTTTACTGCATTTCTCTATAATTTATAAAGCTATATTGATTTTTTTTTATATAAAACTAAGTTCTATCCTACTTACTGTACCTACCAATGTGAAGCAGTCATTTTGACTTTAAGTGTGTAGATGCCCATTTTCAAATATATTTATCGTTATTTTTATATATAAATTAGTCAGTGGTTTTTTGAAGGAACTGTACAAAAAAAGTTAGATATATCACGTGAAACAAATATATATATATATATATATATATATATATATATATACAGTGCTCGAAGTGGAAATTTTAAAGCAAGGGTGTGGTCTTTCAAAAATTTTGGTTAGCGTTGCCCCTCATATTTTAAGAAGAATACAATTTTAAAAAGGCATTCTAACACGATAACTTAAGTTTAGTTAAATTTTTCAAGCATACAAAACCGTATTAAATTTTAAAAATTAGCTATTAGTTTTGTCAGTTATATGTTGCAAAATAAGTTAATATAAGGTTAATTTTTTTGTCGTGTAAAGGGACATAAAAATGCATTTATAAATCTCTATTTAATCGCATATAATTGATTACGTCAAGATATTTATATCTAAAAAATTTTTTGTTTATGGCATAGCATATAAAAATAGGTATTTAAAATATAAAAATAGATAATTAAAATGAAAATTTATTAAATAATATTTTTTAAACAAAAAAAATATGCTAGATTAAAATAATTTAAAAAGAGATTCATATCCCGTAGGAATTACTGCTTCAAGTTTTCTAGCTTGGCAAGCTGTATAATCCGCATCCCGTTTTCCTTTTGCAACCCATTTTCTCGCATAGTCTGGTTTGAAGAGAAGTTGTGGTGGTCCTGCAATCTTAAGGAAAAGTAATTTGGATGTTGCATCAATTTGTATACAATTTCTTGCTGATGTAATAGTGAGATTCATGCAGCTGAATGAGCGTTCACATTCGCTCGTTGAAATAATTACTGAATTTATTGCCGCTAATAATGATTTTAGTGTAGGCGGTACATCTTTTCCTTTATTTTGAATATATTATCTAAATCCTTGCGCAGAATCTTTTAATGGCACTTGAAACTCATCACTCAAGAAACGAACGACTTAGAACTACGTATTGGGCGTTGATTGGTTTCGGCATGTATAGATTTCGCGCACTTTCGTAACTCACTAATTCAAGAAGTGGGGTGTGTGTTTCCCGCATTTCTTTCCAGCAAAGAAGTAAGGGTGTGCTGCTGACCACTTCGAGCACTATATATATATATTATATATATATATATATCTATATATATATATATATATAGATATATATATATATATTAGGGTGATGCAAAAGTGGGGGAGTAAAATTTTTTTGTTTCAAATTTTTGAGATACCCTCTCATTTGGTTAATTTGGTGGAAAAATAATCCTGGGGAAATTTCGGGTCAAAATTCGAATATTTGGAGGTCGCGCCGCCATTTGAAAATTTGCTGATTTCCATGACACCCAGGAGGTACAGCAAGCGTCACGTTACTTTTTTTTTGAGTGGAAGTTCCCCACGAGGCCTATCATACCACCTTCCTCTTTTCCATTTGTTCATAAAACAGATACAATACAATAGATATTTCAATAGATACATAGAATGGATATACTCGTAAATTAAATTTTACTGTTCGTCAAAGATACGAGAGTTTTCTTAGTTTTGTCCGAAGCTTCTTCCGATAATTTGATACAACTTGCAGTAGATATTGCTTCTGTTGTTCATCATTGGTAATTAATTTTTTGTTATAATCTTCAATCAATTTCACTCCTCTTTCAGCAATATCATTAACAACTTTCATGTGATTCACTACGTTCTTTGCAACCCAATAACTCATCGGAAGCCAATCTTCTACTGGTTTGCTCAAGAACGTTGAAGACAATCCGAGTATACTGAAGAAGGACTTTGTGTTAGCAGTTACAAAATCTTCAAGCTGCTTATTGTCAATAGTTTTGATGTCTATTTGTGTCTTCTTTGGAGGATCTGGCTCCGAAGATTTTGTAAGAGCCTCCTCATTTTTCTTTTGGTGTCAAAGCTGATTTTATCATCAAAGAAAGCCAATGCGATCAACTCTTCTGAGAGATACCACAAATGATTCTTGAATTTTTCTAAAGCAGTATTTGCTAGTTGTTCATTTGCTTTTGTAGCTGTGAAGATTCTTGAGAAGACTCAGATCATTTCGTGGAGCACTTGCTGCGCAGGTGCTGAAAACCAATGCTTAATATAAATTGAAACAGAAAACCAACAACATTTCTTTTAGATTTCTTTCTTCTATTGCTGTTATTTGAACTGACTTTTGAACATAAAGATTTTCATTGAATAAATGACTTTCGCCATCCAACGGGCTCTATGATAAGCCCAGGCTTCCTGAATTTTATTCCAGTCGTTGGAGTAACCGCCAAGCAAGATGATTGTCAGTTCCAATAAACTCTCTGTAATCGTCGCGAGGTTGATCTTCATTGATTTTTTTGCTGCAAAGTGATGATTTCTCTTTTTTCCTTTTGTGGATAATTTTCTAATTTATCGTATGAAGTTAGATTAATCTTATTCCAGTTTGTTTTGAATCTTTTGAATAACTGAATGTCAGGGCCTGATGAAGCCTGTAATGCAGGGGATACCACTGCTTCCAACATGATTTCAAGGATATGGTGTCGACAAGGACACCACAACAAATCTTTCTCCATTTTCTGTTCAATTAGGACACAAGCTCCGTTTTTTACGACCTGTGTTCGATGCAGTTGTATCGAAACACATGCCTTTAACCTTATCTATTAGATTCCAATCAATGATCGCCTGATGTACTGCATTTGCAGTATCCTTTCCTGTGCCATGATCTATATTTGGCACTCCAAGCAGTTGATCTTCTCCACTGCCAGAGATTAGGACTGGCAACCGATCAACAACCTCATTCCCGGTAATGTCTTCGAGGAGTTTGCCATCCCAATGAACAATCAAGGGTTTGTCAGCTTGAAATTCTTCTTTCAAGTTTTCACTGAACTTCTTTCTTGATTTCTGTCTTGCCCTGCGAATCGATGAGTAGCTAACATTGTAATTCTCTGGATCTTTTCCAACATTTGCGATCGTTGGAATAATTATTAAAGAGGCTGATCGGTCGCTGATCTTAGCAACATCCAATGAGGAAAGCAGATTTTCATTCATAATCTTGAATTTTTTTCTTGGAAGGCCTCTTTTGGATGTTGAGGGCACTTCCAGATCTACTTCTTCTTCCGTAGATGCAGGTGAATCACTGCAGGAACTGCTGCTGCTTGCAAGAACAACTGTTTCATCAAATGCACTTGATTCATGTAACCTTTTCTTATCCATTTTTTCATGTCTCTTCGCAGCTTCCTTTCGACGTTTTTCTTCATCCTTATCAACTGCCATCATTTACCCTTTCGACCTTCCCTTTGTAGCCGTAGAAACTCTCTATCTTCCTCAATAGTTATTAACTCGTTAGCATTTGCATGCGCAATATCAAAGAGTCCATCCAATTTTTCTTTCCATGTATTCTCTTTCTATTGAAAACTTCGATTTTTTTCCTTTGCTCTTCTTCAGCCCTTGCCACTCATCATACAGTTTATTTAATTTCTTCACAACATTACATTTCTGGGTTGTTGGTATTCCTGCTCTCTGCCACACTTCCAATACATCATTAACGGTTGAAGTTAATGCTTCTCTGACAGTTTCATTCTTGATATGTTTATAATTCATGAATAAGGAAATTACTTCTTTCTTTGATGGAAGCTTACTTTGATTCAATTTATCTATTTGTTGACCGATCAGCCAGATATCTGTTGAGCTTCTTGATCTCATTTTTGTCACAATTAAGATAGAGGAAATAGAAGAGAAATTGAGGCGGAGAGACTCACTGATATAGCACCTCTCCTGGACACTGCCACAAGCACACTGCGATACCGATTTCCTTGAACGCTATTTGCTCATATACGCATCACCTACCACTCTGCCTGCAGCAAACCTGCACAAAACCTGCAACCTGCAGCAAACCTGCACAAAACCTGCAACCTGTAACAAACCTGCAAGAAAAATAAGAACAAATTCAAAAAATTTGATTTTACTCTAATTTTTTGTAATTTTCAAATTTTCAATTGGCGGGCGCGACCTCTGAATGTTATTTGTTTGACCTGGAATTTCTCACAGGGTGTTTTGTGACAATTGGAACAAATGAGGGGGTATCCCTAAAAATCCACGATGGTCATGATTTGTGCATCACCCTAATATATATACATATATACACACGACGTGTACAATTTAGGGTGGATCGATTTTACATTTTTTTCGATTTCCATATTCTAATAGAGACAAAAACTTGCGCATGCATGAGAAAATAGCCTCTGCAAAATCTTAGCTTAATAGGTAATCATCTTCTGCCCCCGGCAGAGCGATGAAAATCATATTTTAGTAGTTCAAAAACGTATTTTTAAACCCTAGCCTAGAGTCATAAAATTTTGCGTGTGTGTTATTTCATGCCTAAGCAACGATATAAATGCTATGGGAAATATATAAATGCATTATTTAAGACAAAGAGCCGATCTGAAAATATATATAATATACATATTTTCAGATCGGCTCTTTGTCTTAAATAATGCATTTATATATTTCCCATAGCATTTATATCGTTGCTTAGGCATGAAATAACACACACGCAAAATTTTATGACTCTAGGCTAGGGTTTAAAAATACGTTTTTGACTACTAAAATATGATTTTCATCGCTCTGCCGGGGGCAGAAGATGATTACCTATTAAGCTAAGATTTTGCAGAGGCTATTTTCTCATGCATGCGCAAGTTTTTGTCTCTATTAGAATATGGAAATCGAAAAAAATGTAAAATCGATCCACCCTAGACTGTACATACAGTATGTATATATATATATATATATGTGACTCGCTTGACTTGTGTCCCATCCGGCTGGATCAGCCGGGTCGGGTCCCTCAGATGGTGTTTGTACTCGCTCCAGGCTCCTCTCGTTCTTGCCAGTGTGGCGAGTTCTTGCCAGGTTTTTCCAGGGTTATCATTCTTGAATTCCCCAAGCCATGTTTTCCTCTGGCGTCCTCTCGGCCGTGTTCCATGTTCCCTGGTGTACAAGGCTCGCCTCGGCGGCAATCTTGTCTCTGACATTCACTCGACATGGCCGAACCAGTGCCTCTGTATGTCCTTCACTTTTACTTCAGCTGGCATTATCCTCCCCACTCGGTTCCTTACTTCCTCGTTTGTCACTATCGACCCACGTTGCTCCACATATTCGTCTGAGACAGGCCTATTTAAATGCCAATAGTTTTTACTTTCCTTCACCTTCATGACCCAACTCTCCGCCCCGTAGAAAACGGTTGGTAACACTACAGTCTCGTATATTCTCATTTTCAGTTTCATACTAATTTTGTTATTTTCCCAGATTTTGCAGTTTATTCATCACCGCGTACCCAAGTTTTATACGTTCAAGCAATGCTCTATATGCAATGTTCCCTCTAATTTTTTTCAGTCCGTGTGCGCAAGAAATTTTCGTTGTGCGTACATTTAGATTCATGGTGAAAAATTGTGCAAACTTTTCTGAGCGCTCTTATCTTCAAAATTAAATATACTGTATATAAATATTAAATACTTAATAAATATTATTTCCATTAGTGATAGCTTGATCATTACGGTACTATTAAATGGATATTAAAAAACTGTTTACAATATTATATGTTCTTAAAAAAGAAAACATTTTATCCATTCTAAAAATATGAATAAAATAAAAAATAGTAAAATAAAATTCAACACAATAAAGAAATAAAATAAAAATAACATTAATTGAAAATGACTATTTTAGTTATCATTTCTCTAAACAATTTTTAGCATTTAGTAATTTAAAATAGACTATCAAGATTAATACATGATTTTATCCATTCACAAAATAGGAATAAAATAAAAAAATAATAAAATTCAATAAAATAAAATATAATCAAAATAACATTAAATGAAAGTGGCTTTCATTTAAGTATGATTATGATTTCTCCCTACGATCTTTAGCATTTGCCCATTCCAAATAAACTCTATGAAGATTAATACATCCGTCATCATTCAGGTAACTTTTAATTCGCATGAGCGTGTCCAAATGATTTTCTTTCAAGCCGTTTCTTAATTTGTTCTTTATAGAATTCATTAAAATGAAATTTTTGAAATTACTTCATTTACTGTCGTGACTCATGATACGCTTGAGCCTGTGCGCATTTTATTTTGCTGTGTGCGCGGGTTTCACAACGCGTGCGCGCGCACACACGCGCACACCTTAGAAGGAACATTGTCTATATGTGTCGTTTTTGTTTGTAAAATGAGGACCTAGATATTTAATTTCGTCTGCCTGGTTGATTTGTCCTGAGTCTATTCTTAATGTAAGGTATTCTTCCACCCTTCCTATCTTCATGATTTTCGTTTTACTAACATTTATTCTCATCTTATACTTCATGCACGTTTCTCTACCCTTCTCATCATGGTTACCGCTTCTTCTTTGGATCTCGCAAGTAGAACTATGTCATCCGCGTACTTTAGTTCTGTCACTGTTTCTCCTCCGATCTTTATAGTGCCTTCTTAACCTCTCATCGCCTCCCTCATCACAGCATCCAGAAATAAGTTAAAGACGTGCGGTGATAGGGGCCACCCCTGGATTACACCTCTCCCAGTAACAAATGCCTCTGTTTGGATGTTACCTTTTCGTACATTGACTGACGTTCCGGTGTATAATCTTTCCATTAGGTCTACAATCTTCTTTTCGAAGCCACCGTGCTTTAAAACTTGCACTATACCCTCCCTCTAGATCGAGTCAAATGCTTGCTTGAAGTCAATAAACACACATATGAGATCTTTTCCATATTCCCATCTCTTCTCCGCTATTTATTTCAGAGTGAAGATCTGGTCCATTGTTCCTCTTCTCTCTCTGAAGCCCGCTTCCTCCTCTGAAAGTATTGCATCTGGCTTCGAATAAGTTTAGCTAGTATTTTATAGGCATGGGACAATAAGGTTATTGGTCTGTGGTTTTTAACGTATTGTGACGTCCCCCTTTTTATAGATTGGGACTATTTGTACTTGTTGCCAGTCTTTCGGGATCTGTCTCCCCTCCAGTACTAATTGCGTTAGAATTGTCAGCCAAGTGGTTACTGGTTCTCCTCCTTCTTTCAGCAATTCACCGGGTAGATTGTTGATCCCGGGTGACTTGCCCGAAGGCAAGGATGATATATGATGTGCAATCTCGCCCCTCAGGACCCTCGGCGTCTCCTCCGTCTCCTCGCCTCTCTCCAGCTCCGGAAACTCGGCGAGGTTCATCTGTTTCTCTTCTCCTTTGAATACTTCTTGGAAGTATTTCTTCCAAATACTTTTAACTTCATCTATCCTCGCTGTTTTCTCTCGGTTTTCGTTTCGAATTCCGTTAGATCAGTGGTTCCCAACCTTTTCACCACAAAGGACCCCTTTTATTTTTATTTTTTTCCCACGGACCCCATGTTTTTGAAAGATTCCGTCTACCAAACAAACTGTTTTTATTAACTAATAATTAACTCGTTTTCTCATTTTTCACTATCAAATAAAGGACATATAAGTGAGTATGCAATTAAAATACAGCCTATTAAAAAAAGTATTACTAATTCCAGCCAAGAGCAAGGAAACTTGAAATTTTAGCCTGAGCGCCCTTATCGTGGGTAAATGTACGATTTCCATTGGAACCTCTCGAAATATTGAAAGCTCACGGACCCCCAGTACTACCTTCGCGAACCCCCAGGAGTCCGGGGACCCCAGGTTGGGAACCACTGCGTTAGATGTTGGGGTTGATAGAACCGAGCTCTTTAGTTTATGAACGTTTACTCTGTTATATATATATATATTATATATATATATATATATATATATATATATATATTATATATATATATATACATACACACCTTGCTTGTACTTTGTGGGAAACGGACGTGTTGTGTCTCTCTGTATTAACACCCTAAAAAGAAGGGAATAAACTACTCGGCGGTTTATTCTGTTTACACCCGAAAGTGTATAAAGTATCAATGAATCCGTGCATATAAATTCTTCTTTCTCTTCGCCCGTTCCCGCCTCTATGCGGGGTCGGCGTTTCTGACCAGCCTCCTCCACACAGCCCGGTCCTGGGCTTCTTCCTCCGACAAACCCTTCTCCCTCAAATCGTCCCTCACCTTCTCCATCCACCTTCGCTTCGGTCTGCCTCTCTTTCTCCTGCCATGCACCTCCATATTCATCGTTCTCTTACCCACATAATCTTCGTCCCCTCTCATCACATGTCCATACCATTTCAGTCTACTTTCTTGTATCTTCCTCGAGATTTCTCCAACCTTTGTTGTGGCCCTTATCCTTTCATTCCTTACTCTATCCCACCTTGTCACTCCGCACATCCATCTCAGCATTCTCATCTCTGTTACATCTAGTCTTTTCTCATGATCTTTCTTTATAGCCCAAGACTCAGCCCCGTACATCATAGCCGGTCTTACCACAGTCTTATACACCTTTCCCTTAACCCTTGCGCCTATTCTTCGGTCACACAACACCCCTGAAACTTTCTTCCAATTTTTCCAACCAGATTGCACTCTGTGTTATTTCTGTGTCCAGCTCACCGTCCTCAGCCACTGTCGATCCCAAGTACGTAAACTTACTTACTCTCTTTAACCTCGCTCCCTCTAAACTAATTTCTGAGTCTTGATTTTCTAGAACCTCAGGTACTCCGTTTTCTTTCTGCTGATTTTCAACCCTCTGTCTTCAAAAGCCCTCCTCCATTCCTCCAATTTTCTTTCTACTACTTCTCTCCTGTTGCTGCACAGAACAATATCGTGCATATAAATTATAAAGTGAAATTCATTACAAGTAAGAAAGTGCAATACAGTTTACATAAATTATCACCAGTTTAACGTATATATTTAAATCGTGATACAGTTGGCATTCGAGAAATTTTTTAAACAAGACAGGAAAAAGGTCATAAAACGCAAAGGTCAGAAAACCCTCGCGACCATCGAAAGGAAAGGAAAGAGAAAGAAAGGGATAAAATAAATAAATAACTAAATAATTTATGTGTGTATTTCTTTTTACGATAATTAATGAATAGCATGACCATGGGTCCAAATTCTCACTTAATTTGCAATTTGTATAATCTGGAAACAACCGAAAAGGTAGCAATAAGATGCGATTTCTGTCAAAAACTGCACGACTATATCTGCATGAATTGGGATGATAGGAAAGTATCCCTCGTCTCGAACGCTAAACAGATCGCAGGAGCCACATTTCTGTGTGCCGCATGTACACAGACTGTAAACTCCTTTGCAGTATTTAAAGAAATGGAGAAAGCGAATTCGAGTGTTACAGAAAAGGAGGGAAAAATGGGAAACAAGAGTCTGGAAATGTCCCAATGACAATTCGGGTGGATGAAAGAGAAGACGAAATAACGAATAACAATATAATAATGAATAACAATATAATACAGAATGAGGACATAGATGAAAGAAAAGAGACAGGTAAAGTTGCGAGATAGTAAAACTGCCCAACGAACAAAATGATAAAAAGTTTAAAAATAAAAACGTAGGAAATAAACAGCCAAAGAAAATAATGATAATATCAAAATTAAGAACATAGAAGATAACCAGATAACAAGAAGTAGAAGCGTAGAAAATACCGTTTGTAAATACTACGCAAAAGGTACTGCAGATATCGGGATGGGCAATGCATCTATGTACATCCCACATTATGTAACACACATTATACAAGAGGATATTGCAAATTTGAAAAAAAAGTGCAAGTTCCACCACATTACTGTCTGCAACACCTATTAAAGATATGGGAGGTGCAAATACGGACAAAAATGCCGTTACCACCACCCTCAAAGGAACGCAGCAGGTGAACAGGAAAAACGAACATCAAAGAGGGCTACCAATCTTTTAAACGTAGCCAACACAATTCAACTGCTAAATACCATCCAGCAAATACAAAGTCAGCTGACAAATATAGGAATCCGAGAGCCGGACAGAAGGCACGCACAAAGCCACTTCATGCATTATCGGGACAACAGGTACCGACAAAGATAAAGAGAGGCAAATTCTCGGAGGACCACAAGACAACGAAACCGGCACAACTATTGGAAAATGAATCGAATGTATGTGGAAATAATAAAGAAAAAATGAAAATAATCCTAGCCAACATTCAGTGGCTTAAATCAAATCATTCGCCGGACAAAGTTTTATACCTGAAAGGACTCATGCAAGAAACCGGAGCACACTTTGCATAGGTCACGGAAACCCATTCTAATGGACTGCCAGGCGAACTGTGAACACTGTGAGTTCTGTATTGATAGAAAAGGAATACAAATTGACAACTATAACATCCTCCGAGCCGACAGAACGGTGAGACGTAAAGGAGGATGTGCTATTTACACACGCGAAAGGCATATGGCAGAAATAAATATAAGTACCTCAAACGGCTACGTAGAATGTATAGCAGCAAAAGTTGAAAAATTAAATATGGTGCTAATTGTAATGTATGGACCCCCAAACACGCCAACCTCAAAATTCTCTGTAGTGATTTTAATTTTCCATTCATGAAATATAAAAGGATAAGAAAAAATATATGTGTACACCAGGACAAGGGGGGCACGCGGGAAAACCAGGAGCAGGTAAAAATGCTACTAGCTCTGGCTGATGAATTTATGTTAACACAAGAAATAACAGAAAACACAAGAAAAACAACTGCCCAGATTTGGTGTTCACAAACAACAGCAACTTAATTGATAATGTAGAAATATCCCCAATTATAATATCGGATCACAACATTATTGAAATAACAACCAATATAAAAGCAACAGGAAAGGAAAGAACACGAACAACAGAAATAAGCAAATTCAAAATTTTTAATTTTCACTCCAAAACTATAAACTGGGAAGATGTTGCATCCAGCATGGAAATAATAGATTGGAAAACCATCTTCGAGGCCAAGACAACGGAAGAGATGCTAGTGACCTTAGAGGAGAACACACTGGAAATTGTAGAAAGACATGTCCCAAAAATACAACAAAGGGGAAAGAGAAGCAGGTTCGAGAGACAAAAGAGGTCATTGTTCCGAAAGAGAAAAAAAGTGACTGCAAAATTAAGTAACTGTAAAGATAACAACATCACAAAACTATTAAATGATAAACTGCAGAGTATAGATTGCGTCATACAGGGACTAATTGAGAAGCATACAGAAAAAGAAGAAGGCGACGCTATAGAGGCGGTAAAGGTTAACTCAAAGTACTTCTATAATTTTGCAAACAGGAAGTCGATAAAACATGCGACTATTGGACCTTTGAAAAACGAAGACAGTGTTTTATCTGATGATCTAACAGAAGTATCTGAAATATTAAGAGCTCAGTACGAATCATCTTTCAGTTTCCCAAAAACTGACAAGCTGATATGAGATAGAAACGCATTCTTTGAAGAAGAACTACAAGGAGAAAGTATAACAGACTTCGACTTTGCGACAGATGATATTACAGAAGCTATAGGGAAACTAAAAGCACACTCAGTGGCAGGACCGGACAAATGGAATGCCACACTGATCAAAAACTGCAAGAATGCAATCGCTGAGCCCCTATATTGGATATGGAGAAATACCGGGCATCCTGAAGAGCGCGAACATAGTCCCAATATATAAAGGAGGAGATCAATCCGAGGCCAAACACTATAGGCCAGTGTCGCTTACATCTCATCTCACTAAAATATTTGAAAGAATAGTTAGACAGAAAATCTATGACTTTTGGAAACTCAGAAAAAATTAAATGATAACCAACATGGGTTTCGGTCAGGCAGACCATGCCTATCACAACTAATGGAAAACTATAACAACATTATTGATACACTTGAAAGTAATGAAAACTATGATGTACTATACACAGACTTTGCGAAAGCGTTCGACAACTGTGACCATGGAATCATAATACATAAACTGAAATATATGGGAATAACAGGAAAAGTAGGGAAATGGATATATAATTTCCTCAGTGATCGGCGGCAAGTCGTTACAGTACAAGGAGCATCTTCATCAGAATCAGAGTTCCTCAGCTCACTACCACAAGGAACAGTATTAGCTCCACTACTCTTCATAATCATACTAACTGACATAGATGAGGACGTTACCAGAGACAGCACAGTAAAATCCTTTGCCGATGACACAAACATCAGTAGAAAAATAAGAAACCAGAAGATATAGGATCTCTACAAACAGACATGAACAGAATCTACAAGTGGACGGAAGACAACAATATGAAGTTTAACAATGAGAAATTTCAGCTGTTAAGGTACGGAAAAAGAGAAGACCGAAAATCCATGGAGTATTATATCCCAGATGAACAGGAAATTTAGAGAAATTATAAAGCAAAAGACTTAGGGGTTGTAATGACTGATGATGCCAAATTTGAAACACAAAATAAGATAGCAGTAAACAGAGCAAAGAGAATAAATGGGCAGATACTGAGAACCTTTAAACGAAGGGATAGAAATATAATGATTCCTCTACTGAAAACATTGATCATATCCAAATTGGAATACTGCTCAGTCCTGACATGCCCATATAAAAAAGAAGACATTAGACAGCTAAAAGGAATTCAGAGAAGCTTCACAGCCAAGCTCAATGGGTGCAAAGAATTAAATTACTGGGAAAGATTACGCGAATTAAACCTATATTCACTGGAAAGGAGAAGAGAGAGATACACTATTATTTACACTTTGAAAATAATGGAGAAACTAGTCCCTAATCTTACTCTGAACCCCGTAACTCCCCAAACAACAGTGGAAAGTAGAAAAGGAAGACTGTGTCGTGTTCCTAAATTAAAGGCTAGACAGGGAACATCCTTAACTCTGAAATAAAATAGTTTTGTTGTGAGAGGACCAAACCTGTTTAATCAGCTGCCCAAAGAACTAAGGAACACGAGTGGTGTTGCGGTGGACATCTTGAAAAGAAGATTAGACGCGTGGCTCAGAACAATCCCCGATGAGCCGGGCGTACTTGCTATGTGAGGTGGAGAGTACAAGAAACCAACTCACTACTTCACTAGGCCAACTCGAGAGGAGGGGCGACAAGCTTGACCTTCGTGAAATGAGGAATCATCGCACGGAACCTTTGAAAGTTTTTTTTACGAGTAATTTAGTATTTTTGTTTTTTGATTACGACTAATAATGAAATATTATAAGACTGTTTCAGGTTAAGACACTTTGAAGCGAAAGAGAGTTCGATTGACGGTAATAACAATGTCGAGAAATTGATGCTACTGAAATATTAAATAAAAAATTAATATAATAATAAAATTGGACAAATAATAAGGTACGTAATACCTTCTAATATTAGTGATTTATTACTTCATATTAGCTTATTAGCTCATTTATTATTATTATTGCTGTAATCGCATTAATTTATTTGTTGACGTTTTGTTGTTTAGGTTCTGTCATTGTATCGAAGGCAGTATGGTTGTTAGCCGTTTTCCTCTCAGCATTCACATATATGGATAAGCTGTTCTGAGTAGTCTGCATTACGTTATTGTAGTATTCTTACATTATCTACTGACAAAAAAAAATTGTCATTAAAAAATGTCAGTTTCAAAAGTAGCCGTAGCGATAGCGCCGCTATATTTCTAAATATGTAGCGACAACAGTAGCGCCGTTGTATTTTTTCTAGCTGTAGCGGTACTACGGTAGCAATAGCAGCGCTACATTGAAGAGGTAGCGCGCACGGCTTTGCTGATATTAAAATTTCCGTTTCAGGGGTTTCCGAAACTTATAATCTCTTCTTATGAATTTACTCAAATTTTTCTTTCGAGATTTTGAAAAAACATTTGAGGTATAAATTTTTGTTGGGGAAGTCCTTTCAACTTCAGTGGGTTGTAATCTCTTTGGCAAGTTGTAAATTAGTCATTTAAGTGATTTATTAAAAGATCTAAAAAAGAAAAATAACCTTTACCCATTAAGTCGAGTTTAAGAAGATAAAATGAAGTTATAGGTTTGAAATAGGTAAGACTAGCTATTATTACCAGATAGGTAGAACCACACAACCACTATCAACAACATTCTTTCTCTAGCACAACAACGAACGCAACACAACATCACTAGTGCGCTGAACCTCTGGTCCACTCCGGAGAGGGCGATCGGTTACCTGCGTACCGCCGGCTTGCTCGATCAGGGTGGGCTGATCGGTTAAACAACAACAACCACTATCAACAACATTCTTTTTCAAACCTTTTCCAATGTACAAAAAACATTCTTTCCAACAAAAAATAAATTGAATCCGAAGTTTATATAACCTTTCAACAACAACAACAACAACAACAACAATAATAATAATAGTCGTTTTATCTAGCAATAAGGATGGTTACTGCTTTCTTCTGTAAGGGAATGAGGCTGTCTTTTACCAAAAGCGATCGGTTTTCTTTAGTGTAGAGATTCATTTCACTTTTGGTTGCAGCTGTTGCTTTTCTCACAATCTATCTTTTTTGGTCGGAAGAAAAGACAGATTTTATCATAATTTCACCCTCTTTATAAGTCCTCATCTATCCTTCCACTGCTAACACGAAATATTAGTAACAATAAATTAAAAAGTGCTTCTTGGCGGACAGGATATGAACCCAACTTCTAAAACTAGCGTGTGTGTGTGTGTGTGTGTGTATACCTTTCAACTTTTCAAATGTTCCCTGCGATGATTCCTCATTTCACGAAGGTCAAGCTTGGCGCCCCTCCTCTCGAGTCGGCCTGGTGAAGTAGCGAGTTGGTTTCTTATACTCTCCACCTTACATAGCCAGGTACGCCCGGCTCATCGGGGATTGTTCTCAGCCAGGCCTCTAATCTTCTTTTGAAGATGTCCACCGCAACACCATTCGTGCTCCTTAGGTTTTTGGGCAGCTGATTAAACAGTTTTGGTCGTCTCACAACAAAACTATTTTCTTTCAAGGTTAAGGATGTTCCCTGTCTAGCCTTTAATTTGGGAACAGGACACAGTCTTCCTTTTCTGCTTTCCACTGTTGTTTGGGGAATTACAGGGTTCAGAGTAAGATTAAGGGCTAGTTTCTCCATTATTTTCCAAGTGTAAATAATAGGGTATCTCTCCCTTCTCCTTTCCAGTGAATATAGGTTTAATTCGCGTAACCTTTCACAGTAATTTAGTTTTTTGCACCATTGATCTTGGCTGTAAAGCTTCTCCGAATCCCTTCTAGTTGTCTAATGTCTTTTTTTTATATGGGCATGTTAGGACCAAGCAGTATTCCAATTTCGGTATGATCATTTTTTTTCAGTAGAGGAATCATTATATTCCTATCCCTTCGTTTATAGGTTCTCAGTATCTGCCCAGTTATTCTCTTTGCTCTGTTTACTGCTGCCTTGTTAACCTTGTTTGGGTTCCGTGCGTCGGTCTTTCTTCACACGAAGGTCAAGCTGGTGGCCTCGCCTCTAGTCCTGGCTTGGTGGAGGAGCGAGTTGCTCTCTTGCGCTCTCCACCGTACATATCAAGGTACACCCGGCTCATCTGGTACCGTCCTGAGCCAGGCATCTAGTCTTCTCTTGAAGACTTCAACTTTGACCCCTGTAATGTTTCTGAGGTCCTTTGGAAGCTGGTTAAAAATTCTTGGTCCCCTAACAAACAAGCTATTTTCCTTCAGTGTTGAGGAGGTCCCTTGGCGGGTCTTTAATTTGGGAACACTACACATTCTGCCTTTCCTATTTTCCAGCGTTGTCCAGATGGTAATTGGGTTTAGTTTGAGGTTTGGTACCAGTTTTTCGATAATTTTCCATATGTAGATTATGGCATACCTCTCTCTTCTTCTTTCCAGGGAGTACAGATTTAGTTTGCGTAGTCTTTCCCAGTAGTTGAGTTCTTTGCAGTCATCAATCTTGGCTGTGAAATGTCTCTGCATTTCTTCTAGTTTATTAATTTCTTCCTTTTTATATGGGGACGTCAAAACTGAGCAGTATTCAAGTTTTGGTATGATCAATGTTCTCAACAGGGGAATCATTACTGTCTTGTCCATCCTTTTGAACGTTCTTAGTACCTGTCCCGCGACTCTTTTTGCTTTGTTTATTGCTATCTGATTTTGTGTCTCGAATTTGACATCATCGGTCATTATTACCCCCAAGTCGACGACCGCTTTCGTGCTTCTCTGAATTTCTTGTCTATCTGGAACATAATATGCAGTCTTTTTAAGTTCCTCATTTCTACCACATCTCAAGAGCTGAAATTTCTCGGTGTTAAATGTCATATTGTTGTCTTCTGACCATTTATATATTTTGTTTGTGTCCCTCTGCAAGGCCTGTACTTCGTTTGCATCGCTGATTTTTCTGCTGATCTTCGTATCGTCCGCAAATGATGTTACTATACTGTTGCTGTCTATGTCTGTTAGCATGATAATGAACAGGAGTGGGGCCAGTACTGTACCTTGTGGTACTGAGCTGCGTACTTCTGATTCTGATGATGATACACCTTGAATTTTGACGACCTGTAGTCGTTTTCTGAGGAAGTTGTAGATCCATTTTCCCACTTTGCCTGTTATTCCCATATGTTTAATTTTATGTGCTATTATACCATGATCACATTTGTCGAAAGCTTTAGCAAAATCCGTGTATATAACATCATAGTTTTCATTGCCTTCAAGTGCATCTCGGACATTGTTATAATGCTCTACAAGTTGTGATAGGCATGATCTTCCTGATCGGAATCCGTGTTGATTTTCGTTGAATCTTTCCAATGTCTCCAAGAAGACAGATTTTCTCTCTGACTTTTTTTTCAAATATTTTGGTGAGGTGGGATGTCAAGAACACTGGTCTATAGTTCTTTGCTTGAGATCTATCCCCGCCTTTATATATAGGGACGATGTTTCCTCTTTTCAAGATACTCGGTATTTCCCCCAGTGTCTAGCGATCTTCTCCATATCCAGTATAAGGGTGTAGCTATTTCATTTTTACAGTTTTTAATTAATAGTGCGTTCCATTTGTCCGGACTATTTGCTATCTTATTTTGTGTTTCAAATTTCGCATCATCAGTCATTATAACTCCTAAATCTTTTGCTTTAGAATTTCTCTGAATTTCCTGTCCATTTTGGGTATAGTATTCCATGGATTTTATGTCCTTCCTTTTTCCGTACAGTAACATTTGAAATTTCTCAGTGTTAAACTTCATACTGTTGTCTTCCGTCCACTTTTAGATTCTGTTCATGTCTGTTTGTAGAGATCCTATATCCTCTGGGTTTCTTATTTTTCTATTGATCTTTGTGTCATCGGCAAAGGATGTTACTGTGCTGTCTCTGGTAACGTCCTCATCTATGTCAGTTAGCATGATTAAGAAGAGTAGTGGAGCTAATACTGTTCTTTGTGGTACTGAGCTGAGAACCTCTGACACTGAAGAAGCTATTCCTTGTACTGTAACGACTTGTCGCCGCTCACGAAGGAAATTAGATATCCATTTCCCTACTTTTCCTGTTATTCCCATATATTTCAGTTTATGTACAGGGTGTACATAAAGTCAGGATCTATTTTTGTGAAGCACTTGGAAATTATATGGAATTCAATCATAAAATGATAAAGTGGTAACATTTATTAAATAATTAAGAGTAGGATTCGACGTGACGCCCATCAGTATCCCTGCACAGCTCAAATCGTTCCGCAGCATTTCTAAACACATTCTGGAGCATTTGCGGGGTTATGTTATCTGCAGCAGTTCGTATACGTATACGTAAGTTTTCAAGACTCGTAATCTTCGTCTGATAGACGTGCGATTTGATAAAGCCCCATGCAAAGAAATTACATCATGTAACCACTATTGGTTACGGGTGCGAAGCAAAGTTGGACATTTAACAATTGAAAGCAGAGTCAAGTATCCATGCACAGTTCGTATACGTGTACGTAAGTTTTCAAGACTCGTAATCTTCGTCTGATAGACGTGCGACTCGATAAAGCCCCATGCAAAGAAATCTAAAGGGGTTAAATCTGGTCATCTCGCTGGCCAAGGTCTGTTGCTTCCGCGTCCGATCCAGCGATTTGGAAAACGTCCATTTAGATAATCCTGAACAATTTTGGCATAGTGACAAGGAGCACCATCATGTTGATAGACGACGGGGATAGGATTGTTAGTACCGTCGTCTATCAACATGATGGTGCTCCTTGTCACTATGCCAAAATTGTTCAGGATTATCTAAATGGACGTTTTCCAAATCGCTGGATCGGACGCGGAAGCAACAGACCTTGGCCAGCGAGATGACCAGATTTAACCCCTTTAGATTTCTTTGCATGGGGCTTTATCGAGTCGCACGTCTATCAGACGAAGATTACGAGTCTTGAAAACTTACGTACACGTATACGAACTGCTGCAGATAACATAACCCCGCAAATGCTCCAGAATGTGTTTAGAAATGCTGCGGAACGATTTGAGCTGTGCAAGGATACTGATGGGCGTCACGTCGAATCCTACTCTTAATTATTTAATAAATGTTACCACTTTATCATTTTATGATTGAATTCCATATAATTTCCAAGTGCTTCACAAAAATAGATCCTGACTTTATGTACACCCTGTATTATGATTCCATGGTCACACTTGTCGAACGCTTTGGCAAAGTCTGTGTATATTACATCATAGTTTTCATCACTTTCAAGTGCATCAATAATGTTGGTGTAGTGTTCCATAGTGTTCCATTAGTGATAGGCATGATCTGCCTGACCAAAACCCATGCTGGTTATCATTTAATATTTTTGAGTTTCCAAAAAGTTATAGATTTTCTGTTTAACTTTCAAATATTTTAGCGAGACGAGATGGAAGCGACACTGGCCTATAGTTTTTGGCCTCGGATCGATCTCCTCCTTTATATATTGGGACTATGCTCGCGCTCTTCATGATGACCGGGATTTCTCTCGTGTCTAGTGATCGTCTCCATATCCAATATAGGGGCTCAGCGATTGCATTCTTGCAGTTTTTGATCAGTGTGGCATTCCATTTGCCGCTGAGTGTGCTTTTAGTTTCCCTATAGCTTGAGTAATATCATCTATCGTAAAGTCGAAGTTCGTTATACTTTCCCCTTGTAGTTCTTCTTCAAAGAACGCGTTCCTATCGCATATCAGTTTGTCAGTTTTTGGGATACTGAAAGATGATTAGTACTGAGCTCTTAATATTTCAGATACTTCTGTTAGATCATCAGATAAAGCACTGTCTTCGTTTTTCAAAGGTCCAATAGTCGTATTGTTTTTCGACTTCTTTTTTGCAAAATTATAGAAGTACTTTGAATTAACCTTTATCGCTTCTATAGCGTCGACTTCTTTTTTCCGTATGCTTCTCAATTAGTTCTTGTATAACGCAATCGATACTCTGCAGTTTATCATTTAATACTTTTCTGATGTTGTTATCTTTACAGTTACTTAATTTTTCAGTCACTCTTTTTCTCTTTCGGAACAATGACCTCTTTTGTCTCTCGAACCTGCTTCTCTTTCCTCTTTGTTGTATTTTTGGGACATGTCTTTCCACAATTTCCAGCGTCTTGGCCTCGAAGATGGTTTTCCAATCTATTATTTCCATGCTGGATGCAACACCTTCCCAGTTTATAGCTTTGGAGTGAAAATTAAAAATTTCGAATTTGCTTCTTTCTGTTGTTCGTGTTCTTTCCTTTCCTGTTGCTTTTAAATTGGTTGTTATTTCAATAATGTTGTGATCCGATATTATAGTTGGGGATAGTTCTACATTATCAATTAGGTTGCTGTTGTTTGTGAGTACCAAATCTAGGCAGTTGTTTTTTCTTGTGTTTTCTGTTATTTCTTGTGTTAACAAATTCATCAGCTAGAGCTAGTAGCATTTTTACCTGCTCCTGGTCTTCCCGTGTGCCCCTCTTGTCCTGGTGTATACATATTTTTTCCTATCCTTTTATATTTCATGAATGGAAAATTAAAATCACCACAGAGAAAAATATATATAAAAGGTATAGTCATTTAAGTTTTACTGAATCTAAATGTAAAGCCTTTAGAAGGTTAAGGGCCGTATCGTTAGCCTCGCATAAAATTTTGAAGTTTTCTATTTTATTTGATGATCCATAGAAGGATGACCGATATTAAAAAAACATTGGTTTAGCGAGTAAAAAGTTCGTCCAACTTCTCGTTAATTGGAACTGAAGGCGTATTTATAGATGAGATACGTACAAAAATTGTCTGGAGGCTTTCCTTTAGCGTGAGAGAAATAGTCGATAGTGTGACTATTAGTAAAAAATATATTTCAAGTCAGCGTTAAACAGAATAGTTGTAACTCATGCTATTTAAAAATAAAGGTAACATCCAAGAAGCCCATTTCCCCACGATATGGGGGGTTGAGTGTACCCAAAGGGCCACCCATTAATCATTAGGCCCAAGCATTAACAGGATGATCGGCCAACTCAACCTAACACAGGGGGAAGCAGGCGCGAGCGAACAAAGAGTGCCGCCGCTCAGCGTCGACCACTTAACTACAGAGCTACCGGGTACCTTATCTTATTTGCTTTCAAATTTTCTCCGTAAACGCTAAGTCTACAGATTAACCCAGTCAACCCAAGCTTTTACAAAACTTCATACACTCTTATGAAATACAGAAAATCAGTAGCTCTTTCATAAATTCAGAAAGGAACGCATCCATCACAGATGAAGCCATTTGATCAAAATTTGTGAAGCTGCACGAAAAATATTATATAAATGTCTCGTAAAGTAAATATTAAGCTCTCATTGGCTAAAAATGTTCCGTTTCAAAGGCCTTTGTATGTGTGATAATGCGATTATGGACTAATCAGATTGAGGAATCTTTTAACAGCTAAATGGCATAATTCCACACATTCATCATATATATATATATATATATATATATCAGAAGACAAAAAGATAACGCAAAAGTGGGCGGAGTTTCGGATCTTGTTAGGAATAACTTTTTATTTCATTCAACGTTCAAATAAATAAATAAAAAAAAAAAAAATGATTCAATTTTGAAATAAGATTTTGGAGAAATTTAATTTGAAAATTTTATTCTCCCTAAGACTTTCCAACATTGCAAAATGCAATTTTTTTTCCTACCTTCTTCTTCTTCTTCTTCAAAGGTATTTCATGCAAATATAGAAATGTCCAAAAATTCGTTAAAAAAATTCACTAGTTTTGAAATTTAAAGACATCTGATTTAATGTATTTTTGAGAAGTTTTCCCCAAATTTCTAATAGAATTTCTTTCACGTTTTGAGAAACTTCCTTCAGATCACTTTTTCAAAAGACGAAACTATCGTTTTAGATATAGATATATATGTTACAGGGAATCTGTGTAACTAGGGATTTCATGAAACCCCTAAAATGTTCAGGGACTTCATGTAAGGTTAAGTCGTGATATTTTCGTTAAACCAACGGGAAAAATTATTGAATGCCCGGTTAGGTCAACTGTACCCCTTTGGCAGTGGTGGGCACCTTTAACCAAAAAGTTAACTTCGATAACGATAATCCGTTAACCCCAATTTTTAACACCGATAACGATAATCCGATAATTTTACTACAAAGTTAACGGAAGTTAACGATAATCCGTTAACGATAACTATTTCTTTACTAACATTTAAAAAAATCAAGGAAAAAAGCTTTAAAACCCATAGAAAATGTTTATTTATGCAAAATCCAATAATAAATAGGTATTTAACTGTATTTTTATCAAGTTTTGCAACTTTTTTGCTTAATAACTTTTTTTTTATTTTTAATAAAAAATGTACTGATTACATGTTTTGAAACCCTTGTAACCACTAACCATTAACTAAATTTTAATTTACCAGAGAATTATTATGGCGGGAACTGAAAGGTAAAATTAAATTTTAGGCACATTTATTAAAGACTATGACACAATGTGCTGGTTGCCCTTCAGAAAGACCAACTTCTCAAAGTTAGGCCCAACTGCCTGTCTTGACCTCTTGGCCCTCAGGATGTCCTTGCCGAGAGAGAAGAGCCGTTCCACTGCGGCAGAGGACGGAATTGGCAGACTGAAGTTATGGCGGTTTGAATTCATTCGCGGAGCGGTGATCTTCCGTGAATGACTCCTCGCAGTTAACGTGTTAACGGACTTTAACAGACTAAATATCGAGTTATCGGAAGTTAACTGGTCCGATAACGATAAATGGAAATTAACTTCCGTTAATAGTCCGTTAAAAAAAGTTAACTTCGTTAATTAACTGTTATCGGATTAACGCTTTAGTGCCCAACACTACCCTTTGGCGATTGGTTAAGTCGTGATATTTTCGTTAAAACTAACGAAAATATCACGACTTAACCTTACATGAAGTCCCTGAACATTTTAGGAACTTCATGAAATCGCTAGTTACACAGATTCCCTGTAACATATATACAGTATTTTAACGCTTCTCCCATCTTCACAAAATTGCTTAGTTTTTTTTTTAAGTACAAAATACTGAAACCATTATACAGGGTGTCGCATAAGTCCCGTACCATAGGAATTTTCGTTGTTGACTATAATACTTTCTTTGGAGAAGTGTAGTTTACGTCCCCCTGTGGTGCCTAGTGCAGTTTACGTTCCCCTGCATTATCCTAGTGTAGTTTGCGTTCCCCAACTTTGTCCGCGTGTAACTAATCAAATAAAACGTTAAAACTAACGAAAATATTAGGACGTAACCTAACCAATTGTCAATATATATATATATATTTTTTTTTTAATTGGGGTTGTTTAACCTTCTTCGCAACATCTAAGGTCATATGACGGAGGGGACGCACAGCTTTACATGGGATCCGAACCACGGGTCGCTACATAATCTGGACGCGGAGGACGGTCTCCCATCCAACTACTACCCAGACCCAATGTCGCTTAACTTCGCTGATCTCCGGGAAGCGGTGTTACGACATCGGCCACGACGTACGCCAATATATCTATTATATTGGCGTACGTCGTGGCCGATGTCGTAACACCGCTTCCCGGAGATCAGCGAAGTTAAGCGACATTGGGTCTGGGTAGTAGTTGGATGAAGCGGTGTTACGACATCGGCCACGACGTACGCCAATATATCTATTATATATTTTCGCCTTTCTGTCTGTCTGTCTGTCCTTTATGCAAGCGCAAACCGTTTGACCTAGAGCTACCAAATTTAGCACAGGAACCTCTTATGGGATGAAGAATGTCAACACAGAGTCGGTCAGCCTGTCTGTTTGTATTACGGGCGGCAATGTGAAGCTCAAGATTTTCATGACTGTTCTTTTCTATAGTTTTATTGACCAGATATCTGATCAGATTCAGAAATCTTGACACAATGTGAAGCTCAAAATTTTCACGGCTGCGTTCGTTTCTGTAGTTTACCCTGTCTGTTTGTCTGTTTGTCAAATTTATCCCGGGCAATAATGGGGGAAGGGTGGGGATGGGGGTAAGTGGGGGAGAGGGGTGTGGGTAATGGGGGAGGGGTGGGGTAATGGGGAGGAATGGGGGTAATGGGGGAGGGGTGGGGTAATGGGGAGGGGTGGGGTAATGAGGGAGGGGGTTAGCCCCCAAGTTGCATAAGGGGGGGTGAGGAGGTTTTGGGGGCATTCAGTTGACCTAACCGGGTATTCAGTTGACCTAACCGGGCATTCAATTAACCCGGGCAACGCCGGGTACCTCACCTATCTTTTATCTATTATATATTTTCGCCTTTCTGTCTGTCTGTCCTTTATGCAAGCGCAAACCGTTTGACCTAGAGCTACCAAATTTGGCACGGGAACCTCTTATGGGATGAAGAATGTCAACACAGAGTCGGTCAGCCTGTCTGTCTGTTTGTATTACGGGCGGAAATGTGAAGCTCAAGATTTTCATGACTGTGTTCTTTTCTATAGTTTTATTGACCAAATAATTGAACCGACAGTAATTGGGAGTTCAATTATTTGGTGAGGGGGGTTTTGGGGGATATCTGATCAGATTCAGAAATCTTGACACAATGTGAAGCTCAAAATTTTCACGGCTGCGTTCTTTTCTGTAGTTTAGCGTGTCTGTTTGTCTGTTTGTGAAATTTATACCGGGCAGTAATGGTGGAACGGTGGGGTAAGTAGGGGAGAGGGGTGGGGCTAATGGGGAGGGGTGGGGGTAATGGGGGAGGGGTGGGGGTAATGGGGAGGGGGTTAGCCCCAAGTTGCATAAAGGGGGTGAGGGGTTTTTGGGGGGCATTCAGTTGACAACCGGGCATTCAATTAACCCGAGCAACGCCAGGTACCTCACCTATTTTCGCCTGTCTGTCTGTCCTTTATGCAAGCGCAAGCCGTTTGACCTAGAGCTACCAAATTTGGCACGGGAACCTCTTATGGGATGAGGAATGTCAACACAGAGTCGGTCAGCCTGTCTGTTTGTCTGTTTGTATTACGGGCGGAAATGTGAAGCTCGAGATTTTCATGACTGTGTTCTTTTCTATAGTTTTATTGACCAAATAATTGAAACGACAGTAATTGGGAGTTCAATTATTTGGTCATGGGGGTTTTTGGGGATATCTGATCAGATTCAGAAATCTTGACACAATGTGAAGCTCAAAATTTTCACGGCTGCGTTCTTTTCTGTAGTTTAGCCTGTCTGTTTGTCTGTTTGTGAAATTTATACCGGGCAGTAATGGTGGAACGGTGGGGGTAAGTGGGGGAGAGGGGTGTGGGTAATGGGGGAGGGGTGGGGTAATTGGGAGGGGTGGGGTAATGGGGAGGGGGTTAGTCCCCAAGTTGCATAAAGGGGGGTGAAGGGGTTTGGGGGGCATTCAGTTGACCTAACCGGGCATTCAATTAACCCGGGCAACGCCGGGTACCTCACCTAGTATATATATATATATATATGCAGTGGTGTAGTGCTGTGGGAACGCGTGGGAACGGCGTTCCCTTACTTTTTTAGTAGAAGGAACGGCGTTCCCTCACTATTTCAAATATATCCGAACTTACAAATCTCTAACGTCATGAAATTTTAATTCCCACCCCTAGAAGAAATATGTGAAAGAATCATTAACTGTTTCATTTCTTTTAGCTTCGACTGAGGCAATGCTAGCCTATAAAGATCTGGTGAAACAGTCACCACGGCGTACCAGTTGTTAACTTTTTTTTAGTTAATCATTCCAGTTGTTAGCTATTTTTATTGATCGTACTGGATGTCGTATATCTAATGACACTGGAAATACTGCATCTTCAACCTTGGAATATATCCTAATATCCAGTGCATATGACCTCAAAATATCCCTGAAATTGGTCAGATTTCAAAAGATTTCCCGGGGGGCTTACAGTGCCCCCGGACCCCCAGCTGTATGGGCTCGCCGCGCTCGCCATTGTCTCCCCCGCATCTGAGTAACACTTTCAAAATGCGTTCCCCCACTTCTTTATTTAGCACTACACCACTGTATATATGTATATATACACAGGGTGTCCATAAGTCCGGCATCATAGGAGAAAGTCATATTTTTCTATTTCTACAAACCATAATTCATATGCTCGGGATGCCAATTTCCCGTCCACCATTCTGTTCAGTGACGAGGCTGTTTTTTATGGAAATGGTGAGGTAAATCGACAGAACACCCGCTACTGGTCTCAAAACAACCCTCACTGGTATACCTCTTCAAAGGAACAAGGTGCATCTCGGGCAGGGAAGTGGGCATCCAGCCACTCACGGACAACAAGAGCGAAGTGCGGAGGGGCGCCATCTTGCATAAATATCAGATCGTCGATGTTCTCCCATGTGCTGACAACCGGCCAGACCTCGTTTCGCAACATAGCAAGGTACCGCTCAGCATTCATGATGTTGCGCAGAAGGAACGGGCCCACAACCTGATCTGAGGTCATACCACACCACACCGTTACACTGAACCGATTCTGCCGTTTTTCAGCGGTAACCATGGGATCCTCTCCTGCCCAGTAGTGGCAATTGTGGCGGTTGACAAAGCCTCCGACGTGGAACACCGCCTCGTCGCTCCAGAGGATGTTGCGGAAGAGATGGGGCCAGTCTTCATACCAAGCCAGCATGATTTCCCTGAACTCCATGCGAATGTCGCAGTCCTCGTCCGAGAGAGATTGGCAGTAATGCGGCTTCCACGCACGCCAGTTCAGCTCCTTCTTCAGCACAGTTCGCACTGAGTAGCGGGAGAGTCCACTTTCCCGAGCTGCCTGGCGAGTTGACTTTCGTGGACTCCGTGCGAACATTTCCTGAACTGCCTGCACCGTCTCCTGGGCCCTGGATGTCGAAGGGCGACCACATCTTCGAACATCTGCCACAGACCCCGTGGTCATGAGCTTCGAGTGGCAGTTCTTGATTGTTTTCGGGTCCACTTGGGCACGTGGTCCGTGAATGGCCCGCCACCATCTTTGAACTCGAACCACAGATTGCCAAACTTCGTACCGTGCCGCCAACTGGGCACGCTCCTGCAGTGTTAAACGCTCAGCCATGTTACCCTTCAATCTGAAATGAAAAAAAAAAATGAACGTTACAATTGTACCACTTTAGAGAACACAAAGAGAACACTTTAGAGAAAAAAAGATTACCGTTACAATTGTACCACTTTAGAGAACACACCATAACAATATAACAATACAATCACAATTTAGACATAATTTATATGTAATTTAAATTAGGGAGCTACTTTCCGCCCACCCTGTATATATATATATATATATATATATATATATATCAGGGGCGTGCGGTGATGTATTGTGGTAGGGAATCATTTTAAATGGATTACCAAAAGTTTTTATTTTTAGGAAAAAGATATATATCAGGTAGTGAATCAAGGTCCATATTAATTGTATGTAAACACAAATTATATTAAAGATGAAATGGATACCTACGTAATGATAAAAAAACGGAAATATTTACCTTGTTTATATGTTAATTCAATCCTCCTATCCTTTCGATTGAATAAATTTATTACGTCTTCATAGAAACGATCGTTCTTCATTTCTTTGAGAAGCTTTCTTTCAATCGAGATTAAAGCTAGACTATTAAGTCTATCTTAACCTTGCGCATTTCTTGTGTAGCTGTGTATTCTTTTCAAATGGAGAAAGAACGCTTAACTGATGCGGGCTCGTCACTGGAAGACTCAAAGCTAATTCACAAAACTTCATCAGTTGATGTAGGGCCGTATCTAGCTTGGCATTTCGCAAATAGTGAAGTAATTCGTTCACTGGTTTTCCTTTCAAATTGGATTCAGTGTACAAAACCGAAAGCTCACTTCTCAAGCGAGGAACATCAAAATATTCTCCATAATTATCTTGCAATGATTGAAAAGCTGACTCAGGAAATTTCCTTATGTTGTCTTCCTGTTTTTAAATATCCAGGAGCTGAAAAAAGGCTATATTTTTCAAACTTTGAAACCTAGTTTCGATTTGGCGGCCGCAAATTGCATCCAAAATTTCATAAAATAGCCAAAGGGAAAGAGCTACACATTTTCAGATGTCGCTAGAAAATTAACTATAGAATTATATCTTGAATTTCTCGTAGTTATTTGTTTATTGCGTATCATGAATAGATAAAATAGTAATTATGAATAAGTTATCACTCATGTTATCTTTTCTCCATCTTTAGTTCAAGATTGTAGCTCACAAAAAGCGTATTAATATCTTTTAGGTTCGTTTAATTTCCGCAGTCAATGTGGTAAGTGGCAGAGTGAGCCTTAACTTCCAACCGGTCACGCGAGTTTGGTATCAATGAATAGATTCTATTAGTACCAAATTTGCGTGAAAGTTTTTTGGAGTTAAGCCCCATTGACATTTTACTGTCGATGTACGCATTTCTAAAAATGCTTCCTTTGAAGATTTATGTTAATTATGATTTTGTTTATTCAAAAAATTATTGACGTAGGTAACATTTTGAAAACCATCCAATTTTTTCTTTGTAAATAAATGATTTTTGTTGTCAATAATGCTCTTATTCTGAGATAGCCAATTTTCCAATGAAGAAAAAAAAAGCGGTGCTACTGTAGTATGCGGTCTATCTACGATTGGTTAGGTTTAATCATGATATTTTCGTTAAAACTAACAAAAATATCATGACTAAACCTAACCAATCGTCAAGGGCGATTGACAATGGGATGTAAACAAACAATTAGTAAACAAGATAAGAAGCTATAATTAAAAGGTAGACCGCCGAATCGTAGGTAGACCGCATACTACAGTAGCACCAAAAAAGCTCAAATCGAGTCTCGAAAAGGATGCATATCTGAGATTGTAGTACCCTACCTTTCCACTGCATACTCATGCGCATATTTGGGTAGTGGGCCACCATAGGTCGGCTGTGAGTTCGTACAATATCAGTTTTGTTGAGGATGGAAAAATAGTGTCACATTCAAACATTGCAAAAGACATTTTTCCTTTGCACATTTTTCTAATAAGGAAGCATTGCTTCCCTTGCTTTCACTGACTGCACGCCCCTGAATTATATATATATATATATATATATATATATAAATTGACGATTGTTTAGGTTAAGTCGTAATATTTTAGTTAGTTTTAACGTTTTATTTGATGGATTCATTTAAAAAATGTCTCCTAAAGATCCTAGTTTAGTTTACGTTCCCCAACTTTGACCTAGTGTAGTTTGTGTCCCCTTTTGCGTCTGGGGGACGTAAACTACATTTGCTCCCTTTTTTCCCTTTTAGGTAAGGGATGGCTGCGAAATTAACAATAACCGAAAGGGTGAGCTTGGTTTTAATGTATGGAATACCAGGTAATACAAATCGTTATTGTTAATTTCGCAGCCATCCCCTACCAAATAGAATTTTTTTTTTATAATCAGCACTGAAAATTCCTATAGTGCGCGACTTTTGCGCCACCCTGTATATAATGATATATATATATATATATATATATATATATATATATATATATATATATATATAATAAATAAAATTTCGGTCGTGTTCTAGTAAAAATTATTAATAAGAATATAAAAGGAATTCAGTGTTTACAAAATTTACGGAGTCATTTCATGAAAAATATCCAACTTGTATGATTTTTTTTTTATGTACGAAGGGCCAAGGGCCAAGGCCAATGCCCGCAAAAGCGCCCCCCCCACCCTCTTATTGAAGAAGAGCCAAAATCAAAGTCCGACGATTTTATGAATCGTGTAATAATTTTTTTTATTACGGAAACTTTAAAGTTGTAGAGAATGTACGACTTATACAGTAATTTAGAAAAAGACCCTCTTGACTAAAATTTCAAAACTACCAACCAACCAATTAAATATTTTATCCTTGAAAATTTCGTTGATAAAAACTCTTTTTTTTTATAAGTAATAATAATAATAATAACAAACTTTTTCCACATTTTACTTTAAATTTTAAATTCGATAAAAACTCAACTTTCTTTGAAGTCGAATGTGATTTTATTACGTCTGAGGGTTGTCATGGCAACGCAAATCAACATACGCCTTTTCCAACCATACAAACTACGTAGTTGCCAGCGTCGTAATTTCAATGGAACGAACAAACTAACAAATCAGGCAGTTAACGTGTGTAATACTGTATATCTTGAACGTTCTATTAATAAATATGTCAAGAACTGATTGGTTTATCACTGACGCAACCGAGTCGTCTGAAATTGTAATAAAATTATTTTAGAGCAAAGCCATTACTTCAAGTGGCTTAAAATGGTCGGTTTCAAAGGAGAATTTGGATTACGGTATTTTTATATTTTTTAATTCCTTTCATTAAAAGCATCAAAAGAGATTAACTACATAATTATATATATATATATTATATATATATATATATATGAGAGAGAGAGAGAGAGAGAGAGAGAATACGAATAAATTCAAGAATATGCGTTCAGATTCTTCTCATTTGTCAATAGAAAGAACATCAGTTCCCATTACATTTGCGATGCCGAACATTTCAATTTAGTTTCTGAATATAAACATGAAGATATTATTATATCTGAATTGACACAACCGGATATCCGGTCTTAAAAAAGAGAGAGGATATCATCTTTTCTTTTCAAAGTCGCTATTTGGTAAAAAGATTTATTTCTGACACTCTTTTTGGGGCATTGGGAAAAGGATTCTGTTCGCCTTTTCCCTATTTTGGGAGACGATTTTGGGATTAATCTTTCAGACAAGAATTTGTGTCCGCTTCTTATGATCCAAAAGAAGAAAAGAAGACGCGGACCTATCACTGAATAACGATTTAGTGTAAATACATCATTGATGGTGAGCTCTTTTTGCTAGGTTTTGAGACAGGATAAAAATAATTTACGGGCTTCAAACTGAGCTAGCTGGTTTTGGTCATTATTATATATATATGTATATATGAGAGAGAGAAAGAGAGAGAGAGGTAGGGGGGTAGGGGCAATTATCCCATTAGTTTAGTTGTCAGTCTTTGATGGGTTTTGTCGAGTGAAAAAAAAAAAATCCCAAAATTGAAAAAATTTCACGAACACATTTTGGGAATTCTTTTGTTGATTTGGAAATATTTTTAACATTTTTGACATTTTGTTTTATTGTTTAAATTATTCTTATCTTCCTTCTAAAATCTTAAAATTGTGAAAAGATTGAGACGGATATTAAAAGGGTACGACAAATATTTCTTTTTACCAGTTTCTTAAGTGTATATATATACACCGGGTGGACGAAAAAAACCTGGACACTTTTGTTTTTCCTACAAATTCGAAACTAGTCAAGCTAATACACCCAAATTAGTACAAGATGTAGCCAATAGTATAGTTACCATGTGCTAAAAATTTCAATAGAATTCGTATAAAACTTACCTTATTGAAATCGATGTTGTATTGGCCCCCCATTTTCTTGAATTACGGCCAGTACTCTCCTTTTCCACTGATCTATGGATGACTTGATTTTGTCTTGGGACACCCTAGGCCAAACAACCTCAATTCTTTGTCTAAGTGTTTCCAGGTTTGAAAATGGTTCCCTGCGACCATGGTACACCAATGACTTCAGCTCATTCCACACGAAGTAATCCAGAGGATTAAGTCAGGAGAATTTGTGGCCATTCTTCACTTTTTATGAATTCAGGAATGTTCGCCATCAAATATTCTTGGGATGCCTTGGCTGAATGAGATAGTGCATTGTCTTGAACAAAAATAAAGTCTTCGTTCGCCCCTCGGTGGTGTAGTGGTTAGCGTCGCTGACTGCGAAACCATCGGCCCCGGGTTCGAGACCCGACGGCATCCGGCGCGGAGCAAAACCCAGCTGTTCATCCTTCCACACAATAAAGAAAGTGGTTGGTAGATAAATGGGTACCCTAGGTGGCCCAGTGGTTAAGACGCTGGGCTGCTGATGGGGCGTGGTCCGGATTCCACGTTAAACTGTAGGTCTAAGGTGGAGTGAAAAGCTTGACCTTCGTCAGAATGAACAATTCGGGCGGAAACTAACCAAAGGTTACCAAAGGATACAAGTTTTGGCATTCTGGTAAAAGTTCTCCGAGGTGTTCAATGTAATTTTGCGAGTTCATTTTTGTTTTCTGTGGATCAGTAAAGAATAATTTGGTTTTTCCATTGTAAGAAACACCACAAGATACCATTAATTTCTTGGAAAATCGTGAAATTGGATGATAAAGACGGTCTGGCGGGATTTCCAATTTTGAAGTTAATGCATTGACTCGGTTGTTTTGTCGATTTGTTGATACAGTTATTGCAAAGTCGGACTCATCTTGAAAAAACATGCATTTAATGTCTGCTAAATTAAATTTCCTGTACAAAGAATTACACCTTTCTAACCGTTTTCCCATGGCTTCTTTTGTTATTCTTGGGGCACTCAATCTTTTAAAAGATCTGACTCCCTTACTTTTCATTATGTTTTGGACACTGTTGCGCGAAATATTTAAATTATTCGCCATTTTTCTTTGCGAAAGATGAGCACCAGGATTATTTTCCTGCGACAACGCATGCTCTTCAAAGTACCTTTCGTTTTCTCGAGTCCGAGCAGTACGCGGACGACCGCTGCCACGTTTTCTGTCAGTTCACCTTGATTGTCTAATTTTATTTATTACGTATTGTACTGTACTTCTTTTCCAATTTTTTCCCGGAAATTCCCTAATTATTTTTCTAGCACTCCATCCCTTCTCGGCAAAACACGCCTTTATAACAGCTAAGTCTTCTTTACTTAAAACCATTACGATAGAATTTTAATTAACACCACAAGAAAAAAAATAAGAAAAAACATTCCATCAGTCAACACTTCTTAAAGAAATCTGACACTGCTAGCCTACCAATTCGCCAAGTGGCCACATGATAGTGCGTCAGCGGAGAAGTGATAAATGTTGTGAAGGAGTTTAAATACCTGCTGGGGATGTGACACTTTTTTCTTTGACGTTTCCTGGAGTCGGAATGCTTTATGTAAAAATTCTAGATTTTTTGGGGGGGCTGGTGAAGTTTCCTAATTATGGAAGGGATAAAAAGAAGGGTATGACGCAGTTGTATGCCCGAGGGGTATTTTCTATGACAAAATTTTAATTAAACTGAAAAATCTTATATAGTGGAATTGGGGTGGATCAATTTGAAAATTTCCTCCCTCGAAATTTTCACTCGCGAATTTCTTATTCTTCGACAAAGACTGAAATGGTAATGACCGACATTGGGAGCAGACTTGGAATTGAAAGAAGTGATACCCTTTTCAAATTCTTTTTATTAGGCTAATTATTTGAATATGGTTTGTATCAAGGTGTACATCAGTATTCCGTGGACCCCTTAGGCATCCTTGAACGAGTTTCAGGGGTCCGCAGAAGACAAGGGGTATATTCTAATTCACACAAAATTAGAATATACAAATTATTTTCGCTAAGGGGTCCTCAAAAATAATCCATATTTTTGTATGGATCCACAAGTGACCACTGGTGTACATTAAAGAATTCCACCATCATCATATTTTAGTAAGAGTTTTCTGTCAGAAGCATTGGAGCAGTTCACACGTAAATTGAGAAGTATGGTGGATGTTTTAGCGTGACGGAAACAGACATTAAAATGGTTCTGAGAGCACTTGAGGTGACAAAAGAAATCCGTTATACGTGAGGATGGCCACACGGAGAGGATGAATAATAACAGAATCGAAAAAAAAGGGAAAGTCAGGCTACATACAGGGTGTCCCAGAATTAACTATCTATTTCAATGAAATCGGACAAATTTTTTAAAAACACACTTTTATTTATGTTTATCATGTTTAATATGTGTTAAAAATATATAAATTTCTAAATTTTTTTCATAATTTTATTTTCATAATTTTTTCATTATCTGGTCCAATGAAAGAGACTCTCCAAAAGTTAACGTGTAGCTTGGAATGGCCAAATCCAAAATTTATGGTGCTCCATCTTGTTGAAACACAACATTATCAAGAATGCCATCATCAAGAAGCTGTGGTTCGAGAAACTGCTGAAGCATATCAAGGTAGACGGTACCTGTTACAGTTGCCTCCGCAAAGAAGAATGGGCCATAAATTTTGGATTTGGTCATTCCAAGCCACACGTTAACTTTTGGAGAGTCTCTTTGCCATTCTATGACTTCAGAACGGTCTTTCATTGGACCAGATAATGAAAAAATTATGAAAATAAAATTATGAAAAAAATTTAGAAATTTATACATTTTTAACACATATTAAACATGATAAACATAAATAAACGTGTGTTTTTAAAAAATTTGTCCGATTTCATTGAAATAGATAGTTAATTCTGGGACACCCTGTATAGGAAGACTGTCGTGAGATGTGAAAGAGGAATGTGCAATAAGCAAGTGGCACAAATGTTTTGTAAAAAAAAAATTAAAAAATGCGCAGCGAGAGAGGTTTAGGAAGTTAAGTCGAACCAGGCCTTTTCACGAGGTTAAAAGAAGAGGCGGGGGGGGGGGGGGGAGCTATACTGAGTATTTTTATTTATAAAAATTATTTAGTAAATTTTTTAATCGTTGCCAAATATCGTTCCTTCGTGTTGACGGAATTACTTCTTGACCAATGTTCCCTCTAAGGTGTGCGCGTGTGCGCGCGCACACGCGTTGTGAAACCCGCGCACACAACAAAATAAAATGCGCACAGGCTCAAGCGTATCATGAGTCACGACAGTAAATGAAGTAATTTCAAAAATATACCGTCACACAAGGTCTGACCATTTGCATCAACATACTCTATAGTCGCTCTTTTAAGTATTAACCCCTTCCGCCCGACTTCGCCGACGACCGCGCAATTACGCAATATGAGGTTTTTTTTTACTTTATGTATTTGCATTTTTTTTCTTTTATACATTAACGCATTGAATATAAACTTTCTCTTTCTTATTTTTGCATAAAAACGAATAGTAATTATCTCATAATTCATAAAAAATAAAATTTTTTATTTTATTCCTATTTTGTGAATGCTAAAAATTGTTTTGAGAAATGATAACTAAAATAGTCATTTTCAATTAATGCTATTTTTATTTTATTTCTTTATTTTGTTGAATTTTATTTTACTATTTTTTATTTTATTCACATTTTTAGAATGGAAAAAATGTTTTATTTTTTAAGAATATATAATATCGTAAACAGTTTTTTAATATCCATTTAATAGTACCGTAATGATCGAGCTATCACCTTATGGAAATAATATTTATTAAGTATTTAATATTTATATATATTTAATTTTGAAGATAATAGCGCTCAGAAAAGTTTGCACAATTTTTCACCATGAACCTAAATGTATGCACAACGAAAATTTCTTGCGCACAAGGACTAAAAGAAATTAGAGGGAACATTGTTCTTGACCACATGACAATGCCGCTTTCCATTAGAACAACGCGGTTAAACGACGTTGCGTGTGTTTGATAGTTGGACTGGTGACCGTTCGGATGATGTAACGACCCGTAGATGGTTCGGATTCCACGTAAAGCCGTAAGTCCCCTTCGTCACATGACAGATATAGGTGGATATTACAAATTTTAAATTTTTCGAACCAGTATCAAATTAATTGGTTGGGTAACAATGAACCGATATTGTAAACATCGTAGCTAGTTAAATACTTCAAACTAATTAACCATTTTAATGTATGGAGAGGTGGGGGGGAGGGGAGTTGATATTTCTGCGGGCGTTCGCTCTTGGCTTTTTGTTCCTGCATAAAAAAATACGAAATTTATACGATTTATTAACGATAAAAACAAACGTGAAATTAAAAAAAATCAAATAGAAACGACAAATCCAATTTGCTAATTTGAAAACTTGGAATTGATATTAAAGAGGAGGAGAAGGGGTCACCACTTCCCCTACGTTCCGCCCGCAGCATTTGATTGAGTTTATAATGAGAAGGAAGCAAGTATAGGAAAAAATTCCTTAATTTCCCACTTTAACTCATGAGCGAGTTTTATTGGAGAGTATAATGAGTTTTATCTAATGAAAATCCTATACAATAAAGCTTGAGAATGCTCTAGTGATTGGATCCGAAACGTTGCTATTTCTGCTTTCCTTTTCCTGCGTGAAATACCTTAATAGGAGGTACCTAATATTTTTATTACTTTTTATAAGCTATTAGAGAATTTTTTAAATTTATTTATCACTTTTATAAGAGTATAGCTTCAAAATAGAACGGGTGACCCTCAAACAAGAGTGCCACGTTGTTTACTAATGATAGAAAACTTAATAATTATATGGTATAACTATTTTAAACAAAGTTCAAAATTGGCCTTTGGTGTTTACTGTAAAATGGTTTTCTTTCAACTGTTATATCGTAAGGTATGGTGAAATACCAATGGGTATGAGAAAGTGAATGGGTATGGTATTCAGAAAATTAAAAGAGATGAAAGGAAGTAGCGAAACGAACTATCGTAAGCATTAAGCAATTTATTCAAAGACTTATATAAAAAGTTAGGTCATGATGATAATTTGAGTCGTTTGACCTCCCTTGAACCGGCCATGGACATATGAAGGGGGGGGGGGGGATCTATAGCTTTACGTGAGATCCGAACCACGGGTCGCCACATCATCTCGATGCAAAGGACGTTTCTCCCGTCCAACTACAACCCAGACTAACCATCGCTTAACTTCTCTGATCTAAAACGTAAACCAAAGAAAAGTTAGGCCACACCCTCATAAGTAAAAGCCCAAAGGTGAGATTGTATTTTTTAAGGGTACGTTGAAAACTGGTGCATGCATAGTTTCTATGCAATCTGAGTCGTCATCGTGATCTACATTAATCAAGGTAATTTCACAGATCTTTTTCTCCCTTTTAATTAAATTGTCAAGGCTAGGGCTCAGGTGACAATTTATATGTAAAGAATACAATAATTTACATATCGGCTAAAGATCAGCTTCGCCCATTATCCTATCACGTTCTGTGTGAACCTAGAGTTTATTACAATAGTTTCTAACTGACTTTAGATAAACTAAATGTGCCAATCAACCCCGGTCCCCTATATTATATATATATATATATATATATATATATATATATATATATATATATATATATATATATATATATATATACAGGGTGTCCCGTAAGTCTGGACCCATAGGATTTATAATATATTTTTTTATTATGTTATTATCATTATTTTATTATTATTATTTTTTTTATTATTTTTTATTATGATTTTTATTTGTGGGGCCACTTGAAAGCCAAAGTGTACGAGGTCAAACTTCAGAACATTTTCCACCTTAAAGCACGCATTGTGGGGGCGTGTCAAGAAATTTCTGCGACTGTGATTCAGAAAGTGCTGTCGCAGTGGAGATTGCGTCTTCAACTATGTGTGCGACACAACGGCGGACACTTTGAAGAGATTATGTAATAAATTTTTGGACTATTTTGTAATTTTATTATTTTTCCCTATGGGTCCAGACTTACGGGACACCCTGTATATATATATTATATATATATATATTATTTCACGAAAGTAACACGTGAAAAATATTTATGATGAATAAAACCACGAAGGAAAGGTTTTATTCGTGGTTTTATATATATATATATATATGTTACAGTTAGTATGTAAAATTAGATAATTTATAAACTGACAACTTCAGGCAATGTGTCAGATTGGTGATACACGCAAAACCTAACCTTTCTGGTAATACTGCATACGCATGTCCATAGGTATTTTCCAATATGTTGCCCTATAATTCATGGCTAAGTTAGGTTTAATTAGGTATTAAGTAAATCGAGCATTTGGCACATTGCCTAAAATTTCAGTCAATTTATAAACTGCCTAATTTTAGTTTTAGACATTGACTGTAACATATATATATATATGTTACAGTCATTGTCTAAAATCAGGCAATTTGTAAATTGACTGAAATTTTAGGCAATGTGTCAATTTGATGATACAAACAAAACCTAACCTAACCTAACCTAACCTAATGAATTTTTAGGCAGCATATTGGGAGCATGCATATGCAGCATTACCAGAAAGGTTAGGTTCAGTTAGATTATGTTAGGTTAGGTTTTGTGTGTATCATCAATTTGACACATTGCCTAAAAATTTCAGTCAATTTACAAATTGCCTGATTTTAGACGTTGACTGTAACATATACATGTCACGGAAATGGGACTGCCGGTAACCCCAGTCGTAACGGTAACAGACCCCTATAAATAAATATTTTGCCGGTGATACGTAAGGTTTGTGTTTCAACGAAGCACGTCTTATCATCAAGTTATAGCTAATAAAAAAAAACCTTCCAAGACAAACTGTTTACAAGAATAAGAATGTAAACCGAAAAAAATGACTATGGCAGGTATAAGAATGACCCGGGAAGAAAGACCCAGGAAGAAAGACCCAGGAAGAAAGACCCTGGAAGAAAGCCCCAGGAAGAAAGACCCTGGAAGAAAGCCCCGGGAAGAATGACCCGGGAAGAATGACCCGGGAAGAATGACCCTCCTAAAAGTCTTTTAAAACCCCACCCGTAAAACCTTTAAGATATCAGTGAAATAGCCAGAGTTAAAAAACTATTATGGCAAAAGTAAAACCCTAACAACTCTAGACCAATGACCAGAATAAGAACGTAGCCTAAAGGATCTTATACAGGGTGATTCACTCGCTGGTTGCTCCCAGAGTATCGTTATACTGTATATCCGCTAGGGATACGAACGAGTGAGTCACCTTGTATGAGTTAAAAAGGTGAAAAAATGCAAATATAAATTAGAAAAAGAAAATTAATAAAATCATTACGTAATTATGGCAAATGCTATAAAAACCACTAGGCAGGCATACTGCAAAATACAGGGTGATTCAGAAGTCAGGTTACATAGGGCTTTTCTGTTTCTTTGCAGGTAAATGAGTTATGAGATGTTATCGAAGGAGGAGCGCATTGATGTGATATTCTTAGCTGGCTGCACAAGTGCATTGCCGTTAACGGTGGCCATATCGAACATGTGATGTGACTATTCCCCTGTATCATTACATAATACAGTATTTCCCTATGTAACCTGACTTTTGAATCACTCTGTATAATAATAATAATAATAATAATAATAATAATTGGCCAGAATAAATTTTTTTTAAATTCAATAATTTGAACAAATTACCAGTTTAACGCGAATCTTACCATAACGTTTTATATATATATATTTTTTTTTAAGGAGGAAGGAGGGGCCAAGGGCGAGTAGCCGCAAAACGCCACCCCTTTGGAAGAAGAAGATAGCCAAAATCAAGGTCCAGGGTTTTCGAGATGACTAGACACTTTTCGTTTGAAATATTGGAGGTCATAGACAGTTGGGGGGAAAGATGGATTGAGGAAGATCGTTCCAGAGTTCACCGCTTGAGTAGATGAAAGACTGAAAATACGGATTAATCCTTGCGTTAGAAAGTTGGACGGAAAAGGAATGATAAAGTGGCAAATTAAAGATGAAGGCACAGATAGAAGGACAGAAACCGAAGGAGGGCAGTTTCGAAATTAAAGATTTGTGCCAGACTCTATCAAAAGCTTTTGATATGTCTAACAGTCACTCTAGCTCAGTGGTGGCCAACCGCGGCGCATTGCGCCAAAGGTGGCGCATCAAGTACTTTGAAGTGGCGCATCGAGGTCTAGTATGAATTGTGCTAAATTTTCACTTCTAACACTAAATATTAAAAATCAAAGATTTAAGCAGTTAAGATGTAGTTAACTAAAAATTAAGGTAAATATTTTTCACATTATATTTCTATTTAAGGTAAATATTATATTATATTTTTATTTTTACTTACAAGTTATTAGTAATTTTTTCACAATTTTTTTTTTTTGGCGCATCCGAATTAAACCTAGCCTAAAAATGGCACGCATCAATAGCAAAGGTTCCACCGAAATCCCGAAAGGAGGATGACGAAGAGTCGGAGAGATATGCGAGAAAATTGCCAGTAGAGCGTCCCTTGCGGAACTCATAGTGACGATCTGAAAGAAGCTATGATGTGTTCAATACAATATCACAACCACTAAGGAAGCAAAGCAAATAAATACATGCAATGGGGATGTTTACCCTTCAATGGCCATTAGAAACGTATCCATTTTTCGACGACGCCTAAATCTTCTCGACTCGGATCTCTTTAAGTGAGAAAAAAATTCATTAACTTTTTACCTTTTCCCTTTTCCTACATCCTTCGCTGTTCCTAACAAACTAGAAACTATATATAGATGTTACAAAACATAAAAGAAACTCACTATTACGAATTTTAAAAATAATAAATAAATCGTATGAAAATAACGCTCGTGTAGATAAAAGAATTAAAAAAAAAGGAATATCTTCAACATAAAATTCAAGAGAAAAAGGGAACTTCAATTATTTTGTAGTCGGGGGAATTTTCCAAACAGATATTCAGTTTTGAAAAACTTTCAGCACCAGTTAATAATGCAGGTGGAGACGAGTGCTCCCTAAAAGTTTATCCAGAAAAAGGGAAACCCACAACATATATATATATATATATATATATATATATATATATACATATATATATACTGTATATATATGTATGCGGCGAAATCCATGGTTTTGGTTCAGTGTTGAGATATTTCACGCAGGAAAATGAAAGCAGGAGTAGTGACGTTTTGTTCCAATCACTGAAGCATTCTTAAGCTTTATTAATTAACAGAAAAAAACAGAAAATCTTTTGACTACTCTTAAAAGGCTTAAAAAGTGGGAAGGGAGAAGGGAAATCTCGAGGGGCTGGAAGATGGGTGTGGTCACGGACGTTTGGTGTGGTTGGGTTCTTATATATATGGGTAATATATACAGCGTGTCCCAAAGAAATGTATACCCACTTTGTTCGATAATACCAGCTATGAGGATAATAAATATATTACTTTTTATATGTTTTTTAATAAAGAATTTTCTCCTGAATCTAATAAATATGCAATTATTTTTATTAAAAATTGAAAAACAAAAAAGTTACAGATGTTTAAATTATAATTATTATTTTCGAGACTTCATGTGCGATATTTTCTAATATTTTAACCGACTGTTTTGAGATACTTATGTTTAGTGTTGATATTGAAGCATAAATGTTGTAATTATTAGTTAATTCAAAAAATTTACAAATTCCATGGTTAAATGACACTTTATCTAAGATGTTCGACGTCTTCCAGAACGTTGTTTTTGTAAGTTTTGCACAGTGCCGTCGGTTTCAAACTTATCTCGTATACGTGCAATTGTAATCCGCGTTGGTGGTTCTGTTTCAAATTCCCGTCTCCACTGTCTTTGGACTTCTTTTATGTTTTCTGATTTCAAGTACCACTTTAATACAAACTTACGTTGGTCGAATGTTAGTCTTAAGTTGGCCATTTTTAAGGGCAATTCTCACTTACAGTAGAAAAGAACAAACGTCGCAGAGTTATAAGATGTTAGATAAGGTTAGAGCAAAACTGTAGTCTTGCCTAATTAGAACTCAACGAAATGGCTAGGCTAAGCTAGGCACTAAACATAAGTATCTCAAAACAGTCGGTTAAAAGGCAGGCCAGGCCATAAAAAAAATATTAGAAAATATCGCACATGAAATCTCGAAAATAATAATTCTAATTTAAACATCTGTAACTTTTTGTTCTTCAATTTTTAATAAAAATAATTACATATTTAGATTCAGGAGAAAATTCTTTATTACAAAACATATAAACAGTAATATATTTATTATCCTCATAGCTGGTATTATCGAACAAAGTGGGTATACATTTCTTTGGGACACGCTGTATATATATATATATACTTTGTCCAATATTTTTACTCTTGAAGAGGTATAGCGATGTACGAAAATACTCGGAAGAATTATTTCTATTTTGTTATAGTAGGTTAACATAATATTACATTAATTAATTATTTATTAACTAAAATTTGAGTGACTCATTTAACAAATTTTATGTTAAAATACCAATTTAAGAGTTTGGAGGAGAGAAATGAGGGATTAAATTTGCAATTCTCCTCCGAGTCTGTTGATCTTCTGGAAACAATTCTTGAAATTGGTTTCCAAGTTGAGCCAATTAATGACTGCACTGTATCGCTAAAGTCCTTTCCTTCTTTCTCCAACGTCAGCTAACGCAGCGAGCGAGTCCAAATTCCTTACTCAGTTCTTGGCGACGTTAATAAAACTTTGATTAATTAAAGCATGATCGAGGGTCATATAAAAACTTCCTAAGTACTTTAGCGAAACTTTAGTTTTGCAGAAGCCAAGAACTGTCTAATGACTAATGTAAGGAACATTTACGAAGGTTTTAAATCTATCTGTTACGATGGGGAAGGAAACAAACATGGATTCGAATGTTTTGTACTATTATGTGGCACTTAGTGCCAACACGAATTAAAGCAAGAAAAAAAGGGTCGAGGGGGGAGGAGGCACTTACTAGAGTTTACGTTGTTGCTGTCAATATAATTTCTTTTTACTTTAGTGAAAATATGTTACAAATTTTCATTCGAAGATTGAAGGCATAAAAATAATGGCACTGTAAGAAGTGCCAAATTCGTTACCGAAGCCGTGTCAAAACAATACTCTCAATAATGACTGTCATTATTTAGAAACTTTGTAAATCTTTTATTTATATATATATATATCAGGGATGGGAAACTGAATCGAACTGGAATCGATAAACTGATAAAACCGACATTATTTTATGAACTGAAATGGAAAAAAACTAAAAACTCGAACTGAAAAAAATTCTGACAACTAAAATCGAAATTTGAACTGAAATTGAAAAACAATCAAAAACTGAAATCTGAATTCGAATAGATTAAAAATAACCGTTTTGCGTTTCAGTTTTGAGGAGCATTTCGATTGCAAGAAAATAGAAATAACGTGAATTATTTTCCTTTTTTTGCGACTTAACATTTGTATGGATTTAAAATATCTATTTATCCTTTAATCTGAAGTAGAACAGGCGCGTGCGATTAATCATTTGACCCAACTTCACACGAAAATGGAATCGACATCTTCGGCAAGCTTGGCATCGACATCTTCGGCAAGCTTGGCATCCAGTACATCAGAGGATGAGTTGGAAAACATGCTTAGAGCTGCTGCAAAAATAAAGAAAAACTCAACCAGTGCTACGAATAGAAGCACCATTTCGGCTCTTCGAGATTTTAAGAATATTGAAAGAATTTCAGCAGACAGTAACCTAATTGCGTGGTGGAACGCGATGAATATAAAGCATGAGGAATTATACAAATTGTCTTTAGTTGTACATGCTGTTCCAATGACGCAATTTAGTGTGGAACGGCTTTTTTCTCTTTTCAGATTGATTTTAAATCCTCAAAGAAACAATTTGTTGCCCGAAAAACATTAACAATATTTTAATCGTTCGCTCTAATTTTAACACGTGAGTTTACGAGTATTTGTATTTTGTATACAATAAATAGAGGTGCATTTAATTGTTTTATTCCCCGTTTTAATACTATTATTTATATTTTATACGTGTCGTGCGCTTTAAAATTTAAAAAGTTTACGAATTAATAAAACATTTCGAATTGAAAGTTTTTTGGTAAATAAAACTTTATGTGAAAGAAATGAAGCGAATTAATAAAAAAAAATTAGTGTTTCGTGCTGCTTCAGTTGGCTATAGATGCCTACATGTTTAATCGTACGAAAGTAAAGATAGTTACTAAAGCAAATTCTCTCTTTGAAAAACAGAAATCGAATGCAAATACAAATATAAAATTAAATCTGAATTTGTCAATAGGGTAACCCCCCCCACCCCCCCCCCACCCCCCAAAAAAAATAATATAAATAGTACAAAGAAATTCTAAAAGAAATCTGAAAAAAACCTCTGGAATCGAAATTTAAATTGAATCGAACCGAAAAATATAAAACTTGAATCGAAAAATAAACTCAAATCGAAAAAAACTTAAAACTTAAATCGAAACTGAAGTTGATATTTTTGAAAACTTAAACTGAAATCGAAAACTGGACTTAAAAATTTATCAGTTTCCCATCCCTGATATATAATATATATATATATATATATATAAATATATATATATATATATATATTATATATATTATATATATATATATATATATATATAACTGCAATGACCGCGCAGTATATAAATGAATAGAAACGACATAAGTGTTAAGGAACGTTTCTGCAATTGGAAGGCCCTGGGTTCGATTCCCGGGCGGTTCGCCTCATTTTTCATTATTCGTTATCTCTCCTCCTCGTGTGCATTTATATCGTTGCTTAGGCATGAAATAACACACACGCAAAATTTTATGACTCTAGGCTAGGGTTTAAAAATACGTTTTTGACTACTAAAATATGATATTCATCGCTCTGCCGGGGGCAGAAGATGATTACCTATTAAGCTAAGATTTTGCAGAGGCTATTTTCTCATGCATGCACAAGTTTTTGTCTCTATTAGAATATGGAAATCGAAAAAAATGTAAAATCGATCCACCCTAATGTAGAGGAATTACGGCATTTGATTGAGTGAGGCCCGTGGTGTAATGGTTATCATATCTGACCGGCAATCGGAAGATCCCGGGTTCGATTCCCGGGTGGTTACCTCATTTTTTCATTTGTTTCGTTCTCTCGCTCTCATCTTGCGCGGAATATTCTCCTATACAAGCGTCGTTCTTTACGTTAATTATACTGCGTGTTTGCAGTTTAAATGTATATAATGTACGGCATGCGGGAGGTGCCCCCTTGGGGCATTGGTTTCTGCGCGTATGTAGAGGAATTACGGCATTTGATTGAGTGAGGCCCGTGGTGTAATGGTTATCATATCTGACCGGCAATCGGAAGATCCCGGGTTCGATTCCCGGGTGGTTACCTCATTTTTTCATTTGTTTCGTTCTCTCGCTCTTATCTTGCGCGGAATATTCTCCTATACAAGCGTCGTTCTTTACGTTAATTATACTGCGTGTTTGCAGTTTAAATGTATATATACAGGGTTATTTACAATGATTCATCCGATTTCAACTGAGAATACTTCCGTACCTATCAACCGTGCATCAACTGGGCATACACCACATGAAAGAGGAAATCTCCGAGTTTTACAAGATCACCGCGAGAGGGCTCCAAAGTCACGCCGTGGCCTAGCCTAGCAACAAACAGTCAGTGTGAAAATGACGTCCGCACAGCAGAAGGCGTTTTGTGTGTTGCAGTTTTTGAGCTGTAAATCCGTAGTCACAGTGCAGCGTGAGTTTCGTCGACGTTACAGAACAGATCCACCGGGTGCTCAGAGCATCCGTCGGTGGTATCGGCAGGTATCGGCACTGTGACTACCGATTTACAGCTCGAAAACTGCAACACACAAAACGCCTTCTGCTGTGCGGACGCCATTTTCACACTGACTGTTTGTTGCTAGGCTAGGCCACGGCGTGACTTTGGAGCCCTCTTGCGGTGATCTTGTAAAACTCGGAGATTTCCTTTCATGTGGTGTATGCCCAGTTGATGCACGGTTGATAGGTACGGAAGTATTCTCAGTTGAAATCGGATGAATTATTTTAAATAACCCTGTATATACTATATATATATATATATATATATATATATATATATTATATATAATGCGCCTCGGTGGTGTAGTGGTTAGCGTCGCTGACTACGAATCCATCGGCCCCGGGTTCGAGACCCGACGGCAGCCGGCGCGCAGCAAAACCCAGCTGTTCATCCTTCCACACAATAAAGAAAGTAGTTGGTAGACTAGCGGAGCGACCCGGCGTTGCCGGGGTGGATGTTGAACGCTATATATATATATATATATATGCCCCGTTAGGTAAACTGAATGCCCGGTTAGGTTAATTGAATGCCCAGTTAGGTCAACTGAATGCCCGATTAGGTTAATTAAATGGCCGGTTAGGTCAACTGAATGCCCGATTAGATTAATTGAATGCCCGGGTACGTTAATTGAATGCCCGGTTAGGTTAATTGTACACCCTTGACGATTGGTTAGGTTAAGTCATGATATTTCCGTTAAAGCCAACGAAAATATCACGACTTAACCTAACCAATCGTCAAGGGCGTACAGATGACCTAACCTGGCATTCAATGAACCTAACCGGGTATTCAATAATTTTACCATAGGTTTCGTAATGATCTTGATGACGTCATTTAATGTTTTAAAATTAATAATTTAATTTATTAACACCCACGTGCACAACCTCGGGACCTAATAAATATGTGTGTGAAGTTTCATGTTTGTAACTGCTTCCATTTTGGAGTTATGGCTGATGGCTGGAACACACACACACACACACACATACACACACACACACACACACGTCTTTTTATTATTATTATTATTATTATAGATAAACAATAGACTGGTACAAATTTATAACCGAAAGACTTCCGAAAATCAACAATTTTTGATAAAGAAAAGGGGAAAATTGGTTTTGTAGGCCTAGGGGGTCCGAAATTTTCATAAAATGGAAAATAATTGCTATTTTCTTACTTACAGTGACAGGCATAATGATATTCAGATACCTAATAGAAATTTTGTAATATTTTAAAGTGGGGAAAATAAATAATTTTCTAAAAATGATCTTCAACTATAAAAGCGCATCTAATCAGATAACTTAATTAACGTATTTCTATGACAACTAAAAAATAGAATGATAAATCAATATCCTATCAAATTGTTTGTGTATACGTAAAATTATTTGTACAAAAGCCACAGTAATAAAACGCACAAAAGTCACGGTAAATAATTTCGAGTGTGGCTCGTTTAACTTTAAACTCGTGTTTATTTAAATTGCCCATTTTAATTATGTAATTTTTTGTATTGAATCGATAAAGAAATCTTTTGTGAATCGAAAAATGTTAAAATTATAACAAATATCAAAATATTTTGTATAAAAATCATTGAATTTTAAAAATGCATGTTTGTTTTTAGTTTTTTGCAAAAAGTTCTTTATGAATTTTAAAAATATATACTTTTTTTAAATTGAATCGATAAATAAATCTTTTGTGAATCGAATGATATTAAATGTTTAGTAAATATTGACTTATTTTGTGCCAAAATTATGATTAAAAATGAAAAATTAAAAAAATGCGTGTACAGGCATGGGAAGAACTGTACCACTAAAAGGGGGGAAGGAATTATGTTAGGGAATTTTTTTTAGCATGGGCACTGCAGAATAAAAGACGCATCGAATGGTGAAAACCGCATTGTTCTACACCAATTGTAGCGACCTGTAGGTGTGCGCAAAAAAACTGTTACATATATATATATATATATATATATATATATATCTATCTATCTATCTATCTATATATATATATATATATATATAAGGCTTCATTTCTGAAATAGTATATTAGATAAATGGGTACCCTAAGTGGCCTAGTGGTTAAGACGCTGGGCTGCTGATGGGGCGTGGTTCGGATTCCACGTTAAAGTGTTGGTCTAAGGTGGAGTGAAAAGCTTGACCTTCGTCAGAATGAACAATTCGGGCGGAAGCTAACCAAAGGTAACCAAAGGTTTTTTTTATATATATATATATATGCGCCTCAATGGTTTAGTGGTTAGTATCGCTGACTACGAATCCATCAGCCCCGGGATCGAGATCCGGTGACAGCAGGTGGCGCACAGCAAAACCCAGCTGTTCATCCTTTCACAGAATAAAAATTGGTTGGTAGATAAATGGGTACCCTGGGTAGCGTAGTGGTTAAGACGCTGAGCTGCTGATTGGGAATTCGTGAGATCGAGTCCGGGTGAGGACTTTGTAATTTCTGATCGCCCGTAGTGAGGCAACATTCGGATTCCACGTCAAACTGTAGGTCTAGGGTGGAATGACAAGCTTGACCTTTGTTAGAATGAACAAGTCGGGCAGAAACAAAACCACGGTTAACCAAGATTATATATACAGGGTGTTTCATAATTCTGGACAATCTTATGACAATGTTGTATTTTCAACATACTATTACTGAAGGTGTTCAAATTGTTCACCCTCAACTTTACGACACGTCATTACTCGTAACTGGCAAACCCTCTGAACACTTTTGATTGTTTCAGCAAAAATTCGCTGCAATTCCAGTCTTAGATTAGCTTTCAAATCCTCAATTGTTTTTTGTCGGAAAAAAAAAAAAAAAACTGTCTCCAGACATAAAAACACCCTGTCTGGAAACAGTATATATATATATATATATATATATATATACGAAATTATAAAGGAGTGGCTATAAATTATATTATTTGAGATTTGTTGTGACCTTTTTCTTTCAAAAGCGCTCAAATACTTCGTGATAAACTTTGTTGATTTTTAGTCGTTGGAAATATCAATTTGTCGCATTAACAAATTTATTCCAAAGTTCGTCTGTAGATTTATCTTTATTTTTAATTATTTTCCCTATCACCATGCGTGACGTCACAGTCACGTGACCGTGGCATCGTCAATCACTCCATATTTGTTACATTGCAACATTGCAAAGGCGGAAATACTGATAGAATATTTACGCGGAAACACCGTCGTATCGTCATCCACCCAAAGCTTGTTTCGCTAGTAGTATGACTGCAAAAGGTTAGAGTGCAATGCAATTGCAAATGTTGCAATGAGTGCCAGTGCTCACCCCAGTGCCAACCCTTCCTTGTTGCAAGACCCCCCTTCCCCAGTGCCAACCCCAGGGTTCCAAAAAAAAAGAAAGGGCGGGAAACTCCCCCAGAAAGCTGGGGGAGTCCATGTGACCTCTTTGGGGGAGAAGTTGGGACGGCCTCACCCCCAAAGGGGTATACCTAACCTAAGAGAGAGAGGAGGAGGAGAGAGAGGAAGAGACCATCCAGCTCCCACGAGAGGCAGAAGCTCAAAAACTGATCATGGTAGCAGCACTTGACTTAGAACTCGAAATCCGCCAGTTGGCGTAGAAGCCAGTGCCTCCAGGCATTATCAGCCAGTTGGCACAGTGTATACATCGCCTGGACACCCAAGAAGCGCACATAAACGCACACAGATCCCCTATTATTACACACACAGCTATATATACACACCAATTATTTATTTATAGATGAGTATCCAGAGAGAGAGAGAGAGAGAGAGAGAGAGGGGGAGAGAGAGAGAGAGAGAGAGAGAGAGGCGTCTACTTACTTTTGTCATTCATCTCTTATATAAAATGTCTTAAAAAACAGCATTTCTTTTTATTCCAAGAAAGACAAAAAATACCCGAATTGTTCATTCTGACGAAGGTCAAGCTTTTCACTCCACCTTAGACCTACAGTTTAACGGGGAATCCATCCCACCAGCACCCCAGCGTCTTAATCACTAGGTCATCCAGGGTACCAATTTTATCTGCCAACCAATTGTGCGGAAGCTGGGTGTGCTACGCATCTAATAATAGAAGAAATACACAAGGCTCTTTACACTGCACATTATTCCAACAACATAACCTATAAGAATAATATTTACTTTTGTCAATCATCTCTTATATAAGAAGCGGTTCTCGTTTTTGTACAATTTTTTCATCCATTTTAATATTCATTCTTTTAATTTGAGAAATCTGTATATACACATTTATATTAAATTTCCCATATTAAAACAGGTTTAATAACACGCAATAGATATACTTAAAACGTATATTAAATTTGGTAAATTATTCTCATAGAATAACATTCAACAATCCTTTCTATACACTTTTTTATTATTTTTATAAAGAAAATCCCGCCAATTCAAAGTTAATTAACTTTTAATTTTTATAGAAAACAAAGAAAATACATTTACATTAAACTGTCTTCGCATCCACGATACTTTACGCTTCCAGTCATTATTAAAAATTAATGAAAAATCTTAAAACGCATATCTTAACGTTGTTCATGGAATTTCATTTCTAATCCCCCGAACGAAGCTTTAAACCGACGAGAATTCACCCGAAATTCAATTTTATTTTCGAATGTCGCTAAATCCCTCATATATACATATACACCACAGGTAAGGTAATAAAACAGATCACACAGCCGTTTTCTCCATCGCCCTTAAATTTTAAAAAATTATTTTCAGTTTTAGGGGGTTGTAAAATCCTTCATATATATACAGGGCGTCCCAAAAAAATGTATACACACTTTAACAGCTGATAGCTCAATTAATGTTTCTTTCTTTCCAAGTTAAACCCATTAGAATTAATAATGGCAGTCAGACTAAGCTTTGAACAAAGGAAATTCATTCTAAAATGCTACTGGAAGTGTGAAAACGCAGTTGAAGTGCAAAGACAGTTTAGGAGGGAGTTTCAAACAGATCCACCAACGCGACTTACCATCACTCGAATTAGAGATAAGTTTGAAGCCGATGGAACTGTTCAGAATGTCCACAAGAAGCGTTCCGGAAGACCACGGACATCGACAAGCCCCACAAAGCAAGAAAGAGTACTGGAAACGTATCACCAAAGTCCAAGAAAATCTGTGCGGCAAGCGAGTCGTGAGGTAGGAATTTCAGAATCGTCTGTCCAACGCATTTTGAAGCGCTGTCAATGGAAAAGTTACATTCCAAGATTAGTCCATGCTATTAATGAAGATGATCCGGACCGAAGAGTGGAGTATTGCGAGTGGTACTTGGCACGATGTGGATGTGGATTGGACGAAGGGGTTTCGTAGAATACCCTCCGCGTTCACCAGACCTCACACCACTAGACTTTTTTTTATGGGATACTTAAAAGACAAAGTCTACGCTATAAAACCTGCAACAGTCGCTGAATTGAGAGCAGCCATTGAACGAGAATGCACACAAATACCAAACGAAATGTTTCGTGATGTTTGCGATTCCATTGCTTCGCGTTATCAGCAGTGCCTGGACCAGAACGGACGTCAGTTTGAAAATAGGCGTTGACAAAACAATTAAATAATGTCTGTAGATTCTATTACATTTTGAAAATGAAATCTATTTTAATAAACACTGCCTTTATAATTATTTAAAGTGTGTATACATTTTTTTGGGACGCACTGTATATATATATCAGGTCATCCCATAAGTAATGTCGTTTTTTAGATCGGAATTTGAAGGACAAAAAAAAAAACTGAAACTTTTTAATTTAGTATATATTTTCCATCGGAATCATTGACACTCTGCCAACGTCCTACAAGCTTTTCAGTGCCATGTTTATAAAATTCAGGCGGTTTTGAGGCAAAAAACGTACAAAGACTGGCGTGCAGGTCATCTAAACAAGTATACTGTTTCTCGTCAAGATAGTTTTGCAGACTCCTGAAGAGATGATAATCTGAAGGCGCAAGGTCTGGAGAATATGGAGGATGTGGAAGTTTTTCCCACCCAAGCTCCTCAATTTTTGCAGAAGTGATCCGAGCGGTATGAGGACGTGCGCTGTTGTGGTGGAACACGATTCCTTTCCGATTAACCAAAGAAGGTCTCTTTTCTTTTAGTGCAGTGTTCAATCGATCCAGTTGTTGACAGCAGACTTGAACGGTGATTGGTTGTGTGGTAAGGTTTCAAAGTGTATTACACCACCTTTATCCCACCAAACACTAAGCAACACCTTCCGAGGGTGAAGATTTGGTTTAGGCCGTGGTGTCGCTGGTTCTCCGGCACAAACCCACTGTCGACGGCGCTTAACATTCTGGTGCAGTATCCACTTTTCATCACCAGTCACTAAACGGTGCAAAAACGTATCTTGGAGTTCACGGGAATGAAGAGCTGTGCTAATGTTTACCCGCACCCTCAGATTGTCGACCGACAATTCATGTGGCACCGATTTTCCTAACTTAGGCACTTTCCCGAGTTGTTGCAAATGTCGATGGATGGTGGACGGAGATGAATTGAGTTTCTGGGCCAATTCTTCGACAGTTGTTGAACAGTCTTCTTCAAGTGCGGCTAACAGCAGATCATCATCAAACTCAGCAGGGCGTCCAGAGCGTGCTGCATCTGTCAAACAGCAGTCACCATTCCTAAACTTTTGAAACCATCTTTGACATTTCCTCACATGCAGAATATCGTTGCCATAAACTTCCTGAATGTTTCGCGTTGCTTCAGTAGCACTATTCCCTTTTTCGAACTCGTAAAGCATTATATGCCTGATATGCACTTCTGATACCGCCATGTTTATGAGGGGTCACATGAAGCAAAACACGCGTCTTCACTGGTCAAGGTCTGTAAAGTATGTAGCGAAACACGATAGATCTCCTCTTAGATATAACCTTCGGGAAATTTATGCTTAAACCGAGTAGGACTAGTTTAAACTTAATCTATCGTAAAAAACGACATTACTTATGGGATGACCTGATATATATATGTTAACCCCCCTTTTATGGCCCTGAGTCGGTTCGGATCGACGGGGGTTCTAGTTAGGAGGCAAGCAACGGATATTTCTTCTATAACATTCTAATTCTTTTCGGTCGCCTCTTGTTAAACTCTTGGCTACAGACTCGCCAGACTGTTATGCCGATATCTTCTATGGTGCTTGGGTTGTCTCTTAATTTGGGCAAAGGGTCGCCAATTTTTAATTCTTCTCTTTTTATAATACTCTGATACTTTCTCTGATACTAAAATTATCGACTTTTCTGACTAAGTTCTGAAGAGAGCACGGCTCGAAGGGAAAAATAAAGTTTCTCTTACGGTAATTTACTTCTTAAAAATATACAGGTACTGCTCTGAATTTACAGGGGTAGAGGTTCGACCTCTTTCGACCATGGCTCAGACCGGAATCTAAAAATATTAAGAAGGCAAGGGGCCTCTGCCCCCTCCCCGCAGCGAGGCTGCTATCAAAGGAGTCCTAATGAAGTGCTATTCTGAAGTGACTTAATCAAGAAGTCTAATGAAGAAGAAGTGCATGTATAATATAAACTTAAATGTTTTGGGGGAGGACAGTTGAAGGTTAAATTTCCCCCCTTTTTAAACACATGATCAGATGTTTTGAAAGATAAAAATATAAACTAATTTGTATTTTTCGCCGAGTCTACATTTATGAAGGCGATATCATTTCGTAATAGTACACATAAGTACAAATTAAGTACACGACTGAGTACGTATTAATTTTGGTTCATTACGATTACAATTATGGATTACTTCACATTCGCTTATGATTGTCCATTACAGTTCTATTAAAGTACATTCTTACATTATAAATTAAATCATTACATTTAATTACAGTTTCATTGAAGTACATTACAAGTTATTATTAATTACAGTTTCATTAAAGTACATTACGTTATATTAAATTAAAGTATTACAGTTAATTACAATTAAACAGTTACTATAACTTTGTCTTGTTTTTACAGTGTTTCATATTAATAGATAATTAAGATGTTTAGAAATATAATACAACGTACGTGGCACATACGAGATAATTTATTTACGAAATAATGTTATAATGTTATAAATTTGAAATCAGAGCGAACGGAGGTATTTTTCTTCGAAGCGCTCGATTCTGTCAGTCAGCGGAATTCGATAATAACTTACTAAGCATTTATGAATATCTTTAGGGGTGAACGCACTTAAAAATAAAAATGAAAAAAATATAATACGAGAACGTATTTTCGCGTTTTCGAACGAACGCCCAAAGTTTCGCGCTTCACAAATTGACACGAGTAAACATAGACTGATAAGTTGATAGGGCATAAGTAGACAATAGGTAGATGAATGAATAAGTAATAAAATTAATAAAGGATAGCGGTCAAGAAAGAACATGAATGTAAGAATGAGTATGGTTGAATAATGAGTATGGTTGAATAATGATATTTATACTACATAACACCACAACATTATTACTAAAGAATTTACCATACATTGAATACGGAAGATGTCCAAATACTAAGAACGTGATTCAGTGTACAAAGTATGGGAAACGTAAAGAGAATAAAGTTATTTTATGACGTCATAGTGTATAAGTCATTATTAGAAAAGATGAATTAGGGAAATACAGTAATGAATAAAGAAGTATAAATCGAAATTCTATCCAAAACCTCGCTTAGGCGATTTTGGTTTCTTATGTAAAAGTGAACATTCAACATAAAACTATAAGAACATAAGTACTGCATGAAGACAATGAATCCATATAATGATGGTGTAGGAATTGTTCATTGTTCACTTTTTACATATATATATATATATATGAAGGATACATTAGCACCGGTAATAAAATTGGGTGTTTATCGTACATTCGATCTCCCCATCTCTGCCAGTTAATTTTTTAAACTATTTTCAGTTTTAGGTAATTCCAATGTCGCTAAATCCCTCATCTATATATATATATATATATATATATATATATATATATATATATATATATATATATATATATATATATATATCACAGGTAAGGTAATAAAATAGATATTTATCATACGCCGATCTCTCGACATCATAAACTTTGAGCGGTTAATGCGATGCTATCCCTTCCACAATTTTTTTTATTTTAGGTGGTTGTAAATTCCTTCATATATATATATTGTCACAGGTGAGGTAATAAAACAGAAGTTTATGGTACGGCCGTTCTCTCGTTCGCCCTTCCACAATTAATTTTTAAAATTATTTTCAGTTTTAGATGACTCTAAACGTCGCTAAACATTTCCATATATATATATAATGATAATAGACCATCTATCTCTCTCTCTCTCTCTCTCTCTCTCTCTACACGAATCATTTCTGGAAGAAATCTATGGAATGGGTAAGTTATATCTGACACGCCCCAGAATTCACGGCTCAGCCAATTACAGCCCAGTGGGATGGTTAGTGGGTAGTAGCACTTACACATTATGTACCACCCAAATTTCACCGACGGCCAATAGGAAACTCGTGATTCGGCTATTCGGGGTGTTTACAATTAGGTTCGCGTATATGAAAAGGGGCATTTTCATCTGGAATCCATAACAGTTGTATTTATCAGAGAATAACCACAGACATCACCATGAATCATTCTCAACAGCTTTACTGCTCCCTGCAGTTGTTTGAAGACGGAGACATGTATGCAGGGGCTACACTCCACCTTTTCGGGGCGACTGACCGGAATGAACTTCTCTCCATACAAAGCATTGCAGAAATTTGTGACGGAGTGCAAGAATCAGCCGTTGAAAACGACATCGAAATGTAAGTAATTAATTTAATTTGTGATTCGGGCTATATACTTCGTTTCGTTCAGTGCCAGTGTTAGTTAATTTATAAAAGGCCATAATAAATGCGTTTTGAAAAACTAGTTTGTGATTTAAGCGGAAGACCGGATTATATATATATATATATATATATATATATATATATATATATATATATATAGATTGATATATATCGTTTCATTCATTGCAAGTGTTATAATTTATAAAAAGCCGTAATAAAACGAAGTGAAAGGATATCCGCCCAGGAGTCCAGGCCCGGTGCCGGCAGACGATGCGTAGCACACCCAGCTAATCTTCCTTCCTGATAAGGTCATTTAGACAGCTGAATTTTATTATACGATGAATGTGTCATTTGAAAGTGAAATTTTATTACACGCTTGTTTCTGATAACTTAAAAATTTATAGAAAGTTCTAGAGGTAGGATTTTAGAATTACTAAAACTTTTAAGAATTGTCTGCGGTCCCAGGCTCGTTACCCGGTGCTGACAGACGGCGCGTAGCACACCCAGCTAATCCTCCTTTTGAGCCGGTTAGGCTAGTTGCATGCTGTTTATTATTTGCTCCTTCGTGGCTATTTCGTCATATATATATATATATATATATATATGGTGTGGAAGTGATAATACATTTTCAAATCGTAACATTTTGTTGTAAAATGTTTCATAGCGGGTATCCTCAATTATAGATTAGTTCGCATTAGTACTGAGCTAGGCAGGGACTCGATGCGTAGCACACCCAGCTAATTCTCCTTTTGAACCGGTTAGACTAGTGGCATGCTGTTTATTATTTGCTCCTTCGTGGCTATTTCGTCATATATACTGTATATATATATATATATATATATATATATATATATATATATATATATGGTGTCCAGTTAGGATAGTCGCTTGGTGTCATTTGATCCGGGTGTCCTAATCGGCATTTTATTTTACTGTAACTGTCACTTCCGATATATATATATATGGAAGTATGTATTAACAACCCGGCCCCAGGCTCGAGAACCTGTAATGGTAGGCATTGCTTAGTATGCTTAGTTAGGATAAAAGTATTTTCGGCGTTGTAAATTACTGTACTTTAACGCCTTGCAACTCTCTCTATCTTTATATATATATACAGGGCGTCCCAAAAAAATGTATACACACTTTAAATAATTATAAAGGCAGTGTTTATTAAAATACATTTCATTTTCAAAATGTAATAGAATCTACAGACATTATTTAATTGTTTTGTCAACGCCTGTTTTCAAACTGACGTCCGTTCTGGTCCAGGCACTGCTGATAACGCGAAGCAATGGAATCGCAAACATCACGAAACATTTCGTTTGGTATTTGTGTGCATTCTCGTTTAATGGCTGCTCTCAATTCAGCGACTGTTGCAGGTTTTATAGCGTAGACTTTGTCTTTTAAGTATCCCCATAAAAAAGTCTAGTGGTGTGAGGTCTGGTGAACGCGGAGGGTATTCTACGAAACCCCTTCGTCCAATCCACATCCACATCGTGCCAAGTACCACTCGCAATACTCCACTCTTCGGTCCGGATCATCTTCATTAATAGCATGGACTAATCTTGGAATGTAACTTTTCCATTGACAGCGCTTCAAAATGCGTTGGACAGACGATTCTGAAATTCCTACCTCACGACTCGCTTGCCGCACAGATTTTCTTGGACTTTGGTGATACGTTTCCAGTACTCTTTCTTGCTTTGTGGGGCTTGTCGATGTCCGTGGTCTTCCGGAACGCTTGTGGACATTCTGAACAGTTCCATCGGCTTCAAACTTATCTCTAATTCGAGTGATGGTAAGTCGCGTTGGTGGATCTGTTTGAAACTCCCTCCTAAACTGTCTTTGCACTTCAACTGCGTTTTCACACTTCCAGTAGCATTTTAGAATGAATTTCCTTTGTTCAAAGCTTAGTCTGACTGCCATTATTAATTCTAATGGGTTTAACTTGGAAAGAAAGAAACATCAATTGAGCTATCAGCTGTTAAAGTGTGTATACATTTTTTTGGGACGCCCTGTGTATATATATATATATATATCGGGTGGTCCGAAAAAAATGACGCATTTTTTAAAAATTAATATCTCAGTAACCCCCTTCCTTATCATTACAATTTTTATATGCAAGATACTTTCAAACTTTTTTTTTGAATGCAAGAAACGGAATTCTGATATCTTTTATAGTTTTCTCGCAATTAACAAAAGTAACAACATGGGTCAAAAAAACAAAAATCGCAATATAATATCCGTTTTTTATACGATATCATTTTTATACGATATCATGCGATTTTTGCAAGTTATTACAAAACTCTACAGGAATGAACAAGTCAAATTGTGGATATTTTTATTTTTTAACAATTCGTCAGTACCCTTAATGATGTTGTCAGAGGAAGATCGTATTCTCATTAAAAATTGTTACTGTGAAAAAGGATGGAAGACTGGAAGGTTATTGCAAGAGTTTCCCGGCAAAAAGTGGAAAAGGCGTGCAGTGGAAAGACTCTTAAAGAAGATTCGCGAATCGGGAAGTACTGCCAGAAAACCAGGAAGCGGTAGACCTAAAACAGCTTCGGTTCCAGAAAATGTGGATTACATCAACGATAAAATCTGCTCTCAAGAAGATAAACCAGGAAGTCATTTGTCACAAAGAACAATTGCTAAACATTTGAATATTGGAAAGACTTCTGTACACCGAATAATTAAAGCACAAAAACTAAAAGCCTTCAAAAGAATAGTATCTTCTAGAAAAAGTGATACTGTTAAGGATAAAAGAAAAACAAGGTGCAGAAAGTTACTTGATAATTTCTCTGTCGTTGATATTAAAAAGATAGTCTTCACGGATGAAAAAGATTTCACTCTAGAAATTCCGCGAAACCGTCAAAATGATGTTGTCTACGGGCGTGGTAAAAAGTGTGACATTTCAATAAACAGATTGTATCATGAAACGTCAAGATTCTCCAAAAAGGTTATGATATCTGCAGGGGTCTCTTGGAATGGCAAGACAGATGTTCATTTTATTGAAACTGAAAAGACAAAGGTGAATTCTGCAAATTACATTGAACTTTTAAGAACAAAATTGTTGCCGGATTGTCGTCGCCTGTATCAAGAAAATGATTTCATATTTCAACAAGATGGAGCACCGTCGCATACAAGCTACGCCACACAGTCGTTTCTGATTAGCAATACACCAAAATTAATAACGAAAAATGAGTGGCCACCACAAAGCCCAGATTGTAATCCTATGGACTACTCAATTTGGGAGTTACTAAAAGAGAAGGTTTACCGAGGTCGACGAGAAAAATTCACCGAATCAGAATTAAAAAGTAAAATACTTGAATCTTGGCAAGAAATTGGCATTAATGAAGTAAGAAGTATTATTTTTGTGTGGAAGAAAAGACTTAGATTAGTGTGTCAACAGAGTGGTGGTCCAATCGATCATTTACTGTAAATTAATTAGTTAAATTTCTGATTAAATTTTTCCTTTCTCATGATATTCGTTTTTTTGACCTATGTTGTTACTTTTGTTAATTGCGAGAAAACTATAAAAGATATCAGAATTCCGTTTCTTGCATTCAAAAAAAGAAGTTTGAAAGTATCTTGCATATAAAAATTGTCATGATAAGGAAGGGGGTTACTGAGATATTAATTTTTAAAAAATGCGTCATTTTTTTCGGACCACCGATATATACATATACACAATATATATATATATATATATTATATATATATATATATATATGTTCCCCTGTGTGTATTTTGGTGAAAAACAATAATAGATTTTTAATTATTGTCCATTCTGTGTTTCCTTCGTGGTTATTTCGACACACACACACACACACACACACACATATATATATATTAGGGTGTTTCATAAATTAAAAGTTTGGAAAAATTTTAATCCACATGGATCCCCTTGTTCCATTTGCTGAGGAGACTGATAAACCGAAGTATTAATTCAATAGTTTAAAGTTTACGGGTCCCCAGTTTGATGCTCTGGCAGACCATAAACGGAAAAAATTAAACAAAAATCTGTCAATGAATTTTTATTCAACAAACGAGTACCATTTCACTACACATTTTCACAAAGATACAAAAAACATAACCACTTCTTGCGAATCATTTGTCCATGAAATCCTTCTGGTTTTATTCGGGTATTTCGCCCTATGCTGCATCACAGTTTTGAGCAAATACTGCTTCTGCTCTTCGTTCTTCGTCAGAGAACAGTTGAACTCTTTGGTGAGCGCGATGGCTCTTTCGGCCCGATCGTTGACGACAGAGATTTTGTTAACAGTTGCCGCTGCTTGCTTGAAGCCCTCTACTTCAGTCCACTCGGCAACTGGCTTTTTCAAGAATTCTGTGTCCAAGTCGAATGCATGGAAGAAAGCCATCGTCTTTCCTGTCACGAACTCCGCCAGGTGTTTCGAGGCAAGATTCCTGACGTTCTTCCCTTGGGGTCGCTTGAGTTCCTTTTTCGATGCGGGCTTACCCAAACTGACGACCATCTGAGCCTTTTCTTCATCTGCCACATCTGCGTCGAAGAACGCCATGGCAATAAGAGTCTCAGAGATGTACCATAGGTGTCGAGACATGGCTTCTTGCGCAGCGTTAACACACGAATATCCCGACATGGCAAAGGCTTCCGCGTCACGCAGAAATTCCAGATCAACTGCGGCAGCCTTGCTTGAGGTTGCAGCACGAGTCCAACCTCCGATGTAGACGAGGGACACGAAGAGACCTACGGCTGTCAGAGCTTCCAACTCGTGACTCGACATCTTGAACTGCTTCTTCAGTAGAATTACTTTCAAGGAGTAGATGGCTATCGCCATCCATCGAGCGTGATGGTAAGCGCCAGGGGCTCTGAGAGGGAAATCCACCACTTTTGCTTCTCCCAGGAAGATGAGAACCAACTGTAGCAGTTCCTTGTAGTCATCGCGCTGATGCGACGTGCTCACCATCCCTCTCACCAGCAGGACTGACTTCTCCCTCAGTTCCCTCATAGAGTCATTGACTTGAGCAAAATCGTACGGCCGCACGTCCAACCGGTCGATGAACTTCCATTGTGCCTGAAACCTCTTGAAAACGGGTATATCGGGGCCACTTGAAGGGCCGTATGCACGCTTGAAGACGGAGCTGAGGATGACTTCATAGATGTGATGCCGACAGGGGAAGTACATGAGTTCTCTGCCAAGACCTTTCTCAATCAGGACGCAGGCCCCGATATGAATCCCGGTGTTCGACGCTGTCGTGTCGAAAGACAGTCCCCGCACGCGCTCTTCCATCCTGTGTTCCTTGAACAAATCCAAGCAAACTCGCGCTATCTTCTCGCCGGTTCCGGACGTCACCTTAGGAACGCCGAGCAACTTCTCCTTGCCGTCGCCAGAGACGAGGACGGCGATCCGGTCAACGCTCTCCTTCCATTGCTCATTGTCAGGTAGGAGCTTACCGTCCCAATGCAAGACAAGAGGCTGACCAGGACAAACTTCGTCGGATTGATAACTTTCAGCAGCCACCTTCCTGAGAGCCTTGCGTGTGCGGTACATGGTACTGGCAGAAATGGACAGTTCATCCAAGTCAAAACCTAGTGATTTAGCCGCTGCAGCGTACGACATAGCTGAATCGCGGTACGAAATATTCAGCCGATCGTAGGTAGTCGTCACATCCTGTGAGATCAGATTCCTGCGTCGCTTCTTGGTATTTCCCTTGGAGGAGGATGGAAAAACTTCCACGGTTGGGTCAACGACATCTGAGTCAGTCTCTGACGAAGTTGAAATCACTAAAGCCCCCGTATCTTCTGCAGCTCCTTGTTCCTTCCTGGCCTTCTCCTGTTGTTCCTTAATCTTGTCCAGCCTCTTCCTTTTCCTAATCTCCTTATAGTGAAGCTTCATGTCAACAGGGCCCATGCTGCAGGAATTTGGATCTTCACGCTGCATGTCGAGAAAGTGGATGTCCTCCTGATTCTTCATCATTTCCTTAGCCTGTGAATGAGCAATGTCCATGATCTCCTTCGCTATTGCCTCCTTGAACATCGCCTCCTTCACTCGGAAGGACTCTGCTTTATGTGACTTGTGCTTCACAAGCCGGTCGTATTCCTTGAGAAGGGATTCCATCTTCCTCAAGGCCGAATCTCGACGCATCATGGGGATTCTCGCTCTCTCCCAAAATATGAGACAGGCATCCAGGCACAGGTTCAGGCATTTAGTACGTCCAAATTTTTGCTCCTTTTGGTGGTAAAAGTACTTTTTGAGTACTTGCAACTGAGTTGGAAGGCCACTTGATGTGATGTTCGCATCCGTCTGGCCAATAAGAAACACTTCTGTTTTCGCTCTGGTAGACACCTGGAAAAGAAAACAAACTAAATAATTCCACAGAAATAATTTCACATCGTAATTAATTTCATTAATTAAATAAAGAAAAGCATTAACTGGGACTCGAACCAGTGTCATAGCCGTTTGGCGGCATCGCTCAAGTCGGCGTACACAGCACGCTATCCACTACACCATCTAGGGAGTGGATAGCGTGCTGTGTACGCCGACTTGAGCGATGCCGCCAAACGGCTATGACACTGGTTCGAGTCCCAGTTACTGCTTTTCTTTATTTATAAAACTGATACGTGTACACTACGTTCTCTTTGACAATTCATTAATTAAATAAATTTCAATACCGCAGTAAAATTACATTAATTAATATCATAAATAATTACCAGCTTAGTTGTCCAATATGCAACAGACTAATTAATTTCATGTAATATTAATAATAAATATCACTACCACAGTAAAATGAGATAATTAGTAGCATATATAATTACCTCCATAGTTGTCCAATAGGCTATACAACACGAACCGCTCAAGTGACGAAGAAAACCGTCTTCACTGCAGGCAGGCGAGAAATGAACTGACAAAAAGTCGTCAAAGTTGGGGACCTCTAAATGCAGCGCGATCTGGTTCAAACTTGCACAAACGTGTTTTCTTGTTCTTTAGAATACGGAGAAACGTGTGGATTAAAACTCCAAGCTCATTTTTATTTTACCCTATAGGTATGAAACACCCTAATATATATATAGTGTGTGGTTTTAATAATACATTTCTACTCCTCATATTTTATTGTAAATATTTCATAGCGGTTATCCTCAATTATAGACTAGTTTGCATTAGTACTGAGCTAGGCGTTCTGAATACAAATCGATTTATGAAAAAGTGGATTTTAATTAAAAAAGATTCAGTATGAACTAATCATGTTAATTTCTCCTTAAGGACCGATGCGCAACTTGATCGTGTTATAGCTACTTTTCGCGACAGCTTTAATGAAAGGCAAATAATCGACGGTGAGTTGGAGGTTTTACTGATACTGAGGTCGAGGTATTGGTTCACATCCGGTCCAACGAATGCCAGGTCATCGAGGAACTAATGTAAGGTTTTTTGTGGTTAAGAACAAAACATTATATTTTCATTCAATTTATTAAATGATAGAAAGCATGTTGTAGTACAATTCGGCTTACAGAACTAACGTCCATTAAATAGACTAACATTAATGGAGACATTTTGCAGTTACACTTATATACACACACGTAAAACTTTACATAATATAGTTGCAATTATATATACATACGTAAAACTTTACACAATACAGTGAGTGCGCACAAATGGGAACCTTTTTTATCTGTCTGCACACCAATTCATCATTCATATCAGTGTCGCACAAATCGAATAATTTTAAAAATATTATAAATCCCCTCCCACGTGACATGTGCAGGAGAAATGAAAGCCAGTACATGCCGCAAGTATTACTAAAATATCCTTGGAAACGGTAAGGATTCCAGACAATTTCAGGGACATGTAGCTGTTCGATAAATTGTACAATAACAGGGTCACACCAGGGCTGAGTACCAAGTGAATCAAAATAGTACATTCTCTCCCTATTTTTAAAATAGATTGCAAACCAATGAATCCCCTCACCCCTACAATGTCCGTATTGACAATAAGACTGCACCAATCTCTCTCGTAGTTGGTAATTTCAATGTTTGATTCTTCGCAAACACCGATAAATTTGGATCGTGTGCCTCGGTCACTTTTCATTACTCTCTGGAGTGTATTTGCATCCATTTTAAAAGTCTGTGATCACGTTCCTGAAATGGTCAATTTCTATTAGAGCTTGTGATTCGAGGTATACTAGTACACTAATAGGTGCGTCTATAGGGTTGACGAATTCCAATCTAATCTGACTGAAATGTTTCCACTTTGTTGTGGACTTAAGTGTGTATTTACACTAGCAGATAAGTCGGGGTAATATCAAATGGGAAAAGGTTAAATTGATCGACAAATTCTTTCTGCGTTACCCCAATCTCAAGGTTATTACAGCCACCAGCAATATGGGCCAGATTACTATAAGCTCTCGTATCCATAGTCCCACCCAACGCAACGCCATTGACGTAAAGAGTTATATTTTTTAGGCCGAAATTCTCGAATTTAAAGGCGTTCTTTTTATATTTTCCATTCGTCGAAGCGTGATCCTGCATTCCAATTAATAACCTTTAGGTAGAACCCCAGGGCCACGTTTTCTAGCTGTTTCGAGGCCAACCCTGCGGGCACCGTGTATAGTTGATCTGTACTCTGTTAATTGGTATTTTACTGTTGCGTGTATTAAATTTTTTTAATTTCTACATATTTCGGCGAACTTAATTTCACTCGCCGTACGCGCAGATATGTTTCCATGATGTGAATCACAACCGGTTTTGCACCTTCTTCTTGATCAGGCCCCATATTTATGCAGATCTCAGGATTCGTGCCGGTGAGCCTTAACTTCATATCCACCCCATTCATAAGCAGTTTCTCCTGGAACGTTAAGTCTGAATGCAGACGTCCAAAACACTCGTATATCTTTTTAAAATTTTTAAATTTATCCTTTATACTACTTTCGTGTTTAGTCTGATAATAGCCCTCGGCAGTTAAAAAGGTATCCTTCGCTTTTGAAAAGTTGAGGACATTTTCCAGATAGGCTCGTAGGTGATAATAACCCGTTCCTGCCGAGATGTTGACCTGATTTAAATACACCTCGCACTGGCTGAATATGGAGTGCAGAAAGTTGGTTTCAGGGTATGCAGAGTAACTATCATCGCAGTCCGTTCCATCTGAATGGGCTATACGCAGTTTAGCGTACATGTGCATGCAGCTTGGATAAAAAAGTATGGGCCTGAGATGGGTATCACGAATTCTATAGGGGCACTCGGTGAACTAATTGTGTTTAATGGGTTAATTGTAATAAAGTCACTATGCTCAATAGAAACTGTGTAGGGGGCATATCAAAGAGGGACAGCTCCGATTTACAACATTGTGAGCTACACGGATGGATGAAGCGCGCCATGACGAGTCAGAAATAGTGCCACCTCTCTCGACAAGTAGTAATCAGCCTATGATTCGTGAGAGCAGTGTCCTCAGCTTATATCAGTTAAAAAAATGATCAGCCATAGGCTTCATTCGCTTAGAACACTTCTTTTTGATGTCCTTTTACGTTTAGCGCCACGTGTTGGTAACCCCTTCTTCCTGAACCCTCTTCTTCTTTCCGCCCACGCATTTTTCTCTTTGCATCTTTGATGATTTCGTCCCGTGTACGTTTTAAAATTTTTTTTAGAGCTTCTTTAGGTTTAGTTCCACCCATTATGTCTTCTACCGCGTTAAAACCTGATTGTAACGCCTTCCTCCCTAGGTATCTAGCCCCCTCTTCAACAATGGGACAGCCGTGGTAGTATGGTTGAAAAAATGGATCCAAGCCCACTCCCACGCTGATATCTCACCCTCGATAGACTGTGAAAGGCCTTCGGGTCATTATACTGAATGCGACGAAAGTGTAGCTTCACTGTTAAGCTCCCATCACCGAATGGGAAATTTTTTCCCTCAATCGTTCTTATATATATATGAGATATTGGTTAATAGATTAGTCGCAACATTCACATAATGGGGCTTGTCATATGTAATGCTCAAACTCTTCCCTCTATGGTTGGAATGTGTGCAATGCGCAGCAGGAGCGCCTGGGTTCCCCAACAAATTGATGCTCCACGATATTGCTGTAAATATAGCACATGTCTGGGGATGGGTAGCTTTCACCCAATTTCTCCAACTTCAACTGATATATTAAGCTGGACAAGTCATGTTGTGGCTCGTGAAAGGTGTCTCTTTGGAGGGCTGCACCATATCGACCCTCGGTCACAAATGTGAACAGCTCTTTGTCTTTAATATTCCTACTAAGCGTTGATTTTAACTTCAACGTGTGCAGGCGTGTCTATGTTTACGACTTCAAAAAGTAAATCGGTTGTCAGGTACGACTTTTCAAGACTCTTGTTTAAGCCTGTCACAATGTCCATGGCTGTGTCATAATGACCGAGTCCTAGTGTTACATTTGTACAATAGTACTGTACCTCACTGAACAAGACTGATCGCATAGTGTTGTCTAAGGTTATGCCTAAATTTTCACATTCATCGACTCTTCTAAGGATCAGAAATATGGTCTGTTCATTTTCAAGAGTTAAAAATTTGGTGGCTAACTGGAATTCACAAACCCACTCATACGAATCACGTTCCAATTCACTGGGCCCATGGAGTTCTGTTACAAAGTTGGCCAGGGTGTTGTTGGAATGTACAGACAGAGAAGAGGATGGGAGTGTGACATAGGAGTGGTTAGGCGCCATGTTGCATACCATTTAAGCTTCATTATTGATGCAGCTTTTATACAGGTGTTGAAGCTTTCTGGGTACCTAGCCATTTCACCAGGTACATTTTTTCTTTCCTGAACTTTGCTGCCTAAAATTTTTCAATTTTAAACACATTCGATTTCCTCCCCCATTCAAATCTTAAACGTAATACATCATTATCTTGCCTTTAGGTCTCATAGCACTAACTTTAAAAATCTCAAGTGGCCATCCTTGCTCAAGTCCCTTCGCGAATTTATTTCCCGAACGCGATAGCCTTACATAATCATTGATTTTGAAACGTGTAGAGTGTGGTGGCGGTGCTCCATTCTTCTCACATAGGCTCTGGGCGCGTACCTCTTTCTAAAACTTCGTTAGGTGTTGTGCCAATCGTACGGTGGTGTGAACGGTTGTATGACGACGGCCAATGATCCCAGAATGTTTATATATCTGTATGTGTTTTTATGGGTAAAATAGCGATGCATGCGTTCCTTTATGGTACGTTGAACTCTTTCAGCTAAAGAGGCCTTATGTATAGAATTGCAGTGTAGTAACTGATATTAAACTCTGTCAGCATGTTCTGAAAAGCGCGCCTATAAATTCTTTCCCCATATCCGTACAAAAATAGCCAGGAACCCTTTTCTTTCAACATCAGCGTTTTGGTAGCTTTAGCAACTGTTTCAGGCGATTTATTTTTCAGAGGAATTAGCCACAGATATCTAAAGAATACATCTATTATGAATAGGATGTAGCGGTAGTCATCATTATACACTGAATATCTTTGCATGTCTGTTAAATCCGCTTGCCAAATAGAGTCAATCGAAGCCGCTGTTGTCTTGGCCGTTTTAAACCTTTTTCTCACCGGCTTATGAAGTGTATAAGCATCCTGCTCCCGCAAAAACCTCTCAACATCTTTTTTCCCTACTCCATCATTGTAAACACCTCTGTACAGTCTATTAACACCACCATAGGAAGCTGGGTTAGAAATGTCATAATAGCGTTTTCTTAATATGTTAGCCATTTGCGTGTTTTAGAGACACGTGGATAAAGTTGGCCGTTTGGTCTCTTATTTCTCCTCTTCAGAAATGCTACTGCTGAGAGTGATGGCGTACTCAGTTGTGACACATGTGAGACTTGCTCCAAGTCTTTTAACCTACTCAGATTTCCTATCAATATTTTGGGGACATTTATTTGTTGTAGGCTTGCTTTAATATGCTTACATCCTGTTGGTGAGGGCCTGTCCCACTTTCTCACCAGATCATGGACAATGTAGACGATATTGGATCCCTGTACCCGTGTTCCTTCAACAATGACCTCACCTGTGTCGGTCCACTGAATGATGGGGTCCTCACTGAATAGATTATAAAGACTTAAGCCTTCATTCCTCAATGTATGTGGGAGACTGCTTTTTAATACATACTCGACGTGTTGCGTTCCGTTATTTTTTGGCTGATCATCTCTAATGTCGGGCCCAGGTCCTATGTCGCCATGCTCATCGTTGCTCGCGCTGTGCCTAATAACCACGGGGAGCTCTGTCGGATTCTTATAATCTTCGTACTCATGAAGAAATTTCTGCAGAGCCTCTTGGTACAAGATCCTTTTCTCATCAGGTGACTTTTCACTGTTTAATAGGGCTAACAATTCGCTTTCCATTCTTTTAAGCCTGCTTTTACGGGGTTCTAGAACCGTGTCTGGATTCTTTGAACTTTGCAGTGAAGCATACACCTCGTGCGGAATCACTACCACTTTCTTCATTATATTAATCTAGTCAGTAAAGGTCCCAAAACTGAAAATAAGATGGGGAGGAATGACCCTCTCTTTGTACAATAATTCGCTTTTTCTTCCCCACAGTTTGACTTTTATGAGGAGCGCACGTATTATGTTCTTGTAACGACGTAGGCGAGCCTTTGAGGGGTTTCATTGGCACATTACATTTTATAACATTAAGACAGATTTCACAGATGCATTTAAAAAGTCACGATATTTCTTCAGCCTATTTGTCATTCTGGAATATACACCGTTTCATGGTCGTTTGGGAATATATTCATTCTTAGAAGCACCCTAAACGTGTTTCGCGGGTGAAGGTCACAAAGCAAATATCCATAACGCTGACTTGTGGCTTCTTTATAAACCTCCAAAAACTCCTTACGCTGATTCGGGAACATTTGATTGGCTAATACCCCAATTTGTGACACATCTCTACGTTGCGCGAATAAGACTAGATATTGTGTATTTAACGACACATCGCGCATGTATTATTTTTAAAAAATAGATTCTGATTGATGAAGAATACGCTTATGTTAAGATGGTGGGAGAACACTGTAAATGTCTCGGCAAACGTTTTGTCCATTTCCAACATGAGATCGTCAATTACAATGACTGTATGTTCATCTCCCTTTAACAAATTAACGTCATACGCACCTTTGTGGAACAAAATATCATCTTGTCTGTTGAACACTGATTGATACGTCGAATAGCACCATATTACTTTATGCACAAATTTTGAGAACATCTCCCCTTATCTTTAATGATTTTAAGCATAAACACAATTTTACCACATCCTGTAGGGCCAGATATAATACATGTGGAGGGGCTTGTGAACCTGAATTTTTCTACAGATTCCATTCTGACACATCACACCCCTAAGTGGGTCATTTACAAAATATAACAAAATTTAAGTGCTGCTCCTTATATTCTTGTTTTTCTTCTTCCACAGAACCGTGAATGACGACGATGTACAGCCCCCATCATCGATATTACAGATGACCCCGATAACCGTGTAGCTACAGACTCCATCCCCGCTGACGAGGCCTCACCAGCGATACCTGTAGCATGCGACAATTCAAAGCGGAAGCATGATGAAGAACCGGCTACGTCTGTTGTAAAGCGTGCCAGGATTGCGCCGGTTGTTAGACCTCCAGTAATAGAGCCCCACCCTCTACGTCTTACGACACAACCCCCACAATAGTACCTTCCTCAAATATACCCCCTTATTCCTGTTAAATTCCGGGTACTTCCTCCACACCAGCAGCAGCAGCTTCTCGTGCTGTGGAGGAAGGTATAACATTCGAGTTGGTGCGCACCGCTACCCCCACCCCAGCCCTGACTAGAAATCGGTACGTGGTCAGGGTTGACCCTGGATCCTGTATACCAACGGTGTTGGACTGCGACGCGTAGTTGAACGTATTGTGGAGTTTGTCCTTCAGAACCGCGACGAACGTGGAGTCCGGACGAGGTTGTCCTTCAGGTTCGGTTCAGATGACGGGGATGTAGATGATTTTTGGGTAGTAATACCGTTCAGACGCTTGGCAGCTGTAGACATAGAATATATCTTGGGCCGTATAATGCAGGCCTCTCAAAGTAGTACAGCCTTCAATATGGACAATTTTATGGTAGATATTGACAGAGTATTCCGTGTTGCGGGTCATAGTGCCACACCTTATACTCTTAATTTCAATTCTCTGGTTATTTACAAAAGCATTTAAACGTCGATCGTGGTTGCGGTTTTATAGCAATAGTCTTAGCTCATATGTTCACTGTGCTAAATGCAATCGTGTATAATATCTGGCTGACTACGGTTGTGCAGCGTGCCCGTAAACTGGCAAGCTTGAGTTTGAGTGTAATATGGATCCTGAAGAGCTGAGAAGGGTAGAGCAGGAAATGAATGTTCGTATAGTTGTATTTGGAATGGATGATCGTCGTAGGACTGTGTATGTTTTTAAAAACTGTGTGAGAGATCGTACAAGACCTCTACTTATTTTAGGATTGTCCAGAACATCGTATCTCCCCATCCGTAATATAAGGACCCTCTACGCTAGTTATGATAAAAGTAAAAAATATGGAAGGCATCATGATTTGTGTAAGGGATGTCTCGAGTTTGTGGATGATATAGTGAAACATTGTAAGGAGTGCTACGTGGTATGTGAGCAGTGTAAAAGCCCCAAATGTGAAAGTCTTGTTGGTGAAGCTGAGAAGAAGGAATGTGATGTGTGTAGACGTACATTTTTCAATAATAAATGCTTTGAGCCCATAAATCAATTGGCACTTGCAGGAAAATGAGAATTGGTGAATGTGGTATGTTTCATATGATGAATAATTGGGGTAAGTTTGTGCATAAATGCGTAAAATTCACTGTTCTACATGTCATGAAAAATATAAGGCGGATGGCGTGAAGCATTTATGTTATATGAAAGATGCTAAGCCTAAAATAGCCCTTGTATAACCGTGTACTACGATATAGAAACATACACGAACGCCTAACCAAAGAGGCTATTCCACATTTACTTGTAAGCCAGACTATCTGTGATGAGTGCATGGAGATCGAGTGTGATGAGTGTCACAAATGTGGTAAACGGAAACGTTTTTAAAACGATTGCACACGACAGCCCTGTGAAATTCTTTGTATCCTATATTGTCAAGTTAGCGGACAAATTCAAAAAATGTCTGTGTATTTTTGCCCATAACGGGGCAAAATTTGACACACAGTTCCTTTATAAGGAATTGCTTGAACACGAGTCATCGGAGATATTTACAGGCGACCCCTTCAAAAGGGGGAACAAACTTATACAAATGCAGATAAGAGGTAATGTTCAGTTTAAAGATACTTTATTATTCACACCTTGTAAATTAGTCAAGCTACCCAAGGTGATGGGTGTAGCCGCCGAAGTTTCAAAAGGGTATTTCCCTTACACATTCCTCACTAACGAAGAGAAGAGAAGCAACGGATATGGATAACACTGCCCAACACCAATTTTGCTTATTTAATTCTAACACCAGTGTTTAGGTAACTTTGGTGTGCTGATTTAAAAAATCACCTTAGTTTTTGCCTATCACGTCAGGTTTTCGAGCAATCAAATACGGATATTTTGGAGATATCGCATTTTGGCAGGGTCATGCCCAATTTTTTTCTTTTCAAAAAATAAGTTTTTACATACTCAGAATCAGCATAGAAAAGTAAACAATTGTGCAGGGAGTGAACTTTAATATACAATGGTAATATTGACACATAAAGTGATTAAAAGTGTTTAAATAAGCAAAAAATGAATCCATATTAAAGCAAGCACGGGACCAGTTTTCTTAACATTGTCTTTTTCTTGTTTTCTTACTTTTCAGTGCTGATAAATTTTCTCTTATAGGACTTCCTAGAATGAGAGATGTCAAGACAATCTCTTTGCAGGCTCCAGCAGTAGTCAGCCATCATATGGGTATCCCATCTTCCTTGGTATCGTTCTTCCATCACTTTGATATCTTGGTGGAACCTTTCACCTTGCTCTTCACTAACATCACAGATACCCAAGATTTTAATATGTTGTACATGACCTTTAGATTTAATGCACAGATTTGAGTATTCCACAGATAAAATTTTCACAGCAAAACAGCTGTTAACAGGTCTCAAAAATCATCAATTTTGATAAGCGCCCTTCATGGATCACCCAAAATAGGCATATTGCATTGCACGAAAACCTGATGTGATGGACAAAATCTAAGGTGATTTTTGAAATCAGCACATCAATATTATCCAGAAACAGGTCTTAGAATTAAATCAGCAGCAAAATGTTTTTTTGTTGGGCAGTGTAATGAGTCTTGTTGATGAGTGGTGTGACAGGCGGTATTATGTCATGCTGCATCATACCGAGTACGCGTCCCCTGCGGCTGAAAATGTAAACCTTGTCATCATGGTCAAGCTAAAGTACTTTTACCACTACATTCATATACAGTATATCATGACGAGGTTCGCAGTGAGGTTGTGGCTAAAGGCCTGTGTGAGTTTTTGATAGAGTTTAGAGACGAGTATCGATTGTTAAACAAAAAGGATAAATACGGTCACATGTTTCTCTCAAATAGTGCACCGGATTGCTAATGTGTGGAGAACGTCTAGTGCGCATAAAACATTAAAACTGAAATTATCCCATGTGTCGGAAAATTGCCCGGTATAATGGGTACAAGTACTCGCATGATTCATGCTAGAACAAATCCGTACACGATTCAACAGCTTATGGTGTGACTCGCTCCCCGTCGAGCCGATCCGCCCACCCGTGGCTCATAGTCATCTCAGAGCTTGAACCGACTGGACGTGCACTCTTCGAATACGATGGAACTTCCTTTGAGAAGCATTCTCAATGCCGCGTACGATGTGTCCGTGACGAAATCACTGCGCGTGTTCAGGCGTAAAACCGGTGCCATTAACTATGTACTTGAAACGACTTGTAGACAAGCAAACTCTGGTAAACGTAATGTTATTTATTTAAGTGTTGAGGAGATGAATAGTCTTCGTGATAGTTGAGAAGTGTGGTGAAGACCGTTATAAAATACCTGCAGATGTAGGTACAAGAAGAGAACAATTTAGTGATGCCCCCTCATATGCCGTTGTTTGTACGTTGTGTATAAATAACGATCAGCCATGCATTGATATACGACTGATGTGGAAGAATGCATTGATATACGACTGATGTGGAAGAATGCATCTGATAATAACGTTCTTGTCCCTTCGCGAAACCAATTCATCCTCGACAGAATGTTTGAAATCAACTGTAGACTCGATTACGTGCGAGTTTAGTGTTTTAGTTAAGCGCAGTAGAACGAATGTATTTTGATGTATATTTATTTTCAATATATTTAATTATTTAATATAATTGTGTATATATATTTTTTTTCTGTACTATGTTGATGATTATACTCCATCGTTTTGTATATTATTATTTTTTATTTCCAATATATTTAATTCTATAATATAACTGTGTGTGTATATATATATATATATTATATATATATATTATATATACTGTATATATATATATATATTATATTATATATACACTGTATATATGTAATATATACATACACACACACATTTCACTTGTACTGTTATATTGATGGTTATACTCCATTGTTTTGTGTATTATTATTTTTTATTTTATTTTATTATATATATATATATATATATATATATATATATATATATATATATATATATATATTCCTCGTTCGTATTTCTTATGCTATTTATCATTTTTTATTTTATTTTTTGATCATATATATTCCATCGTTTGTATAGGATTGTATATTTATTTTCTATATATTTCGCGAAATTGATTCCAATAATTCGTCTAAATAAACAGAATGATGTAATGGTGTTTTATTTAATTCTTTTGGTTATATATATAAAAGATATTATTATTTAATTATATGTATACCAAATGGCTGGTTAGGCCTTCTAACCTGACTGACGGATTTCTAAGCCAACTGTCAAGAATATCTAAATAGCGCAATCTGGTAGCTGAAAAGTTAATTAATGTATACACCTGCCTTCTAGGTCTTCTACGTCAACTGGCGGGTTAAGCCAACTGGCGGATGAAGCCAACTGGCGGATAATGCCAACTGGCGGAAAGCCAACTGTCAAGAATATATGCTTTAATTAAATAAATAGCGCAATCTGGCAACTCAACCCTAATAATGTACACCTGAACAAGCCATTTACGCCTTCTAAGTCAGATTAAGCCTTCTAAGCCAACTGGCTGATTAGGACCTTATACAACAGCTGGCGTTCGGATGAACTCTCATTATGCGTCTGGCAGGAGCCAGGCGAACACCCCTCTCTCCTTCTTAGGTTAAGGCTTAGGTTAGGTTGCCCTTTGGGGGGTGAGGCCGTCCCATCTTCTCCCCCCAAAGACCCTCCTCCTTTCTCTCCTCTCTTAGGTTAGGTATACCCCTTTGGGGGGTGAGGCCGTCCCATCTTCTCCCCCAAAAAGGTCAGGGGGACTCCCCCAGCTTGCTGGAGAAGTTCCCCTTCATTGAGCTTGGGAGATAACCCCTCCCCCTAGTTGCATAGCCCCATCCCCCTTTGTTGCATAACCTCTTGCAAAATTCCCTCTCCTCCTTTGTAACATTGATCAACATTTGCATTGCACTTAACCTTTTTCAGTCATACTACTTCGCTAACCACGAGGATTGTGCAGGAAACCTTTTTCTGCAAGACAGGAAATGCGCCGAAAACTAGCGACATTGCGTCGTTCCTTCTAAGTACTTTCTGACCTAACTTATTCTAGTCTAATATCTTGAATTATCCCGCTCATCTAATCCTATTCTTCCTTAATCTCAGCGCAACACCACACACACACACACACACACACATTTATGCATCTCCGCATATGTGAGGTTCCTACTTTTAAAATCCATATCCCTAAAAGATGATTAACAGTTAATTTAACTTAACCTAATCTTAGTGTCATCGAAGAGAGAAAGGCGTGATAAGTGTTTCGAACGTAATTAACGTAATTGAGGGCTCGGAGGGTGGTTTTTGTTAAGTCATTAAATAGTGAGGCATTCACTAATCTAGTTTAATCCTTTAAGCCCTGAATTTTTTGTAGGGTTAAGTTATGAATGCTTGTATTTGAAACGTTAGCAATTTGTACCTTCAGTCCTTAAAGGGTTAACATAACCTAACCAAACTTTAGTTGACCTAACCTCGCGTAAACTAAACTAATCAGGACCAACATATCTTTTTTCTGACATTAAAAATTTTTCCAGATTTTTTCTATATTAATTTTTTCATGTTTAGAGTTATAAGAAGTTTTAGGCACACACACACACACACACACACACACACACACACACACACACACACACACATATATTTATATTACAAACAATATATTTGTATACTTTATATCATAATTAAGGGGTCCTATATTAGGCTCATATTTCGCCTAAATTATATAATATATAATTTTCCTTGGTAATCAAATATATGAGACCATTTATATCACTAAATATAAAAATGGACTCTGAAAATACACGAAACTCTCATCTTGAATTAGTACAAAATAAATGATAATATTGTCCAAATAGATTGAAGTCGAAAATAGATTTTAAAAAAAAGGTCTTTCTTATAAGATTTACTTATTTTTGTGGAAAATACGCGAAGGTCAAGAGTTGAAAAAAACGAATTTTCTTTTTGATATTTTCCTTTCCAATTTCTTGAAAAAACGAGGTCGAATAATGAGGTGTCAGTTGGTGCCATGTTTTTGTTATCTAGAGATAGAGGTTAGTTCTTAGTGTTGTTGTGTTGTTTGATAGGGTTCTTTAACTTCGTTCGTAACAACTATAAAGGTTACATGACGGAGGGGACCTACAGCTTTGCGGGGGATCCGAACCACGTGTCGCTACATAATCTGGACGCGGAGAAGGTCTCCCATCCATCTACTGCCCAGACCCAAATGTCGCTTCACTTCGCTGATCGACGGGAAGCGTGTTATGACACTGATCATGACCTAGCCCTGTTTCGTTTATACAAAGTCAATTGAGAGAAAAGGAAATAATAATAATAATAATAATAATAATAATAATAATATGGATGTATTTAGTAAATATCGGACGGCGAGGAAACCCCTTTGCGGAACATGAGAATCGTGTGTCTGTTTTCTTCACTTACAGAGATAATGCATTGGGCGCACGATTGTTCGCGCATTGTCCTTCCCACCTATGTACATGTGAATGTGTATGTGAGATGAGTCCATATGATGTACCGACCCGTGGTCGGGATTCCACATAAAGCTGTAGGTCCTTTTCGTCACATGGCCTTTTCTGTTACGAAAGAGGTTAAACAAACCCCAAATACACATACTTGATAGTGGGACCCCCTTTCTGATCACCTGTCTTTGTGCGATCCCCTCACAGGATAATAGACAACAGAATTTCAATATTTGCTTTTCTTTAGTATTATGATGGATTTTTGCAATAAACTGTATTGTCTTAAGAATATTAAAAACATAAGAAAAACACAAGTAGTGTAAATTAAAGCTATATTTTGTTTTTCTTTTTCTTTTTGAAGTTTTATAACAAATCAAAATTTTTCCAAAGGTTCTTCTAACACTTGGTGGCCCCCCTCGAACCCTTTCGCGATCCCCCCTCTGGGGGTCAATACCTACAGTTTGAGACTCACTGTTCTGAAGAATAGAAAACAGTGTGCCTCCCAAGCTGGTGAATAAGAACTAGTTTATTATTTATCACGACGACTCTTTGGAGCACATGAATATACACACTTTTCCTATCGACAAAATGGATGCTTAGTGAATGGCATAAGCGTTTTATTGACGTTTCATAAACGTCGTAAACGTTTAATTGACGTTTCGTAAACGTTGTAAACGTTTTAGTGGTTTCATAAATGCAATAAGCGTTTTATTGACGTTTCATAAGCGTCATAAGCGTTTTATTGACGTTTCATAAACGTTTATGACGTTTACGGAACGTCCTATTTCTCGCCAGGTTAGTCCATATTTTATAAGGTCTCTTCCATATTACACATGTTTATATACTATTCCTTTCAAATTGTGGCCCGCACTAGCTGAGTGCCAGGTATATAACAACTAAGTGAGGCCTGCAACACATATGGCACTTTTATGGCCTGCCCCTCTACCATCCATTTGGAGTATCTATATCGATGGTGATATTCCAAACACTCGTAACTGCTACCTCCCTAAAATTTAGTTGTTTTCGCTTTCAATCGTGTTGGCACTAAATGGCAAACTTATCGTAAACAAAACAAATCCAAATCCATTTCTGTTTATTTTCATTCGTAACAATTAGGTTTGAAGTGCTTGTAAACGACCCTATATTAGGTATTACCCATTTTTGCCTTCTCCAAAATGAGGTTTTTTGAAGTACTTACGAACTTTTCCACTGTCACCATCGACATTACACAGGCAGACTCCTAGTAAATAGCAGTGCCACACTCTTATACTTTTTTTTGCCCAAGTCACTACAAGGTATTTTAAAACGAAATGCACTAAATTGAGGTATTTCGTATCTAATTATAAAACGGGTATAAAATGATAGAAAGCAAAGCAACGGCACCCCAAGAATCCAAAATTGGAATTTATGTTTACTGGAACTGTCATTAAACTTCAAAATCGGAAATTTTTTTTAAAAAATTACAAAAATCTTTTAAAAAAAAACTATTTTTACAAAAAAACGTAAAAACTCAGAAAAAAATATAATAAAAATGTAAAAAGATTAAGGTTGACAACTTAATTATTTTACTGTGACAATTTCTCTGCTGCGTCGTTTCAACAAAATATGAATTCATTATTTCCGAGAGAGAGAGAGAGAGAGAGAGAGAGAAATTGCGAAAAAAAAAATAAAGGTAGAATATATATATATATAATATATATATATATACTGTATATATGGGATGAATTTCACAATTAAACATGTGAAATGAATGAATGATGTAAACCCAAAATGAAAAAGAAAAACGATTCCAAGGCCTTTGGTGTGTTCAGAAGTACACTTCGTCATGGAATGATAAAGTGTACTTCTGAATACACGAAAGGCCTTGGAATCATTTTTCTTTTTCCTTGTGGGTTTACATCATATATATATATATATATATATATATAATATATATATATATATATATATATATATATATATATATATATATATATATATATAATAATATATATATACTTATTAACCTGTCAAGTGTTCCGCGCGTCGATCTCTTTCACACACACGTGTGTGTGTGTGTGTGTATATCTATCTAATATAATATATATAATATATATATATATATATCTATATATATATACAGGGCGTCCCAAAAATGTATACACACTTTAACAGCTGATAGCTCAATTGATGTTTCTTTCTTTCCAAGTTAAACCCATTAGAATTAATAATGGCAGTCAGACTAAGCTTTGAACAAAGGAAATTAATTCTAAAATGCTACTGGAAGTGTGAAAACGCAGTTGAAGTGCAAATACAGTTTAGGAGGGTTTTCAAACAGATCCACCAACGCGACTTACCATCACTCGAATTAGAGATAAGTTTTAAGCCGATGGAACTGTTCAGAATGTCCAAGAAGCGTTCCGGAAGACCACGGACATCGACAAGCCCCACAAAGCAAGAAAGAGTACTGGAAACGTATCACCAAAGTCCAAGAAATCTGTGCGGCAAGCGAGTCGTGAGATAGGAATTTCAGAATCGTCTGTCCAACGCATTTTGAAGCGCTGTCAATGAAAAGTTACATTCCAAGATTAGTCCATGCTATTAATGAAGATGATCCGGACCGAAGAGTGGAGTATTGCGAGTGGTACTTGGCACGATGTGGATGTGGATTGGACGAAGGGGTTTCGTAGAATACCCTCCGCGTTCACCAGACTCACACACTAGACTTTTTTTTATGGGGATACTTAAAAGACAAAGTCTACGCTATAAAACCTGCAACAGTCGCTGAATTGAGAGCAGCCATTGAACGAGAATGCACACAAATACCAAACGAAATGTTTCGTGATGTTTGCGATTCCATTGCTTCGCGTTATCAGCAGTGCCTGGACCAGAACGGACGTCAGTTTTGAAAACAGGCGTTCACAAAACAATTAAATAATGTCTGTAGATTCTATTACATTTTGAAAATGAAATGTATTTTAATAAACACTGCCTTTATAATTATTTAAGTGTGTATACATTTTTTTTGGACGCCCTGTATATACAGTATATGAGAAACAGAAAAAGATTGACCAGAATAAGGTCGAAAGGTCCTCACAATAATGTTTTTTCAGTTGTTAATCTTCGTAACAGCAAAGGTTACCTGACGGAGGACGACCCACGACTTTATGTGTGTCCAAACCACGGGTCACTATATCATCCAGGCGCAGAGGGCAGTCTAAGCTATCATACAACCCAGACACAGTGTCGCTTAACTTCGCTGATCTAACGTGAAGCGATGTGGCGACACGGCCACGACTTATCTTTAAAATACTAATATTGGTTCCTAATTAGTGATGTAGCGGATGTCATTTTTTGCACATCCGCGGATGCGGATGCGGATGAGGATGTTTGATTTCAACATCCGCGGATGCGGATGCGGATGCGGATGTCTACATTTTCGTTATTTTTTAGAATATATTCGAGATTTGTTGTGTTTAACGTACATAATAAGTTATTATATATAGAGAGCTGTAGCTATAATGTAGTATAATTGATTAATTGTACAATAATTGCTGTACTTTTCTCTGAACATATAAAATAATATCAAGCATCTAACTAATATAGAATCAATTAGTGAATTCGTCTGCAAATAAATTCGTTATATTTGTTGAGTTTCAGCCACAATTAGAAACCATAATTGTGTTACCAGGATGCGGGACGTGAACCCAACTCAAATGCACCCCACCGACCTCTTTCCCCAACTCCTCCTCCACCCTTATAGAAAGAGATCTTTAATTAGCTTGATAACTATTTATATTAAGTTTAAAGTTTTATTAGGCATATTTATAAATGAGTAATTAAAATAAAGTAAACTAAGATGTTCATCGTTTAATGTTCAAAACTTAATTATAGGAAGGTTATGCTTAAGGAACATTAATTTTTCTGCCTTTTCTGCTGCCAGTCTGTTTCTCTTTTCATCATATATTAATCCAGCACTGCTAAATAATCTCTCGCTTGGTACGTTTGTTGGAGGACAGGCTAAATGTTTCCTTGCAAGTTTACTCAAGTATGGATAGATATTCTGCGTATTTTTCCACCAACTAATAGGATTGTCACATGCAGCCAGGCGTTTTCTTGGTGATAGCTCTCGATCATTTTTACTACATCTTTTGACATCGCGTAGGTCTCGTCATTGCTGCTTGACTCAAGAAACTGAGAGACAGATTCTGTGATAGATTTGCTTGTTGAAGGTGTTGGTTCTGTCACTGAAACTTTTATTCTTTTGGTGGGTGGCGAAGCGACAGATTCAAGAGATTGAAGCTCTTCAACTGCTTTGCCAAGTGATGATTTAACTCGTTCTAATGTACTAGGTGAAAATAACTTAGCTTTGTAACGTGGATCTAAGTAGGTTGCAAGAGAGTAACTTCATACAAGAACAGCCTCTCGTCTTGTCGCTTGCATCACTTTTGCGCACAATGAACTAGTTCTATTAATATAGTTGAATTTGATAATTTCCGCTTATTAATGACGTTTTATCTCAACGGTCCACATCCGCACGACATCCGCAGTCCAAAGTGCGGATGCGGACGCGGATGCGGATGCGAGAAAATGTGCGGATGTTATGCGGATGCGGATGCGGATGTGACCTACATCACTATTCCTAATACATCTTCATAATGAGTCAGGAGGGTCAGAAATTGGCACAGCGCTCAGGCCAACTAATGTGGTCTATTACTCTAACTCCTCTATTAATCAGCACCATCGGGATTCGAACCCCGAACACAATGTCCTCACTTCACTTATGGGAAACGGTGTTACTCACTGAGCCACCCCGGTTGCTGGCCAATATCTGAGTGCTATATTTTCACGTAATTTCCTTGTGTAGAAAGAGTGCAAACCCCCCCCCCCCCCCAATTTAACGTTCTTTTAGGATGTGTTTCAACATTTTACAACGCTTCGATATCATACGCACTTATGTCTGGGGTTGTTTAGCCCCCTTTATGACACTTAAAAGGTAATGTGACGGAGGGGGCCTACGGCTTGACGCGGGATCCGAGCCATTTCTACAACGAGCGAGGGAAGCACTTTAGTCGCTGACAGCTGAAGCCTAATAAGCCAAGACTGGAACGCAGCACCTTCTTCTGATTAAGAGTCCAGCGTTCTACCACAAAACCATAGCCTGGCGTCTACTTCATAAACCAAAGACGTCTTTTATTCTGTTTAACCTCGCGTCACTTTCCTTGTGGTTATTATTGCATCTGAATTGATTAGAGTCGAGATGTCTTAACATTGACGTTATACAGGGTAACCAAAAACGGGTTAAACGGTGTTCCAAAACAATGCTTAATATATTATTTTTGGGAACACTATTTTCGGATCGCCCTGTAAAAAAAATTCTGGAGAAAAGCGAACTGAAAGTTTTAAAGTTTCGAAGTGTTTACGAATCCTAAGAAGAAATGTTCAGAAAACCATTAATTCGCTTTAAATTCTGTTTTTAAAGCAGTGCTTCCTAACCGGAGTGCCACGAGTGCCTTCTGGTAGTGCCGCAAAATTTTATGAAAATCACCAAAATAAATAATTGATAAAACATTCGCGATTTATTACGTTCATACAGGAACTATTTAGGCTCACTTTCAAATTAGTGGTAGTATAAGTCTGTTAATATATTATTACTATTATTATTATTATTGTTGCTAATATCCCGTACTTTGATTCTTTTTCAGTTTCAAACAATGATAAAAGGTTAATCTCACCTCTCCAGTGTTTCAGAGATTTCAGTATTCTAAACTAAATGACTTGTATAAACTTACTGTGAGCATCAGTATGCACAAAATTGCTAATAATAGAAACTATACTTCGCTCATTCACAGGGCGATTACATTTCCTCCCCACCTCCATCAAAGCAACCATAATCATAATAGAAGGCTTACCAATGATTTCATAGACAAACCATATTATTCATGCAAATTGCAGGAAATGCTCTCTCTTATAAAAGAGCAGATATATGGAACTCTATAATTATAAATGTCAGACAAGCATCATCATTAATTTCGTTTCGTAAACCCTAAACCAACACTTTACTAACTTTATTAACTTTATTAATGTACAACAACCCAGTTGCATATATATATATATATATATATATATATACACACACACACGGTATGTATGTGCGCGTGTATATATGTGCATGTATATGTATGTATGTGTATGTATGTATGTATGTATGTATGTATGTATATTTTTATTTAGGTATATACTGTATGTGTATATATTACAACTTATAAATATTAAAAAACAAAAAATTGCAGTCTTTAAAAAAAAAAAAATTATAGAAGCCACGTGAGTGGCCCACGTCAATAAGCAAAATTTACAGTCTTAAGTCGGTGCAATGACAATTTCTATAGATTTCGTAATTCTTTTAAAAAGGCTAATAACAGAAATTAATTATTACTGGTATTTGAACGAGCTACTTACCAGCAGAGCTGGGCACTTGCGGCATATTTTGCGGTACTGCGGTACTACCGCACTACCAAACCGGTACCAAACCGGTACGCGGAAATTTGAATGCGGTAGCGGTACTGCGGTACTTTCAGCGATCCTTTGCGTTATGCGGTTCCGGTTTGCGGTTTGCGGTAGTACCGCAGCAGAGCTGGGCATTTGCGGCATATTTTGCGGTACTGCGGTACTTGCGGTACCACCGCACTACCACCCGGCCCCCCATAACGCAGTACCGCAAAGGATCGCTGAAAGTACCGCAGTACCGCTACCGCATTCAAATTTCCGCGTACCGGTTTGGTACCGGTTTGGTAGTGCAGCAGTACCGCAGTACCGCAATATGCCGCAAGTGCCCAGCTCTGTACCGCAGTACCGCAAAATATGCCGCAAGTGCCAGCTCTGCAAGTTACCAGTTCCTTTTTTTCTATTATTTCTAAAATTATCCGAATTCGCATTTGTGATGACAGAATTAATTAAATGGGATTATTTTATTTTAAATTATTTCTATTTATTTCTATTTATTTTCTTATTTTCTGTTGTAAAATTGAGATGAATCTCAGACACATTTGCCTGAAAAGCTGTTGCCATGCTTCCCAACGGCATATTCAGATAAGAATGCTTTGATTAACTACTTGCCCACTAACTTGCAGAGCTGGGCACTTGTGGCATATTTTGCGGTACTGCGGTACTGCGGTACTACCAAACTACCAAACCGGTACCAAACCGGTACGCGGAAATTTGAATGCGGTAGCGGTACTGCGGTACTTTCAGCGATCCTTTGCGGTACTGCGTTATGCGGTCCGGTTTGGTAGTTTGGTAGTACCGCAGTACCGCAAAATATGCCGCAAGTGCAGCCCAGCTCTGCCACTAAGATACAAATTTAAGCGTTGATACCAACATTGTGTAAACCAATATGGATGTGATGTAGGTGGTGTAGTGGTTAGCATCGCTGACTACGAATCTATCGGCCCCGGGATCGAGACCTGGTGACGGTAGGCGGCGCACAGCATAACCCAGCTATTCATCCTTCCACATACAAAAAAAATGGTTGGTAGATAAATGGGTAGCCAAGTGGTTAAAACGCTGGGCTGCTGATCGGGAGGTCGTGAGATCGAGTCCGGGCGAAGAGTTTGTAATTTCTGAACGCCGTGATGGGGCGTAGTTCGAATTCCGCGTTAAACTGTAGATCTAAAGTGGAGGAATAACCTTGACCTTCTTCACAATGAACAATTCTGGCGCAAGCAAAAACCCAAAACCAAACCATACCTTATATAATAGATTCTTTCTGAATAAATATTTCGTTGTTTTCTTATTTTGTTTCTAGCTTTGAAGACAATGTTCCATTGCATCAGTTTGGTTCCATGAGTTTTATTTTGCAGGAAGGAATAGCCAAGGCAAATGCCTACAAAAGCGCCCCTCCCACAGAAGGAAAAGAGAGCCAAAATCAAGGTTCGGGGTTTTCGAGGTGTCTAGCCACTCTGCGTTTGAAAGATGAGAGGTGATAGACAGAAGGAAAGATGGATTGAGGAAGATTGTTCCAGAGTTGACCGGTTGAGTAGATGAAAGGTTGAAAATACCGCTTCACCCTTGCGTTAGATAGTTGGACAGAAAATGAATGGGAAAATGTAGAAAGTTTGCCTCTATTTTACTGATATGAGACAAAGGAATAGAATCTTTTCTATCTTTTACTTCCTCTAACATTTCTGTTTTCATTTCCGTTTTGGGAACATTTTATATCCTTTGTTAAATCAAAGGAAGTCACGTGACACCTACGATAAACCTTTTGACTTGAAGCACAGTTTTATTTCTGGTCTTCGTTTCGTATTTCGTGATGACGTGTTTTCCGCGATAACTCGATAAATTTAACATCACCTTTTATGATAATTTTACCGAGTGGATGATAAGGCGGGCGACGTATATAGGCTATATACTGCACCTAGGTAGCTTTAATTAGCAATTTTAGTAACTTTAATTCTACTTCCGCCTGAACACTTAAATATATATACTCGTATATACTCGTATATATGTTACAGGGAATCTGTGTAACTAGGGATTTCATGAAATCCCTAAAATGTTCAGAGATTTCATATAAGGTTAAGTTGTGATATTTTCATTAGTTTTAACGAAAATATCACGACTTAACCTAACCGATATAAATCGGGGTACAGTTGACCTAACCCGGCATTCATTTAATCGGGTATTCAATAATTTTCCCGTAGGTTTAACGAAAATATCACGACTTAACTTTACATGAAATCCCTGAACAGTTTAGGGATTTCATGAAATCCCTAGTTATACAGATTCCCTGTAACACACACACACACACACACATTACAAACTTTTACGACACCAAACACAATCTTGCACAATTATCACTAAAAATATACGGTTATTGTACTTTATAAGAACATATTATTTCATTAAGATTGTTTTTTTAATGTTGTTTTTTAATTACAACTGACGATCTATTCCAACTCAATGAATGCCATTCCAGCCTTGGTCTGAGAATGAGGAATCCCAAAGTGGGATATCTCAAAGGAGGAAACTTTCAAATCGATTCATTCATGGGCATGCAATTACGTCACAGCTGTCTGGTTTTATTACTCCTTCCCAAATCAGGAAACTCCTTTCTCAAACTTGGAATTTCCACTCGGAGTATTCCATCCTATAGACTGCAAATGCAAATGGAAATAACAGTGAATGTGAAGTAATGGTAACGAACGTGTCTTTTTCTCTTGACAGGCAGAGGAGGCATGACGGAAGAGATGGTGGGGCAGTACCTGAGGGCTCATCCAGCGTTCCTTGAATCGTGGATCATGAACGAAGTTGAACTTGAGACTCTGGAAAGATGGATTATCCGACGAACTCAAAGGGACAAAAATAAAATTCAACACGACAACAATGGTAATACAAAACTAATATCTTATCATTCACTTATTCATTCATACATTCTTCACTCTCATTCACCTTCATTCTTTTAATCTCATTCAATTACTAACATGACATTCATTCTTTGCAGATCTTTCCTCAATAAGGTTGTTTTGGCGATTGCTTATTTTAAGCGCATTTCCCTATAATTTATATTCATGTATTAGTATTAATGTTATTATTATTATCATCATTAATAATAATAATAATATTATTATTATTATTATTATATTATTATTATTATTATCATCATTATTATCATTATTATCATTATTTTATATTTAATTAAATGGGGGCACAATTCTTGATAATAATATGCTTTTCTCGCAATTTGATGAAATAAATTATTTCCTCATTGAATTTGACGACAGTAAAACTGATAAATTAATTAATTTATATTTTGCTCTATATTTACTCAATAATATACAGGGTGACACAAAAATGTATTCTTAAAATTTTTTTTACTGCACATTATATTTTGGGAACATTTTTGGATCACCTTATTATTATAATTATATTATTATATAATATAACGTCACGTAATATGATATATATATATATATATATATATATATATATATATATAATATTATTTAATAAAATATAATACAAATTTATACAATATAATATAAAAGAATAGAATAAACTTATTACATTATAAACACGATCTCTTTACGTTCAAATGAATATAAATAACAAATATTTCAGAACGCTTTTAACCTTCCATTTGTTTTAATTATTCTTTTAAAACAAAATATTTTATAAAAAAATTAAATTGAAAAAATATTACTGTCATTGAATTACTGTCACTGAATAACTGTCATCGAAAAGCAAATATTTTATTAACTTGTCACTTACATACATTTTTGGGGGTTCTTTTCCCACAACTAAACTAAACGTATGTAAACAAGTATAAAACATTTGTAAAAATGTTGGATTTTGTTACGATATACTCTTATATTATTAGTATTATTTCCGGTGAGACATTACCAGTCCCAATCGGATTGAAAGGGTTAAAAAATTCGATATATTGAAACACACCAAAATGTTCCTTTTAATGAAAATGTAAAACTTTCCGTTATTACATTTTCATGTTTTTTTATGTTTGATTTTATATTTATTTATTTATTTATTAGTTGCAAAAACAGATAAAGACAAGAACGTACTGAGTACATTAATATATATATTACTGATATGTGGTATCATGTGTTACATATACTACTGATATGTGGTATTATTTACTACACATACTACTGATATGTGGTATCATTTACGACACACACTACTGATATGTGGTATTATTTACAACACATACTACCGATATGTGGTATTATTTACTACACATCTACTGATATGTGGTATCATTTATTACACATACTACTGATGTGTGGTATTATTTACTACACATACTACCGATATGTGGTATTATTTACTAAACATAGTACTGAAATGTGGTATCATTTAATACATATACTACTGATATATGGTATCATTTACGTAACATCTAGTATCATTTCCTAGTATTTGATTGATAGGTACTAAGAAATGTGAACCAGGATTTTATAGTAATTTCTAATACAATTAAAACTTTTTGTTTTTTAATGTTTTTTGGAGATAAAGTAAATCCACGTCTGGAGATTATCAACATGAAAATTTATATTCAACTCGTACGTAGGAGACGAATCTACTTTTAGAGATTCCATTAATTTCATATAGTTTCTTTTTGTTTTGTTTTTTAATGTTTTTTGGAGATGAAGTAAATCTCCACGTGCCATCCGCAATATCCTGTTCTTATAATCTTCTAAAATTATATAAAATTAATGGAATCACTAAAAATAGATTTGTCTCCTACATAGGAATTGAATATAAATTTTCATGTCAATAATCTCCAGAGGTGGAGAATCAATTCTTCTCCAAAAATCATAAAAAAACAAAAAGAGTTTTATTTGTGTTAGAAATAAGTTCCCGTACTGTAGTGGGGGGGATACGCCGCCATACGGCGTATCCCCACCTTAAAATTTCAGACATGCCGTATAGCTAAGAGTAGAACCCTGGCCTTATGCGGGTATACGGCGTATGGCCAAATATCTTGACCTCAGGTCACGAAAAGGTCACCAAAAGGTGACCCCCTCCGCCTTCCCTCGCTGACCAATGCTGCGATCAGCGTATGGACAAGAAAAAATTACCATTACAGCACTTATTCAAATAATTATAACAAAATCATGATTATTAATTTTGCTCATTAGATCATTTCAAGTAACTTGTATTGATGTTATTTCTCCCCAAGAAAAGCAATTTTTAGTTATTGTTGTACCCGATTTTTAGTTAATATATCAATATCTTTATTTTAGTTATTTGTACTAAATATTCAAATAAACAAACAACCCCATCACCCCCAACCCCACCAAAATATCTTTATTCAGAAAAAGAATAGAAATGACAAAATTTTACAATATTTTTTACTATTTTTTGTTTCTGTACAATTTAGATATGTGATATGGCAACATTAATATAAAATATCTGATATTATTCTCATCCATTTACTACGACTCATTAGATGTTGCGTCATTATTTTCCTTAATTAAAGATGGCCCTGGAGTTGCCACGTCATTATTTCATTCCGAAATTACGACTCTCGAGTTGCCGAGTCTTTTTTATTATTTATATTTTTTTGTATATTGAATAACCACGACTATCGAGTTGCTCAATCATTGTTTTCAAACAAAGCAAACAAACAAAGCAAAAATATTAGTACTAATGACGAGATTTTTTACTAAAACAATATAAAAATTTTAGTAGCTGCATTCTGGATGTGTTTATTTGGCGTTCATACCGCACTTTGGGTTCTTGGGACAAGTTTTTTATTAAATGATGTATTTTTCCATTCAAGAACCTTAACATTTCTGAAGTCAGGTCGCAGAGGTCAAAACAGGTCAGTGAATGAATCAAGGAATTTCGGATCAAAACAAGGTCATGTTGGTTACATTTGTTTTGAGAAGTGTACTCAGTACTACCTTGTGTTTACACGTTCCTGAAACCAGGATACATTTCCCAATTCTGTTTCGCCATGTTTTGATTCAAATGACCACGTAACTAACCAGTCAGCGTCATTCAGTCTTCTCTCGTCAGGCGTTAATCTGTGGCTTCCCCACAACCATGCCTGAACACGAGCGTCTGCTTTCAAACGCCTGAAAAAGGCGTTTACACATTACAGATGTACAAGGCGCCTCGTTTCAGGCATAGTGTAAACAGTGACTTAGTATTTCCGGGACTGAAACTTAAACATTAAGATGTAAATATTGCATCACTTTTAGGTCTGCACGTGTACCTTTTGAAGTACGACAGAATCAAAACAGATTTTGTGGTAGTTCAAGGAAAACAATTTTCGAGCGTTTAAACTTTCCTAGTGTGTATATTTAACATATTGAGCTATGTCCCAATTGCTGTGGAAGAAGGAGAGTTTGTTTACAATAAACAACATTCCCAAAGAATCCTCTCCTTTGCGAGATTACGTGACGAATCCTGGCAGTGTAAGTTCTTATCACGACTTCCAGCTTCTGAGCATTGTTCCAGTCTATATTTACAACACAGTGAACCAAAATGTTTACCTCTACATCCTCAAAGAACGGTTAATCCCGTTTTTCATGGCCAAGACATTGATATGGACGGAGTTTGGTTTCAGCAGGACAGCGCAAGTCCTCAGACAGCAAATGTAGTGTTAGACTTTCCGCATAAAATATTTGACCAGAGAGTGCTGTCTAATCTGTCTTCACCTCATCGACGATGGTCTTGTATAGCTTCCTCTGTTGCCTGACTTCAATCCTTATGATTTTTTCTTTTGGGGGATATCTATATACTATAAGACAGGGACCTCAAAGGAAATCGCAGGACTTTGGAAGCTCGAAAAGCAATGATTGAACTTGAAAACATCTCCATTTTAACTGGAACGTTGGAAGTCGTTATAAGGAATTACACTGTCCGGATTCATCACGTGACGTGTGCGCCTGTAAAGAAACCCTCTGCCTTGCACAACCAACCAAGTTTCAGGTCCGTAAGTTAATCCATTGATAAATTTTTAAAGTGTAACGTAATGAAGGATCGCATATACTCTATAATAGGCCGTAAGTTAGGTGTGATCGAGTGTATCCCGATTTTTGCAACTGATTGCACTGTATATGAAATATATCATTATGTTAACATAACAAACCTTCTTCACTTGATGCGCATGACTTTTCTTTAAATCGTACTCGTAATTACGCATCAAATTCGTTAGATTCGTAAATCAATTCGTGAATCAATCGTTAAACGAATTTGAAGGAACTTCACCAAAAGTCGAACAACCAAAGAAAGCTGATGACGATCAAAACACAAAGAAAAATAAAATGGAATTGAAAAGACTTTACAAATTTACAAACTTCTCAACTTCGTATTTTGTACTCTGAAAATACGTTACTAAATTGTTATAATTTGATGACCTGCGTAAGTCACACCTTGAAAAGGCTATTAATTGAATTACTTTGTATTAATACACTTTTAATACGAGTCTGTCAAAAAGAAATGACATCCTAATTCAATTCAGTGATAGATTAACCCAAAGTTATTAGCTAAAAAATAGTTTGAGGTGATTTCGGTTTTCTAATAAGCAAACACCTTTCTCGTAACTCATTTCTCAGTGTACAATCGAAGGGCAAACACTTGGAAGGATCTAAACGCTGTGTCCTTTAATAAACTGTTCCAATAAAAAAAATTGATTTAATATTTGTTCGTTCTCTCTTCTCATCTTGCGCGGAATGTTCTCCTATACAAGCGTCGTTCTTTACGTTATATATATATATATATATATATATATATATATATATATATATATATATATAGTCAGCAAAGGGTTGTTTTTTACCCAGAGAAACCATCGTTGTTAGATAAAAACCTAATAAATTCTAATTAATCTCTGACACCCAAGTTGTTTATAAAACATGGCTTTTACGTCTTTGTTTTAGATATGTGATTTTATTCAACATAAATAATGTGGTTGTATATTGGGGTACAGCAGGGCCTGAGTTGTAAAAAATTAACAAGTGGTACAGTCGCAGATTCACGCGTAGCACCGTCACAGACCGATAGACCTAAGATGCGGAAAGTGCGTCGTTGATGAGAGTGCGGGGCGGGAGGGGGGGCGGGTCCCCCTTCCGCAAGGGGTTAACAACCGGAACGATTTATTAAAAAAATAAACAACCGGTACGTACCGCCCTCAACACAAGCCCTAGGGTACAGGGATAAAACAGACCTTTATAAATTCCCCGAGAGGGAGGCATGTCAGTTATTTCACGAACATACCTCCCTCTGACTTTCTCCGAAAACATGTAGCAATACCGGTTCCACCTTCTCTTCACTGGTATACTGAACCATCAGGGTATTTTCTTTCCTGAAATATGTAAAACTGACTTAGAAATGTGTTTGTTTCTCTTTAAAAATATAATGTCTATTTTTCCCTATGAGTCCAGACTTCTGGGACACCCTGTATATACAGGGTGTCTCAAAAGTCACTATCTATTTCGGTGACATTAGATGTTTTTTAAAAAAATGCTATGCTGGCATAAAGATATGTACTTCTGGTGCAAATTTGTGTATTTAAAAAAAAGTTAATTGGTTTATTATCTTGACATGCTTGAACAATTCCTCGAACCTCAACTTCTTACAGATGGCATTCTTGACACAGTAGTTTTTCAGCAGGATGGAGCACCGTGCCATTATGCAATAATTGTACGTGATTATCTTGACAGACGCTTCCCCGGTCGCTGGATTGGTCGTGGAGGAACACAACCATGGGCAGCACGTTCACCCGATTTAACACCATTAGATTTTTTCGCCTGGGGTTTCATTAAGTCTAAGGTGTACACTGGTAGAAGAATTAGTGATGTAGCCGAACTTCGAAATCGTATTACCGATGCAGTTCAGAAAATAACACCTCAAATGCTGGAAAGTGTGTTCCGGGAAACAACTTATCGCTTTGAGCTCTGTAGAGACACTGATGGTCGCCATGTGGAGACAGATAAATAAATAGCACTAATTCTTTGTGGCACTTACTTTGAAATAAATATATTTTTCATGTCTTAAACCAGTTTTTCGTAATTCCCATTATTTTTCAAAATAGATAGTGACTTTTGAGACACCCTGTATAATCATGCTTATATGTGCACGTATAGCAAATAGCTTTCCCTTTAAATGAAAGTGTGTGATATATATATATATATATTACAATCAACAGAGATGGGCAAGATACTTGGAAATTGTATCTGAGATACAGATACAAGATACCCAACAAAAATGTATCTGAGATACAGATACAAGATACTCGAAAAAACTGTATCTTCAAGATACAGATACAAGTTACAGATACAAGATACATTTTTAAGATACAAGATACTTTTGAAAGAATAATTATTTGAGTTTAGTTTCACCTGGTGAGCCATGAGTGCACGATTTGTCTCATTCAATTGTTTATTATTATATTTTCTGGATATAAATAAATGCCAAATCAATGGTACTTCATATCTCAGTATTCATATAGTGATATAACTAAAAGGAAAGCACAAAGTAAATATGTATAAATAATCCTGAAAATTTTTAGGTATGGAAAAATAAAATAAACCACACTTTTTCAATTTATGTATTTCAAATAAATTGTTAATACAGGTATGCTCAGTTACCTACTCACGAAGAAAAAATAAAGTTTTCCTCATAATAAATATATTTGCAGGAATAAGCAAATATATGTATAATTCCTGATTTTTAATCATGTTAAAACATGTTAAAACCGCGGGATACAAGTTGAAACCTGAGTACGTCTGTGCCGAGACTGTGCGCGCAGCGCAACGGTAGTATTCATGTACAAACATGTAACAGCAATCGCCGGCCTGCTCCAACGTGCGTCAGATATGATCATATTTCATGAATAGTTATTAGCGTCTCTATTTAAAAAGTATCTTATGAAAGTATCTTTGAAAGTGTATCCCGGGATACAAGCTACATGACAAAATGTATCTTAGATACTTCTCAAGATCCTCCAAAAATAAAGTATCTAAGATACGTATCTCAGATACGTATCTTGTATCTTAAGATACTTTTTGTATCTTAAGATACAAGATACTGCCCATCTCTGACAATCAATGTGTGAAACCAGTCATTTCACATAATTATCTGATTAGGTTAGGTTAGGTTAATAAATCGTAAGGGGTAACTACGTGAAATAACTCGTTTCACACACTTTATTTGACGTTATGTAAAAAGCAATAAAAAAGCTGTGTACCATTAAAATGCATCCCAGAATGACCTACGAAAGTTGCAGAAAATGTAAAACGCTTTCGAAATATTTCAAAAATGAAAATGAACGTGAGTTTAGTCTAGAATTTAAATTCATTTCACCGAATTGCGACGAATTTGAAAACTTTTAGTTTGGAGTTCACTCATTTTTTTTTCAATTTCAATTTTCAGTTTTGAATTTAATACCTCCAAAAACGTGTGAACCCAAAAAAATACTCTAAAAAAAATCTATCTAATCCCAATTTTATATCTTTTTATTTGAATTAGGTCGTTGGTGTATGGGAAGACTGATAGGTCAGAATTTACGATGGCGGACTCTGGGCGGTAAGGCTCTGGTTCGCTCCCGCTACTGGCTCCTGGGTTGGGTTGAGTAGGCCACTCACCCTGTTAATACTGGGGATAAAGATGATTCTTGAGGCTTATTTATCCCCACATCGTGGGGAAATGAGCTTCCTGGCTGTTACGTGTGTTATGTTATAGATACTTACTTTATGTTACTTTATGTGAGTTCGAACGACGGTTCAGGATCGACCTGCCGACCACCCCTCTGCAGCCTCATTTGCGGTATTTGGTGAAGGAGGGAATTGCTGTCTGATCTCCTCCTGCCCTCGTAGCCAGCCACACATGGCTGGTCAGGGACTTTGCCCAGGAATCTGTCCAGCTGTTTTTTGAAGTTATTCAAGTTGCTGTGCTGGAGGTTCCTCACTTTTTTTGGTAGGGCATTGAAACGCTTTGGGCCTCGTATTCTGAAGGTATTTTCCATCCTCGTTTTTATGGCCCCCTGTCCCACCGCAGCTGGGACAGTACAAAATCTGCCTCTTCTCTCATTCCAGTTTGTTTCTATTTCATTTCTAAGGTTAGGGACAAAGCAATCAAGTATTTTCCATACTCGTATGTATATTATTGTGTACCGCTCGCGCCTTCTTTCGAGAGAGTAGAGTTTCAGGGATTGTAGTCGAGACCAGTAGTTCTCACCCTCCGTTTCCTCTATCTTAGACGTAAGTTTTTTGTATAGCTTCAATGTTCGCAATGTCTCGTTTTCTGTATGGGCTTGTCCTACCAATACTTAATTATTGGTAGGACTAGACCAGGGGTGGGGAACCTGCGGCCTTAAGGCCGCATGCGGCCTTTTGGGGTACTAGTTGCGGCCTCCTGCCTATTTGACATTCAGAATTCATACCGTACGATAATGGACAGCAACTGATATCCCTTTAGGGCTTTAGGCTATTTCATTAGATCATGGTTTCAGCTTCACTGCTTCTTACACATACAAGCCTTCTTTATGGCTTGAACAATAGGAAATATGGCAACGCTGCCAGTTGAAACTGAGAACTTGCCTTACGGCTTACGCCCTTACCTATTAACGATCAACTCGACTGGCTGACTGGATGACAGTTACTGACGATTCTCCGATAGTGACACGCACGCTTGTTTCCTTTAAAACTGTAAATCTTTTTTCAATTCGTGTACCATTTTTATTTAAAAATCTTCTGGTACCCCAATCATGTCAAAAACTGTGTAAAGAAAATTAAAGGAAGAGAACAGAGTATTCCATGAAGAATGGGAATTGCAGTATTTCATAGTTGCTGAGAAGATAAAATGATGTGTTGCTCTGCAACGCCATAATTGCAACAGTGAAGAAACACAATGCATATCAGCATTATGCAACTCATAAGAACCACAAGTATGCTATATTGGAAGAAGAACCCCGAAAGTCTGCACTTACGAAGATGAAACTTCAAAAGCAACAACGACAACAAATATTTAATTAAAACGATGTCAGGCCTAGGGACTGAAATCACTGAAGCAACTTATAAAGTAGCATATATACTTGGAAAAAGAGGTACGCCATATAGTGATGTGGAAATCATAAAAGAATGCATTGTTGAAGTTGAAGCCTCTTTAGATTCAGACAAGGTTAACAAATACAAACAACTACCTCTTTCAAGAAGGACCATAACTGATCGGCAACATGAATTAGCCCTCAATGTAACTGAACAACTTCATACAATATGCCAAAGCGAAAATACTTATTATTCGATTGCGTTGGATGAGTCCACTGATATTATCGACTCAGCGCAAATGTCATTTTTTATTCGTGTTATAACTTCAGATTTTCAATGCTTCGAGGAGTTACTGGCTTTGGGTACCGTTACGGGGAAGACATGTGGAATTGACGTCTTGTCTCTCTTCAAAGAAAAATGTCGTGAAGCGAAACTGAATTTATGTAATTTAGTAAGTGTATGCACAGATGGTGCACCTTCCATGAGAGGAAAATGTGCAGGATTTGTTGCGCTACTACAAAAAGAACTGCCAAATCCAGATAGCTTGATTTCCTTTCACTGTATTTTGCATCAACAGAATCTCCGTGCCAAATCTACTGTTTTACGTGACACATCAAGTAAAGTTATACGTATTGTGAACTACATTAGAACAAATGCATCACGACATCGCCAGTTTCGCAATATGCTTATGCTTGATGATGAAACATTCATTGTGGATCTTCCGTATCATTCTAAAGTGCGCTGGTTGTCACAAGGGCAAGTCTTTGAAAAACTTTTGTCTTTGCGAAAACAAATCACAAGATTTTTTGAGGAACTTAATGAACCATGTGAATTGTCAAAAAAGTATTTCTGCAGAAATGCTGCATTTTTGTGTGACGTAATGTCAAAGCAAAATGACCTGAATATTTCTTTGCAAGGTAAAACTAAATCCATATATGAAATGTGGCAAAAAATCCAGGCTTTTCGGAGGAAGCTGCGCTTTTTGAAAACTATCCTTACCCGATCGGAACTTTCAGCTGAACACTTCCCTGAACTGGCAATGGTAATTGATGAAGAAGATACAAGCAAATCATTAAGAGAATGCGATGTGAAAGAATACACAGCTGTCCTAGACTCCCTGATTGAAGAATACGATGAAAGATTTGAAGATTTTGAGAAACATGACCACACTGAAACTAGCTTTCCAACCACACCTGGTTGATGTCTCCAAAGCACCTGAAGATTTACAGATGGAGTTGATTGAGCTATTAGAAGATAATATCCTGAAGTCTCTATTTGATACTAAGAAGGATCCTGTTGAAATATGGAAAAATGCCGTTGAGTACCCACGTCTGCGTCAACATGCTCGTTGAATGTTGTCTTGTCGGCACAGCCTACTGTTGTGAATCAACGTTTTCATATGTGACTCAAATCAAAACGCGCTTGAGATCTCAGATGACGAATATTCACCTGGAGGACCAACTAAAACTACGGTGAACGATGTTGGAACCAAATGTACGACTCCTGTCCCGCAATAAGCAGCCACAAAAAAGTCATTAAATGGTTTATCACTTTTTCACTTAATATTAACATCATTTCATTCACTTAATATCATTTTTCACTTAATATTAGTTCTATTGCCAATTATTCCCCCCCCAAAAATAAATGTGCACTTGCTGAATGTTTTATTTATTATAAAAGCCCTTACGTATTATCAAGTTTGATTTAAAATTAGTAAATATGTAGATTGTAGACTAAAATATGGCATTTTGTTGTACTGTATATGTTAAATTCTCAGTATGCGGCCTAATAGGCTCTTGGTTAAATGAAATGTGGCCTTCCAATGAAAAAAGGTTCCCCATAATTTGAGCATGATGTTTGCCTTTCTGCTGCGGAAGCTCGATTTGGTGTTATCTCTCTGACTTGCAAAGTTTTGTACCCTTTATTCTGTAGCACCTTGTTATTACCATATCTTAGAAGTTGGAATTTTTCTTCGTTGAACTTCACATTGTTGTCTTCTGCCCACTGAAATATTGTTTCAATGTCGTTTTGTAATTTTCCTATGTCACCTTCGTTCAAGATTTCCTTGCATATTTTTGTGTCATCTGCGAAACATGATACAATACAATTGATATCTGTATCAATATCTGCAATCATTATTATGAACAGCAATGGAGCTAATATTGTCCCTTGTGGGACAGAGCTCTCTACTTCCGAGACTTCTGATTTGACTCCATTTACCACCCGTCTTTGTGTTCTTTGCGTCAAGAAATTAAATATCCATCTTCTAAGCCAGTGATTCCCAACGTGGGGCGCACGCCCCACAGGGGGGCAATTTGAAAATGCTACAATAAAATGAAATTTATACATAATAATTTTTATAAGTAAATATATTGTAAATATGATGTGGCTCTATGATGAGACCAAGACTAAATACCCAAATTCAACTCGTTTGGCGAGAGAGCTACTGTTACCATTCCCATCTTCATATTTGGTGGAATGTGGTTTTAGTGCTGTAAGTGACTTACTACAGAAAAAAAGAAACCGACTGGATATCACAAAACGAGGAGACTTAAGACTGAAGCTAAGTTAGTGCCTGAAATCAAAACCATTTGTAGTAAACATCAAGCTCAAGGATCTCACTAACTTGAGATTATCAAACTTTGAATTTGCTGTATTTTACCTAATATTGTGAATTTAAAGTGGTATTATTGATTAAATTACTTTTTTGTGAATTTAAAATTGCAACTTTTCAACTGAGAAGTTTTATTTCAAGGAAATAATATAGTTAGCTTCAATCTCAAGTTTCTTGACTCATATTTAATGTAACTCATATTGAATGTACTCATATTATTGAAATTTACAATTATAACTTTTCAACTGAGAAATTTTATTCAAGGTAATAATTTAGTTAGCTTCAACCTCAAGTTTATTTACTCATATTGAATGTACGGTAACTCATATTAAATGTACTCATATTATTGTAAATTTTAAATTATACCTTTTCAACACCAAATTTGTTTTTATATTAATGGGGGGCATCAAATTTTTTGAGGTGTCGAGGTGGGGCATGGCACAAAAAAGGTTGGGAACCACTGAATCTAAGCTTTCCAATAATTCCTGTATTCTTAAGTTTGTGTGGTATAATTCCAGGGTCACATTTGTCGAAGGCTTTAGCAAAGTCCGTATATATTACATCTATGTTTTGTCCTCAACACACTATTTCCAATATTTTCTCCTGGTGGTCTAATAGCTGTGATTAGGCATGATCTTCCAGCCCTGAAGCAAGTGTTGATTTGGGTTGTATAAGTTCTTTTCTTGTAGGTAGTAGGTAGTTTTGCCTCTAATTATACGTTCAAAGCACTTTATAAGATGGGAGGTGAGAGCTACCGGCCGATTATTCTTGGGCATTGCTGTTACCACCTTTAAATAAGGGAGCAATAAGGGGGCAATGGAATTTGTCCTGTGTCAAGTGATTTCCTCCATAGTAAGTATAGCGGTTTGGAAATACTCTCTTTACATTTCTTCAGAAAGAAACGTGGCACTCCATGTGTCTGGTCTTGGTGCTGAATTTTCTCGCATCTATGATAGAGCCTTAATTACATCTCTTTCTGAGAATTCAAAGTCCATTAATAGGTTTGTGCCAGAATTTGTTCTTGGTTGATTTGTATCAATGTCGAAAAATTCGTCTGGGTTTTCTACTTTCATCTTGCACTTAGGGGATGCTAAACACAGAGTTAAATTGTTCTTTGAGTAGTTCGCTCATATTTTAGCGGTCATTTGTGTGCTTGGCCTCCCCATCTATCAACGGACCAATACTCTCTTTACACTGCATTTTCCTTTTCGCAAACGTGTAGAAGTATTTTTCGTTATTTTTTATTTTCTGAATGTTTGCTTTAGGTCCATTTCTATTTCGCCTAGTTTCCCCTATAAAATGTTCCATCATATCTAATAGCATTATTGTTTGGGTTCTATCATCTTTTGTAATGTTGTCATGAAACTTCTTAACATAATTTTATATGACTTCGTCATTTTTCTTCCATGTTATGAATAGGAAATTAAAATCTCCGCAAATTAGAATATTTGTTGCTGGAGTTTCAAGTAATTTTAACATGTTTTCTATTTCATTTGTAGCAAATTGGAATTCATTTTTTGTGGTGTTTGGTGGTCTGTAGACGTCCATAATGGTTAGTTTCAGTTCTTTCACTTCTAAAATAATAATTTCGACTGTGCTGTTTGATTTGTTTACCTTCATCTCACATGTGTATGTGTTTTTTCACGGAAAATATAATTATTATCTCGCTATGAAATGGCGGTAAAAAGTCTTTTTTTAATAAAGTATTTGAACAGACAGTCTTCCTCTCGTCCAGTGAAGAACTGCCTGAAGGAGCTTGTGTACAGTTTATTAATTAAATACCTTCCATCATTGGGTTTTGTCTCATTGTCTGTGTCGTACAGACCAAACGATTTCATTTAATCTTAGAAAATAAGAGCTAAAAATTTTGTTTTGATCACGTACAAAAAGAAGCATTTTAGTTACATACAACAGAGAAAGTTTTTCTGATTAGGGTGGAATAACGTTCAGCCTCATATATACACAGGGTATCCCATAAGTCCGGTCTCATAGGAAAGTTTATTTTAAATTAAATTTACAAAAGTAATACATTAAACTAAAACAAATGTTCAAATTGGTGTTTTGTTTTGGGACCTATTTTTTTTTGTTGCAGGTAGAATAACACGCAATGGCTAATATGGAAGTAGTTACACTCTTGAGGAAAAGGCCTCTACCTGCAACAAAAAAAAAAGGTCTCAAAACAAGACATCAATTTGAACATTTTTTAGTTCTAATGTATTACTTTTGTAAATTTAATTTAAAATAAATTTTCCTACAAGACGGAACTTATGGGACACCCTGTATATACAAAGAGAGAGAGAGAAAGAAAGAGAGTAAACTACACTTTAAAATCAATATTTATGAAAATGAATTATATTAACAAAATTCATTGTAAATATTTAATTGTTTTACAACCAATAATTTTAATCCATTTGTTATTCAAACAATATAATTAGAAGCTAATAATGATTTAATTCACGATTCAACTTTATACATATGTTAATTCCCCTAATTTCCGACCACGTAAGTAGATTTTTGTTATTCCATTAATCAGGAATAAATTCAAGTCTGAACTTCAAAGCCAAATGTAACGTAATTAGTTATTTACCAGCGTATATTAACTTGCTCATCAAAGTTGAGAATTTCCAAGTTGAGCTGAAATGAAGCTCTGCCGAAAGAGAGGAAATTTGCACGCTCTCAAAATTGACGGGTAGTATGGGTGCGATTTGGATGTCATATAAACTGCATAATGAAGCCTTCTTCCACAAGACTTGACTGATGTGGACTAATGGCAGTTGCAAGGATTTCATTATTGTGATAGAGTATGTACTGATATGACAGGTCAGATGTGTCTTTATAGGCCTTTGCGAGTCAACTGAACCTAAACGTCTGCTGTCATTTTTACGTGTCATGCAAGGGCGAATCCAGAGCACAATTTGATGGGGAGGGGCGCAGTCACCTTCCAGAACCTGAGATTATAATACATTGGCAGGCAACTGGTGTGACAAAATTGCCAACGATTATTACATATTCGTTCTGCCTATAAAGAATGCAGGAAGGTATCTGTTTTTTGTCAAAAAAGTTAATTCCTTAAGATGAGAGTAAGCTTGAGTGAGATATAAAATTAGCGCAACAACATTTACATTACTATTTTATTAATCATCATCAGTAGGGGCAATTAAAGAAAAAAATATATTAAATGGCTCACTTTTGAACATCAATGTGCCCCAAGATGCACTCTTTTGCAACAGCGGTTATTTTTATAGGATGCTTCACTCTAATTTTGTATTGGCTCTTCTTTATGTTTCCGATCTCCTTCTTTCTTTCACTTTCTTTACCTTTGAGGTTTAGAGGCCTCATGGTTTGGGGGGCGATCGCCCCCCACTCGCCCTCTCCTAAATCCGCCCCTGATGTCATCTGTGTGTGTGTGTGTGTGTGTGTGTGTATACACAGGAAGTTCAAACCCCCATTTTCCTTATGCCGATATACACTATTACTGGTAATAAACGTGCAGTGTCCAGACATTTCTTTTTTTAATAAATTGTACCATAATGCGTAATAAAATTAGGTTTATGCAGTTTGGATTCACATATTGTTTGAATCTATTCCATGATTACTTGAAGATAGCCAGGGTTTGTCTAATATTCAAATCAGGCAGTTCTGATTCTCCATCCAATCGCACGACCAATCTCCATATTGTCAACTGTAAGTAAATTTTTGAAAGACTCGTATACAGTAGACTAATCAAATTCTTAGCTAAATACGACATCCTAGCAAAAACCAATTTAAATTTAGAGAAGGCCACACCACAGAAGACGCTGTCAATACGCTATTAAAAAATACCTATAAAACCCTAAACTATAAAAAAAAACAATCTTAGTTTTCCTCGTCCTGTGGAAAACCTTTTATACGCTCTCACATCCTATCTACTACATAAATTAAACATATATGGGATAAGGGGAAATATGCTAAGTTGGTTTAATTCATATCTCTCTGATCGTCACCAGCATGTTAAAATAAAAGATATTTCATCAGAATATGCTGTATTGGAAAGCGGGGTTCCACAAGGATCTATCCTTGGACCCTTACTTTTCTTAATACATGTAAATGAGTTTTATTGATCAACAACATTAAACTGTATTCAGTCCGCAGACAATATAACATTTCTTCATACCACGTTATCAACTTCCCAGTAAATGAAATGAACAGGCAATTAGATCACGTCTATAAATGGATGTATGCAAACAAGCTTTTGCTCAATTTGAAAAAATCATCTTATATGACTAACTAAAAAAATGTAATCGCGCACACTCCATTAATAATCGGAAACCCTTTTCTTGCAAAAGTAAATGAAATTAAAGTTCTTGGTATCATGTAAGATGAAAAATTAAGTTCCGAATTTGGAACTGTTCCAGCTGACTTGATGCAAATGTCATCATTTCATCCCTGATGTCAGCAACTTTATGCGTATTAAATGTATCAGATAATGCTGTCTGGTAGTCGGTGTGATTGACTGATGACCGTTACTACCTATTGTAAGTATTTCAAATCCATTTTCAGTTTTGGGCATCATCATCATCAATGAAAACGAGGTAATATTAGGTCACTAAAATGTACTCTTTTATGACATTGTACGAAACTGTATTTTTTCTCAAGTAGTTCTTGCTATGGACAATTGAACATTGGACATACGTATGTGATATGGTATAATAAAACCAAAGATAAGGCACTCAAAAAATACTAGTATGAGACAAAAGAAGTGGCATTTATTTTATCAAAATAATAAGAGCAAAAAAAAACTGTCACTTTAGTTAGGAACATTTGAAAAAATGGAACATTTTATTTCAAATAAAAAGAATAACATTTTATTTGAAACGAAAGCTCCCTCAGACATGATGAGTGAGTAGTTTAAACTATAAGTATGACCCATTAACTTTAATATTCATGTAATTGAAAGTAATTAACTGTAATTGTATCAATTACCTTGGTCTCCTAATGTAATTAATTACAATTACAGTCACATTTTAGGTAGTCAATTACAATTACTTGCCAATTGCATGAAAGAATGTAATTAATTACAATCAATTACAATTACAAATTACAATTACCCCCTGCCTGATATATATATATATATATGAAAAATTATTTCACGAAAGTGACACGTGAAAAATATTTATGATGAATAAACCACGAAGGAAAAAGAAACACAAAGGGGTGCTCAAGCGCTTTCGTCTAATGAGTCCAGAGCTGGGCATTTGCGGCATATTTTGCGGTACTGCGGTACTTGCGGTACCACCGCACTACCACCCCGGGCCCCATAACGCAGTACCGCAAAGGATCGCTGAAAGTACCGCAGTACCGCTACCGCATTCAAATTTCCGCGTACCGGTTTGGTACCGGTTTGGTAGTGCAGCAGTACCGCAGTACCGCAATATGCCGCAAGTGCCCAGCTCTGCAGTAATGACATCCTCAGGAACACTGGAGTGAAAGGACAGATCAAGGCAATATATAGGTTACAAAAATAAACAAACATACATACATATTCATATATATATACATATATATATATATATTATACATATACATATATATAGTACATAGAAAAAATTGTGGGAGGAGCAAACATTTATATGGAGATTGACACTTATAGCACTTCAGCCGACATTCAATATAAATTCAAATGGCTTGTTTATGAAACAGGTCACAAAAGAATAAAGAAATAAAAATAAATATAAATATAAATTGAGAAAAAATTAATTACAAAATAGTGTCTTAGTGATATACACTATATGTCACAGCCTAAATAACAATAAAGAAATAAACCGGCAAATAAAAAAAAAAAAACCACAAATATATATATGTACATACATTATATATATATGCACTTTGGCCGACCTTCAATATAAATTCAAATGGCTTGTTTATGGAACAGGTCACAAAAGAATAAAGAAATAAAATAATTATAAATATAAAAAGTGCCATAGTGATATATATGTCCCAGCCAAAATAACCATAAAGAAAGTTTACAATCAATTTAATAGATGATGCCAAATTGATATATATGTCACAAAGAAATAAAGAAATAAACCAATAAAATTTTTTTTAAAAAATAATAAAAAATAATAATAATAAATTGAAAGATAAATTTTAAGAGAGGCACACCAATTTATAAGGGAAAAATTACCACAGGTTTTTTAGTTATTGTCTGAATCATGCATATTATAGTCACAAACGAATAAAAAGTACAAGTAAATATAAATTGAAAAACAAAATGATGCCTAGATGATATATAAGAACCATAAAATATATACAACATATATACGGTATATATACGAAATATAAACGCAATATATACAGAATATATATATATATATATATGCATAAGGGAAAAAAATTACCAAAGATTTGTTTTTATAATTATTGTCTGAAAAAACGGTAGGTCGCAAAAGAATAAAGAAATAAAAATAAATATAAATTGAAAAAATTACAAATAATACATCTACACATGTATACCCGCGTAACCAAATATATATACATATACACCATATATACAAACGCACACACACACAACATATATATATACACATACAAGCATGACCTTCGCGAAATGAGAAATCATCGCGCAGAACATTTGTGAGGTTGTAAGGTAAGGTAAGGTACATGCACATATATATATACATATATATACACATATATATACACATACATACAAACATACATATACACACATACATACATACATATACACACATACAGTATACATACACACACATTTAACTGCAATGACCACAAACATACTCACATACACATACATACATACACATACACCCATACAGCAAAAAATTGAAAAATAAAATTGTAAGAGAAACCTACAGATTTATAAGGAAAAAAAAAGACTAAAAACAAATTTTTACCAAAGATTTAACAACCTGCCCTTTTTGTTTAAATCCATTCTGAAGGAATTCAGAGCAACGGGATCGAGTTGAAACAGACCTTTACTCATGTTAAGGTTATTTGTAAGTTGAATTATAGCCGACTCAAGAATATTTCTATTAACAATGTTGCTAGAGTGAAACAAAACTGAAACATTATTCCAATCAATACAATGGATAACTCTGACAAATGGACAAAAAGGGCACTGGACAACTGTCCCGTTCTAACGGAATATTGATGCTGTTTTACACGCGTTTGCAAATCCTTTCCCGTCTGACCTATGTAAAAGGAATCACATTGCTTACACCCAATTTTATAGATAATGCCTAAATTATTGGTAGGGCTATTTTTACTATGATGTTTTTCACAATATTGTTATATGAAAAAACTACACTGATATCCAAAAGTTTAAGTACATTAGCAATGCCTAAGAAGCCCGGGAAAAATGGAAGTACTAAAATATTCTTTGACAAGGTGCGAGTGTTATTATTCACACGATAGAAGGTTCGTTTAGCCTTATTAAGACAAGATTCCATGAACGCAGATGGGTAACACAACTCACTTCCAATACCGTTGATATTTTCCAATTCGGCATCGATGTATTCCGGACTGGCGATCCTAAGAGCGCGGAGAAACATTGAGGAAAATATGGCCTTTTAATAGGGGTGTCATGTCCAGAGTAAAAGTGTACGTAGGACAAATTGTTTGTTTTTTTCCGATAGATACTAAACTTAAAACCCGGGCTATCCCTATGAACACGCACATCCAAAAACGGGATTGAGTTGTCTTGTTCCACTTCTAAAGTAAATTTAATGGAGGGGACTTGGTCATTTAACTGAAGGAGGAAGTCATCCAGGTCATGATTCATGGGCCAGATACACAAAATATCGTCGACGTACCGCAACCAAGGGATGCCAACCCCAGGATTCTCGGAATGTAAGTAATTTCAAAAAACTCCATATAAATATTGGAGAGAAGGGGCGACAAAGGGTTGCCCATGGCCATCCCAAAAACTTGTTGATAATGCTCGCCATTGAAAGTGAATTTACAATCCTTGATACAAAGCTTAATAAGCTCCAAACAGTGTGTGCAGGTAATGGTAAATCATAGTTATGTAATTCTCGGGCGAGAAAGTCAAGCATATCATCAATCGGCACTTTTGTGAACAATGAACAAACGTCGAAACTGATCAATCTATCGTTGGTATTAATGCGAACATTATTCAATTTTTCAGTGAGATCCATGGAATTTTTACGTGTGAATCCGAGACAGTTCCAAGAATGGGGGACAAAACATTAACAAGCCATTTGGAGAGTTTATAGGTAATAGAGCCCACCGAGCTAATAATAGGGCGCATAGGGTTTGTGGCTTGTGGCTTGAGCACCCCTTTGTGTTTCTTTTTCCTTCGTGGTTTATTCATCATATATATATATATATATATATATATATATATATAAAAGAAAAGAATAGGGTGTTCGAAGGAGGGACCTAAAGAAAATGACTTCCGCATAAACGCTTTGTGATATCTGGTAGCCAGAGGCACAAACTTTATGAAAGCCCAATTCACACTATCGTCAACAATACAAGAAAAAAAAAGAAAAATACAAATTTTTATTCTCATTATCATCCAAACCAAAGCGGGGCCTTGGGTTGCATTACAAGAGGTGACCCCATTCTCTGGCACTCAAGTCACCTGACCTCACCTAGATTTTTCATGACGGGTCTTTGTGAAAAACACTGTTTACCTCGAGAAGATTGACAGTGTAATAGTTTTACGTGACGGAATTATTGTTGCAGTTAGCACCGTCACACCTGACATACTGACAAACACTTAGCGAGAGGTATAGTATCGATATGATGCGTGTCGAGCTACAAATGGTGCACATATCGAGATTGTCTAACTCCTTAAAATAGGTTGGTCGGTAAAATTTTCATATCTTATAAACCTTTTATATATATATATATATATATATATATATATAGATATATATATATATATATATATATATATATATATATCACGATTCAACCGTGAATCGAGTTAATCGCAATTTACTAATTATGACCATTATGCATTTATCCGTGATCATGACACTGAGTTAACCGTGATTTGGTAGGGTGTTTACATCCGCTGCTCAGAGGAGGGGTTTAGCAAAGGAAGAGGTTTTAATTTTCGGTAGTGGATGATCATGGCTTGTGGTGAATACAAACCACTGAATTGTATATCATATTGTAACAGAATAATACTGTGGTGTGATGGTGGCGCGCGAGGTGGGAGGCTAATCAGTGGTGTGGCAGCAGCGGCCTACCTACCTACCTTCCTACTAATTTTATATACATCGGCCTAAACCTACTCACCGGCGGGTTAAATTGAGCTAATCGTGAAATTAGGTTATCCCCGTGATCATGGACCGCTCCTCAATCAAGGCACAACTTTTTTTTTTATTTCAGACTTTCCTGGTACACCCTGTATATTGTATATGATAAGAGGCAACTATTAAATTAATTGAAACGAGTTTTAAAGCAACCTTTGACGGGTCGGAAAAGTTTTTGAAGTAGTCAATACTTGTCGGTTAATTGGGACAAAGACAGAAAAAATTAACTCTAAAATATACTTTAAGGAAAACAGAAATATATATATATATATATATCCACAGGGAATATAAAAAGCGATTCCAGGGCCCTCATTTATTCAAATATCTCGTCAGGGAATGAAATAAAAGGGAAGAAGGCAATATATATATATATATATATATATATTATATATATATATATATATGCGCCTCGGTGGTGGTGTGGTTAGCGTCGCTGACTATGAATCCATCGGCCCCGGTTCGAGACCAATATCTCGTCAGGGAATGAAATAAAAGGGAAGAAGGCAATATATATATATATATATATATATATATATATATGCGCCTCGGTGGTGGTGTGGTTAGCGTCGCTGACTATGAATCCATCGGCCCCGGGTTCGAGACCCGATGGCAGCCGGCGCGCAGCAAAACCCAGCTGTTCATCCTTCCACACAATAAAGAAAGTGGTTGGTAGATAAATGGGTACCCTAAGTGGCCTAGTGGTTAAGACGTTGGGCTGCTGATGGGGCGTGGTTCGGATTCCACGTTAAACTGTAGGTCTAAGGTGGAGTGAAAAGCTTGACCTTCGTCAGAATGAACAATTCGGGCGGGAGCTAACCAAAGGTTATATATATATATATATATGGGTCCAACGCAGGTCGATCCTGAACCGTCATTCAAACCCTCTTAAAGTATATACGCGCCTCGGTGGTATGGTGGTTAGCATCGCTGACTACAAATCTACTGGCACGGGTTCGATTCCCGGCGAAAGCAGATGACGCACAGCTTACCCAGCTGTTCATCCTTCCAGAATAAAATAAGTTAGTAGATAAATGGGTACCCTGGGTGGCCTAGTGATTAAAACGCTGGGCTGCTGCTGCTGCTGATCGGGAGGTCGTGATATCGAGTCCCGGCGAGAACTTTGTAATTTCTAACCACCCGTGGTGGATCGTGGTTCGGATTCCACGTTAAGCTGTCGGTCCAAGGTAGAGCAACCAACTTGACCATCGACAGAATAAACAATTCGGGCGGAAGTAAAACCAAAGTTAACCAAGATTATATAACGTAAACCATTGGTGGTGAACCTATGGCACGCGTGCCCATTTGGGCACGCGATCAAATTTGCCTGGCACGCCTAAGCATAGAAACTGTTATCCAAAAAATGAGTTTAAAATAATATACTTAATGTTTATAATTTGGTATAATATACATACGTACAGTATATAAACTTTGGTGGGCACGCGAAATTTTTTTTTATGGTTTACATGGTTTTTTTGGCACGCGACTGTAAAAAGGTTCGCCACCCCTGGCGTGGACAAAAGGTTGTTTTTTAATATAGGAAGGACGGGGCAAGGGCGGGGCCCCTTCTATATAAGAAGGAGAAAGCCAAAATCAAGGTCTATGAGGCCCATCTTCTTTATTTAGTGGAGAATAGAGGAAGAACTGCGTGTTTGAGAGCATGCTGGACTGCTCACGGAGTAGCTGAGACACGGAACACAATCAGCTAAAGAGGACAGTGACAGAAGAAACGGGAGTTCCACACTCCCTGTCTTCTGCCTAATGTCCCCCTTGGAGTACTTCCCTGGTCGATCGGTGTCTACAATCTCTTCCTATAATTATATTGGATATTAGAAGACTTAACATAGTTTGCAAATCCACGATTTATTATTAAAGTTATTCGCAAATTTATAAGTGCACATTCTACAGAGTGGCCACAAAGTCGCTTTGTAGTGAAATTACAGCATATCTGTATGTTGCCCTTGTTTTCATATGAAGGGATTTGTGGCCACCCTGTATAAATACGCAATCATTAACTAGGACTTTGGTGAATAAAGATTGTACAGCAAAGTCTCTGTTCACTTTTTATGATTCGATTGACTCTTAGGCCGGCCGCACACAGGATCGTCTCGCGACTGACGACTGACGACTTGAGTCGTGACGACTCGAGTCGCGTGTGATTTTGCATTGACAGAATGAGTTCCGCACACTGCAGCGACCGAAACCCGATTCCCAGAATCGCGTCGTGTCGCTGTAGTGTGTATGTAGAATGCTGCGTGTAGGTAGTGTCAATGTAAAATCACACGACCCAAGTTGTCAGTCGTCAGTCGCAAGACGATCCTGTGTGCGGCCGGCCTTAAAGATAAATTTTTTAATATTATTTTCCTGTCGAAGCTTTGCAGTTTGGCTTAGCAATGGAGAATTCTCTCTCATCCATGTTAGCTAATTTATATATATGTACATTTTTTAAACCATAATGTTGCCCTCTATTGCAAACGTGAACATGGTTTGATATTGGTATACAAAAGATGCCTTATGCCCCTGGTCTGTTAACTTGGATATTAATGAATTTCTTGATAAGATCAATATTAGTTCCATCTGTAAACTTTAGTGTTGGAAAAAAAAGTCAAATGTATAAAATTATTGATCTAAACATTCGTAGGTACGCAAACCATTTCAAATTTTAAATCGTCCACGAATGTACTAGCATTAATTTATATATTCACCTTTATTCTGACCATTACCCTTCGATAAAATCTCCATTTTTTTTTCATCTGCGTTTCTTTGAGGCTTAAGTGTGGTTAACCCCAAAATTTATGGATATTAATTTTATGAACATACTATATACCAGTGGTTCCCAACCTTTTCACCACAAAGGACCCCTTTTATTTTTATTTTTTTCCCACGGACCCCATGTTTTTGAAAGATTCCGTCTACCAAACAAACTGTTTTTATTAACTAATAATTAACTCGTTTTCTCATTTTTCACTATCAAATAAAGGGCATATAAGAGAGTATGCAATTAAAATACAGCCTATTAAATAAAGTATTAATAATTCCAGCCAAGAGCAAGGAAACTTGAAATTTTAGCCTAAGCGCCCTTATCGTGGGTAAATGTACGATTTCTATTGGACCCTCTCAAAATATTGAAAGCTCACGGACCCCCAGTACTACCTTCGCGGACCCCCAGGGGTCCGGGGACCCCAGGTTGGGAACCACTGCTATATACTATACTACTATACCTGAGTAGTATGAGTGAAAAAATGCAGACGTGATGACGTCACAGACAGTTCTCCAGTTTCTTGTGGTCTCTTGTGGCATCAATTCTGGTCGTCGGCAGCGTTCTTCCTACTCCTGTTCGTTTTTGGTAGTCTAGATACGTACATAATTGCTGCATCGGGCGATGGTTACAATTCGACTGTGCTGTTGATACAAGGTCTATGCTGCTTAGAAAGAAGGCCATAAAGTAGCTCTTATTTAGGTGGACTCTAATTCAGGTCCAAAGTAAACCTACTTCATTGACTACCCTAATGTAATTGAACAGTACCACAGCGTCCCCCATAACTCTTGATTTAGAATAATTTAGGCTCTAAGTTAAGGTTGCCCTTTCAGAGGGGAACCGATCTTGTTTGGGATTCTAAGCCCCTTAAGAAAAATAGTAATGCCCTGATGAGGTGTTTGAATTCACGAAGTCTTAGAATCGCTTCTATTCTCTCTGATAATTGTAACATTTAGTAATTTCACGTGTTTCATTGTGTTATTCCCACCACCCATATATATATATATATATATATATACCTGAGAGAGAGAGAGAGAGAGAGAGAATGAATATTAATTTGTCTGAGTAAATGATGATGTTATTAATTTGAAGTGAAATTCTATTTTGTTTCGATAGAAACATTTTAATGAACTTCGTCATTATTTTGCCTTTTACCCTGAAATATTCCTGGAATTTTAATACAAAACATATTTCAGACAAAAAACAACAAGTTTTGTACGTGTATTAAAACGAGTTTAAGCGCGACAGGTGTCGTTGAAATATTCTAAAGAGGGCAAAATCCCAGCTCAAAAAATTATTACCAGATGAGCAGGGTGTATCTAGTTATTATGAAGTGGAGAGCGCAAGAAACTAATTCTCCACTTCACCACTAGGACAGATGGAGAGGAAGGGAAACAAGGAAATATATATATATATTATTATATATATATATATATATATATAGATTCCTCATTTCACGGAGGTCAGGCTTGTTGCCCCTCCTTTCCAATTGGCCTGGTGGTGAAGTGGAGAATTAGTTTCTTGCGCTCTCCAACTCATATAGCCGGGTACACCCTGCTCATCTGGTCGTATTCCGTAGTTCTTTGGGAAACCGGTTATACAGTTTTGACCGCCTGACAACAAGCCTATTTTCCTTCAAGGTTGAGTATGTTCCCTGTTTATCTTTCAGTTTGGGAACACGACAAAGTCTTCCTTTCCTACTTTTTACTGTTATTTTAATAGTTGTTGGGTTAAAAATGAAATTAGGGATTAGTTTCTCTATCTATAATGGTGTACAATTCCGGAAGAAAGTATGACGGCGTCCTCATATGGTTATGGATGATATGTATGCATATGTAGAAAGCTCATTAGTGAAATCTTGGATGCTGAGTGGTGAGGGATTCAAAGCTAAGCTCAACTTATCAATTTTTACGTATTATATGCGCAATAACAAATATATAAATTGTTGTGTTCTCATAATAACTATTTTTATGAACACGGCAAATGCATATTTGAATATATATATATATCAGTGGCGACTGGCGTATAGGAGCGATGGAGCGGTCGCTCCCCCTTGCTTGAAACGATAAATATTAATTTAACAGATAAAAAATATATTAATTTTAAGATATTAAAATAAATATTCTTGAAATATATTTTAAAAATTCATGTGGCATATCATGATTCATGAGGCATTTTGAGTAAGCCTTCATACAGTACATAATATTCTAAACTTATAGCATAGCTTCAAATAGCGTACTGCTGTTTGAATACAAAATAATATTGCAGCCGAATGGGCGATAGATTTTTCGCTCAAGTAAATATAAATTATATTTACTGTTGTAATGAAAATATAAGTACAATCGCGAATTTTTTTATAATAACTTTATTTTTACTAATAGTTACTTCAGTAATAATGATATAAGCCATTTATATGTATTTTATTAAAATTATTACTTATTTGTAATTAACTAGAATTGTACGTCTGGCATAGCCGCATATGTTAATACAAGTACAGTACTCTTGTGAGCGGCAGTTGGATTCGCACTAGCCTATTGTGAGTCCGTGTTGTCGTACAGTGGTACATTATTATAGTCAAATTTATTCAACAATTATTTATATATTTATTAAAATATTGTTTTAATACAAATTTATGGCTTCTTTTGACATATAAGTACCGTACGGAAGCACCATGTGATTGTTTATGTACTACAATTCTAAAAATTATAAATTTTATGAAATCGCACCCCCATACATTTATACCACGAGTCGCCACTGATATATATATATATATATATATATATATATATATATATATATATATATATATAGAAGGGATTTACCATTTCTAAAAAATTGTTTAAGCAAAGCTAAAAAAAAATATCATAAGAGCGTAATTTAAAAGGCTTTAGATCATAAATACAGACTTAACGTTCCTTACCATGTAAATTTTAAACATCTTCCCACTTTACTTATGGAAACAAAAGAATTAATATAGTATTTATGTATAAAAATACTGTTAAAATACTCGCCTAATAAAGAACAGCTTGGATAATGCAACTGGGTTTGTCTACTCGATTGGATGTAAACAATGCGACTCAGTTTGTACAGCTCAAACTGGGCAAACTTTAGTCGTCGGAGCTAATCAATATAAAAGATAGCAAATAATTCTAGTGCATAAAATCGTAATATTAACTGGGAACGTTCTAAAATTCTTGTTAAAAATAAAGAAAGGGACGTTCTGGAACGTGCAGTTATATACTTCATAACTAATTTTATTAATATTTTGAAAACGTATAAAATGAACCGCATTTTGTTAAAATATCTTTTTCCTTCAAATTAGTACTTGTTAATATTTGTTAATCTCTCGTAACTATTTTATTAACTCGTACAGAGTTAATTCGGCTTCTTGCCTTTTCCCTTCATTCCCTGACGAGGTGTACTGTTTACTACAGAAAAGACATTAAAATCGCTTTTCATTGTTTCTTGTGGGTGTGCATCATCATATATATATATATATATATTATATATATATATATATATACTAGTGTGGCATTTATGAACATTTTATAAGATACTAACAAAATTTGAAACAAATTCGTTATCATATGATGGAGTTTATATTATTTTTATGCAAGAAGGAGGGGCCAAGGGCGATTCTGTTTATTTTTTGAAGTACAGAGTGAAATATTGTAAAAAAAGAGCGTAAACTGTAAACTACATTAATATGACATTTACAGTATTTCAATTTCCACTTTTTAATAAATGCATCACGATTTACGGAAATTTACATTCAAGGCCGGTTTCCAGAGTGGGAGAGAATTGAGAGGTAGTTAGTTCGTGTTATTTTAAACTAGTGGGGTATTCTTGGCATCCGCTTCCTTCTCAGCAAATTTCCAAATATATACTGTAAGTGTCTGAAAACGGCTAAAAATAAAATTATCCAACAACCCTTATTTAATCTATGATAACCAACTCGTCTTTTATCTTCACACTATTGTAAATAGTGGTAAATAGTGGAGCTGTGGGGGGGTGGGGTGGGGGGAATGGGCGGAGCATAAATGATCAATATAATGGAAGTTTCGTGTAAAAGTAAATTGGGATAATCAAGAGATTGTAAAGCTAATTTAAAATTAATATTTTATTGTATATTATTACTTCCTCGCCTTAACTATCTGCAATTGCTGTGAATTTTCTCGACTAAATTAACTATTTCGTAATAGTTCCAATGAAAACCGTACAGTTCATCCAACAAAAACACTCGTTTATGCAATGAAAAAAACGTTTATATATATATATATACTGTATATGATGCAAACCCACAAAGAAAAGGGAAAATTAGTCCAAGGCCTTTCGTGTATTTCGTGGAATAATATATATATATATATATATATATATATATATATATATATATATATATATATATATATATATATATATATCCAAAAAATAGAAAAATCTGGGGAGGTGGTCCAAGTAATTTTGTAAGCCTATATATATATAGGCTTACAAAATTACTTGGACCACCTCCCCAGATTTTTCTATTTTTTGGATAAATCCCAGAGAGGGTAACAATTCTTGATAATACTCATTCCTTTGAGACTACGTGTGTCTAGACATATCGCAAAAATACAAATTACCCATAAACGGCTTATCTTAATCCTTTGAAAACTTTTTCTAAATCTCATTCCACGTCAAATATGCAGGTGGTCCAAGTAATTTGATCAGCCACTGTATATATTATATCAGATGGTGTTATATTCATACAAAGCTTAAATTTTGTGAGATAAAGTCCATGCTAAAAGCTGAAGAACATTTGTGTTATAGAGTTTGGTCATATTTCCCGCATGAATTTTAAACACAGTTCTGGTCACGTGGAATAATACTATTCATTGAAGCTAATTTCACACGGAATAATACTGTTCATTGAAGCTAATTTCACGTGAAATGATACTGTTCATTGAAGCTAATTTCACGTGGAATAATACTATTCATTGAAGCTAATTTCACGTGAAATAATACTGTTCATTGAAGCTAATTTCGCGTGGAATAATACTATTCATTGAAGCTAATTTCACGTGAAATAATACTATTCATTGAAACTAATTTCACACAGAATAATACTATTCATTGAAGCTAATTTCACACAGAATAATACTCTTCATTGAAGCTAATTTCACACAGAATAATACTCTTCATTGAAGCTAATTTCACACAGAATAATACTCTTCATTGAAGCTAATTTCACACGGAATAATACTGTTCATTGAAGCTAATTATTATTCTATATTTTTATATTTTTACAATTAACTTTGATTCCACTTTTCTCAATAGATGATGATGAAAATCTAATTGAACCAAAGACAGAAGAAATACAATTGAGTAAGTCTTAGTTCTAGTTTTATAACTAACAATGTGGTATAAAGTAGTGATTGAGTCTCTCTCTCTTTTAAACCAATAGAATTAGTGGTACACAATATTTTGTAGAAGTAAAAAATATCTGTTGCGTAGATTGTAATATAGAAAATGTATGTTTCATTTCCTTCACTGTTTTGACGAAATTACTAACTAAAATCAGTGAATGCATAGAGCAAAAAAAAAAAATATATATATATATATATTGTTGCAATCAAATTATTGGTATCTCACGAGGAAATACTGAAAAAGGATCATGAGTGGGGATGAAAAGCAACCATTGGTTTTGTCATTTATTTATAATGGCAAATAGAACCTCTGAATCATATGCATGGTATGTAGTTTATGAATACGAAGTCGTCTTGTAGTTATCATCCACGCACGGTAGTGTGTGGACAAATCACTTTTACCCCGACTAGCACTTCGCTGATGGATCTTCTGAAGGCTATAACTTTTTTCAGAAGAAACTACACCACACGCACTTTCCACCAAAGGATAGAGGACCTCGTCGCGAATAATTTGATGTAAACATTGAACACATTGGTTCACTACAAAAAAGGTTTAGAGCAAAGTTTATGTGGCCAAAATGTTGTTCAGCTGAGGAAACCGTTTGTCCGCGTGACACTGGGCGGATCTCATTCGTCGAGAGATCTAAGCTCCGCCCAGCGTCACGCCTCTTGTCGGCAGCACGCAAAAACAAAATTTCGGCTATATTACAATTTGTGTGGTTTGTGATAAAAAATAAATAATTTTATACTCTTTTGTGAACGCGAAGAAAAGCAAGTCAGTCCATAAATTTACAAAAATACCACAGCCATAAAAATTTTGAACTTCACATCTAAAGACAGTGAGACCAAATTTGTGAAGCTGCACTCAAAATGTAAGTGGTTCGTGAGCTTAAAGTAAATAATAAGTTCTCACTGGCTTAGAAACTTCTGTTCAAAAGGTAGGATGAGCGCTAATTTCGCACAAAATTTGTATTCAAAACAAAAAGGCTTTGCTTACAAAAATCATGGACTAGTCTGAAAAATGCGTCCTGCAAAAGGCAAATCTTTTTTGTGTGCATTATAATAAATGTTAAAAAGCACAGAACAAGAATAACAAAAAAACATTTGGCTTTAAAAATATATATACTGTGTGTATATATTAAAATATACATACTGAAATCAATACATACATACAAAACTCTTTCATTATATCTTAATGCCTCATGGTCGCAAAATTTGAATCTTCAGTGGCACTGGTTCGAATCTCACCAAGGTAATTTAAATTTATTTCTAATGTATATAATCTTAAAACTTAAGGTGCTGTTATTATGTTTTTTCTGATTAACATAAAATTGATATGCATGTAATTACACTGGGTTAATGAAAATAAACTGAAATGGTATTTAACTGACATTTCCTCCAGTAGATGGCGCCACCCACTTCGATTAAATTATTTTCAAGGAATCAATTTTCCGAAAAGTATTTCTTCAAGCATCGAAGTTTAATGAAAATACTGTGACCACCTGAGGGAACTTGTTCGATGAAAGAATTTCCCACATCTTGATGAAAATTCTAGTCTCAGTGTACATGCTAAAAGCTGCCGCGAAATATTTTTTGTTTTTATAACTTTGAATTTTCAATGTTAAATGGATTTTGTGTTCTTCTTGTTTTTTTTTTTTAAGGTTTATTATGCACACAAAAAAAGGTTTGCCTTTTTGCAGGACGCATTTTTCAGATTTATATAAATTGCCAACTGTGAAATAACAGTTTCGAAATTATTCGTACTCCTCAATTTATTTCGTGTTCAAACCTGTTACACGTTATATCGGAAGATCGTGAAAAGATTGTCAGACTGCACAAAATAGCAAAGGCAACAAAGACAATGGGCAAAATGGTCCGTGAGGTCAAGAAAAACCCAAAAGCAACAACAAATGCTATACATCAGGAACTTCAATCTAGTGGATGAATAAAGATTGAATAAAGATTGGATACATGCAAGAGTCCCAAGCAGAAACCCTTTTCTTGGGAAAACCCATCGAGTGAATTGTCTAAAGTGTGCCAAAACTCATCCTAAAGATACAGAACGTCAGTGGGCCTGAATACTATGGACTGATGAAACGAAAGTAGAATTCTTTGGGTACACACAACAATGCTGTTTGGAGAAGAAAGAATAAGTCCTTTTCCCAAAGAACATCATCCTTACAGTTAAGCATGGTGGTCGATTAATTCTACTATAGGGATGCATTTCCTCCGCAGGTACTGGAAAGCTCGTAAGGATTGAAGGGAGGAGAGATTCTGTAAGAAAACTCGGTCTTGGTCAACGGTGCGTGCTGCAACAGGACAGAGGACAGTGATCCAAAGCACTTCACATGCAACGAAGTGGTTACAGGGCAAAAAAATAGAAAATAAAGGTTTTAGAGTGGTCACCACAGAGTCCTGACCTTAATCCTATGGGAAATCCTGCTGAAGAATTTTCGATGAAGAGTGGCAAAAAATCCCAGCAACCCGGTGCCACAGCCTCATAAAGTCGTATAGACACCATTTACTTGAAGTAATTAAGGTCAGAGGAGCTGCTACAAGATATTAAAAAAATGGGTACGAATAACTTTGTAGCTGTTATTTCACGGGTAGCGACTTATATATAAATCAAAGACGACTTTCTCATAAACCGCTATGGCCGTACACCTAATATGCTTATGATTCAGCTGTTCTATTTGTCATATTGTTAAATGGCAGAAAACGGTGGTTGCCTTTCATACCCCATCATGATCCTTTTTCATTATTTCCTCAAGGAGTACCAATAATTTTTTGCAAACATATATATAATATATATATATATATATATATATATATATATATATATCCTTATGGAATAGTAACGGAATTACATCTGAAAAAGGCTGTCACTTTTACAGAAGTTCCCGCCTACGGAGGCGGGGCTTGTACTATGCATCTTTAACCAATGCGTGTTCACAGGGTTGGTCTAAAAATTATGAATTGGTCAATCAGAGACCCTGAGTCATTTCATCCACAGGCTGACCAATCAGAGGAAGAAAAAATTTTTGCATCTTAAATCCGATACTATTTCGTTAGTGTATATATATATATATATATATATATATATATATATATATACACACACACACACACACACACATATATATATATATATATATTATATATATATATATTATATATATATTATATATATATATATTGAAAATATTTGTTTACAGAAAACAAAATACATGGTCAGGACTATTTGCCAAACAAACATTAACCATGCTTATTTTTTGGAGGGTAACAAATAGTTACAACCCTGTAGTTTAAATATCGTAACAAATTAATGTTTTTCTCTCTTACCCTGTGCATGATAATAAGCTATCGTACATAATCGAAACTATCTCGGAAACTGACGTCGCGTTCTTTTTACATTTTTTACATTTTCCTGATGTAAACTTTTTGTGTATTTTACATTTTCGTGATGTATTTTTTATGTTTTTAATTTTTTTTTAAGTCTTTATTTTTATCCTTGTGGTGAATTTTTATCCTAGTGATGAAAATGCATTAGATGTTGATGAGTGAAGCAACGCCGAATCAACACTCGTTATTGGTAAGATGTCGTACAAAATGTTTTGATCAAAATTCATTTATGGAAAAAAACAGTTGCTAAACTTTTTATTTAAACACAAATTTGTTTGAATTTTACGTGAACAAATTTCTTGTGTTCAAAATGATGAGACCCAGTTAAAATTGAACAAAAAAATGATGAGACCCAGTTAAAATTGAACAAAAAAATGATGAGACCCAGTTAAAATTGAACAAAAAAATGAGACCCAGTTAAAATTGAACAAAAAAATGATGAGACCCAGTTAAAATTGAACAAAAAAATGATGAGACCCAGTTAAAATTGAACAAAAAAATGAGACCCAGTTAAAATTGAACAAAAAAATGATGAGACCCATTTAAAATTGAACAAAATAAATGAAATTATTTAAAAAAATGGTTTGGATTGAACAAAATAATATTATGGAATGAATTTCATAATTAAACGCGTGAAATAAATAAGTGATACACACCCGCAAGGAATAATGAAAAAGCGATTCCAAGGCCTTTCGCGTAATTAAACAATACACATTCATTCCTTGACGAGATGCGAGATGCGCTGTTGAATACACAAAAGATCTTGGAATAATTTTTCATTTTTCCTTGTGGGTGTGTATCACGTATAAAAATTATATTTACTCGGAAATAGACTTGAATGCGTGTGGAAAATTTGAAAATGGTGAATTTTAAGTTAAAATAATTTGATGCGTTTAATCTAAACCAAATTTATTCTTAAAAAAGAAATTATTTAAAAATTTTAACCAAATTTTTAATCATAATTTTGAACTTCTTTTGTTGAAATTTCAAACAAATCCTTTATTTGAATTAAATAAAAAAAAATATGGATTAAATTTGTAAATAAATGTATGGATAAAAATAGTGAATTTATAATGAAGTAAATGAGTTATTTGTAATTATTTATTATTATTATTATTATTATTAATTAATTATTAATTAATTAATTAATCCATTACGAATTCATGCGATGATTCAACCTCAAAAATGAGGAAAAATTCCATTTTCGATTCTAATTTGAATTTGATCTTGAACACAACATTTAAACTCTCTCTCTCTCTCTCTCTCTCTCTCTCTCTCTCTCTCTCTCTCTCTATCTATCTATCTATCTATCTATCTATCTATCTGAGTAAGCAGAATATAAATAGAATCTAATTTGAGCTCAGTGCGTGTTCCACCAAAATACTCCAAATTTAATGAGATTAGACACGAAAAACTGCACAGAATTTTCAAGTCTTTTCTAATGGAACGTTCCTAAATTAATGTATGCATGAAACGTCATATATATATATATATATTATATATATATATATATATATAATTATATATATATATACAGGGTGTCCCATAAGTCCGGTCTCATAGGAAAATTTATTTTTATTTAAAATACAAAAGTAATACATTAGAAGTAAAACAAATGTTCAAATTGAGGTCTTGTTTTGGGATCTTTTTTTGTTGCAGGTAGAATAACGTGTAATGGCTAATGTGGAAGCGAGTTACACTCTTTAGGGAAAAAAAGGCGCCTTAATTTAAAATAAAATAAGGCGGAGGAGGCCTTTTCCTCACGAGTGTAACTCACTTCCACATTAGCCATTGCGTGTTATTCTACCCGCAACAAAAAAAAAGGTCCCAAAATAAGACGTCGATTTGAACATTTGCTTTAGTTCTAATTTATTACTTTTTGAAATTTAATTTAAAATAAATTTTCCTATATATATATATATATATATATATATATATATACACACACACAGGGTGTCCCATAAGTCCGGTCTCATAGGAAAATTTATTTTAACTTAAATTTCCAAAAGTAATAAATTAGAACTAAAGCAAATGTTCAAATCGACGTCTTATTTTGGGACCTTTTTTTTTTGTTGCGGGTAGAATAACACGCAATGGCTAATGTGGAAGTGAGTTACACTCGTGAGGAAAAGGCCTCCTCCGCCTTATTTTATTTTAAATTAAGGCGCCTTTTCCTCACGAGTGTAACTCGCTTCCACATTAGCTATTACACGTTATTCTACCTGCAACAAAAAAAGATCCCAAAACAAGACATCAATTTGAACATTTGTTTTACTTCTAATGTATTACTTTTGTATTTTAAATTAAAATAAATTTTCCTATCAGACCGGACTTATGGGAGACCCTGTATATATATATATATATATATATATATATATATGTTAAACACAGACCGTGCATGGAACAAGGAACTCTTCTGGGAAAATTAAATCCACTATAGTCCGAATAAGTAATGGTAAATGACAAATACCATAGTTTTTTTCCTTTTTCATGATTTTAGCCCGACGTGGGCAACGGGTCTCTCGCAAAAAGATCCCATAAATATAGCTTCCCTCACCAGCTATCTGCAAAGCAGACAGGATCCAGCTTTGGGACGTGGATCTAGGGTAAAGCAAGCCTAGCTAGCTGGTGAGGGAAGCTATATTTATGGGATCTTTTTGCGAGAGACCCGTTGCCCACGTCGGGCTAAAATCATGAAAAAGGAAAAAAACTATGGTATTTGTCATTTACCATTACTTATTCGGACTATAGTGGATTTAATTTTCCCAGAAGAGTTCCTTGTTCCATGCACGGTCTGTGTTTAACATATAATGTTCTCAGGGAACCATTCTGAGTTTGTGTATACAGGGTGTCCCGTAAGTCTGGACCCATAGGGAAAAATAATAAAATTACAAAATAGTCCAAAAATTTATTACATAATCTGTTCAAAGTGTCCGCCGTTGTGTCGCACACATAGTTGAAGACGTAATCTCCACTGCGACAGCACTTTCTGAATCACAGTCGCAGAAATTTCTTGACACGCCTCCACAATGCGTGCTTTAAGGTGGAAAATGTTCTGAAGTTTGACCTCGTACACTTTGGCTTTCAAGTGGCCCCACAAATAAAACTCCAGCGGAGTAAGATCATAATAAAAAAATAATAAAAATAATAATAAAAATAATAAAAAATATATTATAAATAAATTTTTGGACTATTTTGTAATTTTATATTTTTCCCTATGGGTCCAGACTTACGGGACACCCTGTATATATATATATATATACACAGTATATATATATACAAACTCAGAATGGTCCCCTGAGAAACTTATATGTTAAACAGAGACCGTGCATGGAGCAAGGAACTCTTCTGGGAAATTACATCTACTGTAATGGAAAGCCCAACGTGGGCACCGGGTTACTCGCAAAGAGGTCCCAAAATATAGCTTCCCTCACCAACTATCTGCAAAGCAGATAGGATCCAGCTTTGGGACAAGATCTAGGGTTTACAGCTTACACCTAGCCTACTACATTCAGAACCTCAATATACGCAAGAAACTCAGTTACATTCACGTTGGGCTTTCCATCATGAAAAAAGAAAAAAACTATAGTATTTGTCATTTATCATTACTTATTCGAATTATTGTGGATGTAATTTCCCAGAAGAGTTCTTTGTTCCATGCACGGTCTGTGTTTAACATATATATATATATATATATATATATATATATATATATATATATATATATATATGTCTCGTTTTCTTAAATTATATTATCAATGAGATTATGTTTCTAAGCGGGTAACCGCTCGCCCTCTCCGGAATGGACCAGAGGTTCAGCGCACTAGTGATGTTGTGTTCTATGTTGTGCGAGAGCGGTACAGTCTGTCATAATGTGGTCAATTGTTTGTGGTCCTGGCACAGGTGGCAGGTGTCGTCTGTGGAGTAGTCTAGTCTGTGTTTATATGTCTGTAAGTTGGGGCGATGTCCACATCGGAATCGTGCTAAGTTAACTCGATCCGATCTGCTCAGGCTGGTCTCAGACCTGTCAATGGGTGGCGGCTTCGCACCTAGGACCACATTCGGACCGAGTGTGTCACTGCTTTGTGGGTTAGGTGTGTGTGTGTGTGTGTGTGTGTGTGTGTGTGTGTTTTCTGTACTGTGTGATGTCTGTGGGGCGTGGTATGAAATGGAGTATTTGGTTATAATATCTCTCTCGTGTTACCTTAATGGTGCGAAGTGTTGGTGCATGATTGTACATGTAGTGGCAAGCGTGTTGTGGGTTAGTTGTCGCTGCTGCCATGAATTGTGTTCCCCTCATGTCTAAATGTTCCCTAACTTTCAGTATTTTTGTTTCTGTGTGCAGGTGTTCTATCGGTGTTGTTTGAGTACATCCTGTAATAATACTAGGTGCGTTGTTTCGTATTGTCTGTAAGGTGCTTATGTGTATGTTTGAGATAATGGGTGCCCAGCATGGGCTAGCATAGTCCATAACTGAGCGAATATATTGTTTGTATATGAGTGATGTTGTTTCCTGCTGGTGTCCAAAGTTTGTGCCTGTTAGTACCTTAAGCCTGTTAAGTCTTGACGTACATTTGTTTTTAATGTCCTGAATGTGGTTTGCAAAAGATAATGATGTGTTGTATGTGACCCCAAGTATTTTGGTCCTGTGAGTGTGTGGATTGTTAGTGTTATTTAGTGTAATCTGTGGAGTTATCTGGTGTTCTTTTGTGTTGCTTGTTAGCAAGGTGATGGTTGATTTTGTGGGCGCTACTTTGAGTCTATTGTGTGTGAGCCAGTGTTGTATACTGTTTATGTATGTTTGTAGGTTATTTGTAGCAGTGTCGATGCTGTTGTGAGTGGATGTTAGAGTGATGTCATCTGCATATGATGATAAGGTAAGCTTGTTATCTATGGGTGTTGGAATGTCATGCATGTATAAGTTGAACAGTGTTGGTGAGAGAACAGAGCCTTGAGAGGCCCCGTTCGGAAACAGCTTGTTTTTGGATGACTTGCCATTAAATGTGACATGTGAGTATCTTCCTAAAAGATAGTTGCTCAGCTACCTTTTGGTGTTATTGTGCATGTTTGTGTTAAGTATTTTGTTTATGAGAGGGAAGCGTGGGATAGCATCAAATGCTTTACTAATGTCTATTGTTACTAATAGTGTACGTTGAGCTGGTCGTCTGGAGTTGATGCCATCCATGATGTGCTGCGTGTGTTAGTGAGTAATGTCGTGGTTGAGTGGTGAGGTCTGAATCCATGTTGAGTAGGCGATAGTGGTATGTGTGGGTTGTTGATTTGTAAGATTAGTCTTTCTGTCACTTTGGAAGGTGTGCATAGTAAAGTAATGGGTCTATAGGAAGCTGGTTCTGTTGGATTTTTGTTTGGTTTGAGTAGTGTAATAATTTTACCTTGTTTCCATATGTCAGGAATAATACAGTGTTGGTATGAATACGTGCTGATGTTTGTGAGAGCTAGTATTCCCTGTGGGCCCAAGTGTTTAAGGTGTATGTTAGATATGTTGTCTGGTCCAGTAGCCTTCGAATTCTTAATGTTTTTGATGATCTTGGTGGTCTGGTCTGTATTGAAGAGTGTAGTAGTCGTGTCGAGTTTGTAGGTTTTCTTGTGTCTGGCTGTCTGTCTGCGTGTTTCTGGTTGTTGTCTCTGTTTAAGTGATTTATCTTTGCGTAGTGATTAACTAGAATGTTAGCTTGTTGTGTATATGTTGGGATATTATTTTGGCTACGACAGATAGCCGCGTGTGAGGTGTGAATGCCGCTCGCTGTTAGAGTGGGTAATGCTGTTTATAGTCTTGTTGAAAAGTTGAAAGTTGAAAGTTGAAATGGAACGTAAAACCATAGTTTAAAAACGCTACAGAGTAACAAAAAAAATTGCTTACGTCACACTTTCCCACATCTGTAATTGGCTAGAATTCGCCAGCAGTTTTGTTAACGGAATTGCTATTTGTAGTGTCGTTGCCAAGTTTTGTGACGTCATTAAATCCGCGCTGCTTATTGGCTCCGACCGAGAAGTATCACAGTGGGGAAAAGTTTTAGAGGTTAAAATTCTTGGAAGAAGACTAACATCTCTCCTTTCCAAATTAGCCTGAAATTGACCTTTCTTCTTCTTTTCACCTTTTCTGGATTTCGTAAACTTTCAATGGATAATAAACAATTTCTTTAATGTCTAAATTAATGTCTAAATTAATGTCTAAATTAACCATACTTAATTTACCACCTAAATTCATGTAGAGTAAAGGTGGAAATATTAACAAAACGATATTTTCAAAAATGTTAATAATAATAATAATAATAATAAACACTTAATTTATCCGCTAAAATTAACTTAAATAGATGTAATTAATTAATGTGAGTCAGTGAAGTGAAGTTATTTTGTAATTAATAACTAACTTCAAAGACTGAAAAGCTGCAAATAGAAGTTAATCCATTTGTAATAATTTCTATTCAAATGTTGATATAAGCTTTGTTTTCGTATGAACTGAAAGAGAACTTAGGTTATTAATCGTAATATTATCACTTATTCAGTTGTGTACGTGTGTGTGTGTGTGTGTGAATGGCATTTGACACCATCGGTATAAGGTATTTTCGACGAACATATACCTAGTCTGAATACAAATGTAACGTGTTGGAAGGAACGTACCGGTAAAGAATAGCAGCATTTAATCTCTTTTTGTAGTCTTTTTACGAGTAAAAAATTTACAGGAAATCTTTGATGCCTATTTGTAAAATATATTGAAGATGGTCACAATAATATGAAGCGCTAACTTCAAGTTACAATATATATATATATAAATACGAGTATTTTAATTTATTTTACTTTGTGAATATTTCTCTCTCTCTCTCTCTCTCTTTAATATTTTCATCTCTCTGATATAATGCAGAAGAACTGGAAGAAACTAATATCGAACCTGGCCTTCTTGAACTCGGTACCGTATCCGGTACTGAATCTGCAGGTATTGACTCTAGTCCTGAACCTGGTATCCCTCCTACCATTGAAATGATCTTTAATGAAACAGTTGACAGTAAGTGTCTTTTGAATTCAATTCAAATCCACGATGTTTTGCACCAAACGCTTTAGTGTATAACCGAAGACTCACCAATTAACCCCCTATTCTCCATCAGGAGACTTTTCTCTAACCGAATAAAATCGTCTGGCATTAGCTGGAGCACTATCAGTTAAGTAGCACTGGGCTGTAAAGGGTTGATACACGCATTTAATAACCTTTAAACCTTATAAGAGCATAACAAAGGTGTATGATTGACTTTAATCTTGCCCTTAAGGTCAGCATATAAGGTGTTAGTAACCTTTGACCACAATCTCACAATTTTTTTTTGTGTGTCAAGGTGTCAAGGGTCGATTCACGCAATCATTACTTCCTTTGTTTTGAAAATGAATAACCCTCTTTGATTTTCTGATTGGTTCTTTTCTTAATATCCTTTCCCTTACGGCAACCCTGAGTTGACTTTCATTTTACGATTTTCTCCTTTTTCAGGTTTATTAACGTATTAACACTAACTTATAAGACATGATGATACATGTTTTTAGATTTTAGGTTAACAATATGCTAAGCAATTTTCATTATAAAGTTAACATTGTTTATAAACGTTTATAATGAACGCTTGTTGCGCAAAAATATTAGAAAAATTCTCTGCTTTAAAGCACTTTAGTTTCATGGCAATTTGTATCTCTCGACTCGTATTTTAATGTAGACTATTGCAAAGCACTGTACACTTATTTCCGTTCAGTGAACTTAACCATTACGGAATGAATAGCACAAAAGTACACAAGAACTGCGCACCAACAGTCATGCACGTAATAAATATTGGGGGTAGTTTAGCATTTTTTATCAAGAATTATTAACTTTAAAGTTATATTATTAAATAATCTAAAATGAGGTATTTTTTGTGATGTGAATTTATTTCCAATTTTGTTGCGGTGATCATGATTAATCTATTCATGCATCACCTGAAATAAGTTACTCACGTTTGTGAGTATATATATATATATAATATATATATATATATATATATATATATATAAGGTATTGATGTTTCTCAGCCTTTATCGACGACTGATTTGCGACATTTTTCAAGATCTGACACCGTTCTAGATATTGCCTTCCTTAACTGAAGAGGGGTACGTCATAATCATGTCGTAAAAACGCTTTCCGTTGATCAGTAAAGTTAAGCGACATTAGGTCTGTGTGGTAGTGGGATGGGTGACCGTTCTCCGCGTCCACATGATGTAGCCACCCGTAGTTCGGATCCCGCGTAAAGTTGTAGGTCTCCTCCGTTAGGTTTTATCATAACTGAAAAATGAGACAGGAAATAAATCTCATTAAATAAAGTTATACTGTATTTGGCTGACTTTCCAGCTTTTTTCTCTTTGTGACTAAAATCCCTCTGACTAAGCTTTCTGGTTGATGGTAACCAATGGTAGCATTAACAAAACTAAAACTTTAGTAACTGCCTGTGGCTAAAACTGGTTATCGCGTTCGAATGAAGGTTATAACGCTTATACAAGTACAGCAGTACGATATTATTAACAAAATAAAGCAAAAGTTACTCTCTTTCGTGGCCAAAAACAAAAAAAAAAGGTTAAGTTTGGTATAAAAATAACAGATGTTGCTTTAACCTAACGAGTAGTGTTAGAACTTTAGCAGTCATCACTACTGGAGTGTAGATTCCTTTCCTTCGCATTAAACTTGGCTTTCTAATACTTAGTGCTAGGAAGGTAAGTTCTAATCGACATTTTCACAATGAAATAAAGGAATTCATTGTGTAACTGTGAAGTATGTATGACACACACACACACACACACACACACATATATATATATATATATTATATATATATATATATATATATATACTGTATATACAGGGTGATCACAAAGTCCTTGTGCAACTTTAAAATTTAATAACTTTTGATGTACACATGACAGAAACAAACTGTCAATGACGTATGAAAGCATAATTATTAGAGTCTTTGATACACTACATTACAAATTTCTAGGCCTCAACATCAACACAATCTTTCTTCATCCATCTTTTAATCCGATTTTCCAAAGACCTAAAAACATTCTCCAGTTGCTGCTGAGTGATTTCATGAATTGCATTTGTAATCCTGGCCATAAGATCATCCGCCATAATTGTCGCATTTGGGAGACAGAGAAACCTCATGAAGTCAGGCAACATGAAAGAGACTCATCAAAAATCAATGTCTAATGCGATCTCAGAAAGTCCTGCATCATTGGTACTTTCTTTTTTGAAGAACCAAACAGTGAATAGTGAACGTTACCTTGCAACCTTGCAATATTGCAGAATTTCTTTATCCCTGAACTAAGACGATTAAATCTTTCAGATACCATCTTCTTTCAGCAAGACGGTGCTCCCTACCACTCTGCTTTGAATGTGCGACAGTTCTTGAATGAAGTCTTCCCAACCAAGTGGATCGGTAGTGGTGGACCAATTGTTTGGCCATCTCGTTCACCTGACCTGACCCCACTGGACTACTTTTCATAAGGCCAAGTTAAAAGTGTTGTTTACTCGTCAAAACTACTTATAGCCGTGACTTATAGCAAGTGGAGAAAGTTGTCAGGTCTTTGGAAAATTGGATTAAACGCTGTATCGTGAAAGATGGTAGTTATTTTGAGGCAAAGAAAAATCTAGAATATAGTGGATTAAGAACTCTACTGACTCTAATACTTATTATGCTTTTATAGTTCACTTACAGTGTGTGTGTGTGTGTGTGTGTCAAGTGTATATAGAAAGTTATTACAAGTTTAAAACTGCACAAGAACTTTGTAACCACTATATATATATATATATATATATATATATATATATATATATATATATATATGAGACTGAACTCGGAATGGTCCCCTGAGGTTTTTTCATGATACACACAGATCGTGCATGGAACAAGGAACTCTTCTAGGAAAATTAAATCCACTATAGTCCGAATAAGTAATAGTAAATGACAAACACTATATAGTGTTTGTAATTTACCATTACTTATACGGACAATAGTATATATGTGTGTGTGTGTGTGAAGAAAATTCCTGGTAATGAAAAACATTTCATCCTAATTCCCAGAAGCCCTTTGGAAACCCATTATTGTTGTTGTCATTTTGTTTGCCACATTAAGAATTATTTTCTAACATTCCAGGTAAAATCACTCGAAAAACAAGTTTATCAAGATGGAAGGTAAGACGTTTAATGGGTTTTTTTTTTACTTAGATTATCATCAATACGTATACAGGGTGTCCCATAAGTCCCGTCTCATGGGACACACTGTGTGTGTGTGTGTGTGTGTGTGTGTATATATATATTGATTTTAATTTCTTTTTATCTTCATATTTACAGATATTCTTTTTTAAGTAAAAGAACTGGCACTCAGTGCCAGTGTCGACCCTCGTTAAGATATTCGATTTTGTGGGTTATCGGCAAACAATCTTCAGCTCATCACTTATTTTTAAGCGAAAAACCGCATGGACTCGCCTCTACCCACAATAGTGTCGAATCCACCGATTCGATCACATACTTATATGTACTGCTAAATTTCAGAGTTGTTAGATGTGGATGCCTCTCCTTTGGGGGTGTTTGGCTGGAAGTGAAAATATGCACGTTGGATCTAGTATAAAATGATCGTGTTGAAAGGTCAAAGCAATATTTCTGGAGTGTGGTTACTGTTATATTTTAATCATAAAAGTAACGTGTATACCTTACCTTTGAACCTTATGTTGTTTCGTGCGTTGGTCTCTCTTCACATGGAGGTCAAGCTGGTGGTCCCGCCTCTAGGTCTGGCTTGGTGGAGGAGCGAGTTGCTTTCTTGCGCTCTCCACCGTACATAGCCAGGCACGCCTGGCTCATCTGGTACCGTCCTGAGCCAGGCATCCAGTCTTCTCTTGAAGACTTCAACTTTGACCCCCGTTACGTTTCTGAGGTCCTTTGGAAGCTGGTTGAAAAGTCTTGGCCTCCTGACAACCAAGCTATTTTCCTTCAGAGTTGAGGAGGTTCCTTGTCGGGCCTTTAATTTGGAAACACTACACATTCTGCCTTTCCTATTTTCCAGTGTTGTTTGAATGGTAATTGGGTTTAGTTTTAGGTTTGGTACCAGTTTTTCGATAATTTTCTATATCTAGATTATGGTGTACCTCTCTCTTCTTCTTTCCAGGGAGTACAGATTTAGTTTACGTAGTCTTTCCCAGTAGTTGAGTTCTTTGCAGCCATCAATCTTGGCTGTGAAATGCCTTTGCGTTTCTTCTAGTTTATTAGTTTCTTCCTTTTTATATGGGGACGTCAAAACTGAGCCGTATTCAAGTTTTGGTATAATCAGTGTTTTTAGCAGGGGATTCATTACCGTTCTGTCCCTTCTCTTGAACGTTCTTAGTACACGTCGGGCGACTCTTTTTGCTTTATTTATCGCTACCTGATTTTGAGTTTGGAATTTCGCATCATCTTTCATTATTATTCTGAGATCGATCGCTTTCGTGCTTCTCTGAATTTCCTGTCTATCTGGAGCATAATATGCAGTCTGTTTAAGTTCTTCTTTTCTACCATATCTCAAGAGCTGAAATTTCTCGGTGTTAAATGACATGTTGTTGTCTTCTGACCATTTGTATATTTTGTTCGTGTCCCTCTGCAAGGCCTCCACGTCATGTACATCGCTGATTTTTCTGCTGATCTTTGTATCGTCTGCAAATGATGTTACTATACTGTTGTTGTTTACTCCGCTGTCTATGTCTGTTAGCATGATAATGAACAGGAGTGGGGTCAGTACGGTCCCTTGTGGTACTGAGCTGCGTACTTTCGATTCTGATGATGATACACCTTGAATTTTGACGACCTGCAGACGTTCTATGAGGAAGTTGTAGATCCATTTTCCCACTTTGCCTGTTATTTCCATATATTTAATTTTATGTGCTATTATACCATGGTCACATTTGTCGAAAACTTTAGCAAAATCTGTGTATATAACATCGTAGTTGTTATTGCTTTCCACTGCATCTAGAATATTGTTGTAGTGTTCTATTAGTTGTGATAGGCATGATCTACCTGATCGGAATCCATGCTGATTTTCGTTGAATCTTTCCCATGTCTCCAGGAAATCATAAATTTTCTCTCTAACTATTCTTTCAAATATTTTGGTGAGGTGGGACGCCAATGACACTGGTCTATAGTTCTTTGCTTAAGATGTATCCCCTCCTTTATATATAGGGACAATGTTTGTTCTTTTCAAGATGCTCGGTAATTCCCCAGTGTCTAGGGATCTTCTCCATATCCAGTATAAAGGTGTAGCTATTTCATTTTTACAGTTTTTAATCAATAATGCGTTCCATTTGTCCGGACCTACAGCTGAATGTGGTTTCATTTGTCCTTTAGCTCTCGCTACATCTTCTAGGGTAAAATCAAAGTCTGTTATATACTCGCCTTGCAATTCCTCTTCAAAGAATACATTTATGTCAGGTATCGCTTTGTCACTTTTTGGGGTATTGAAAACTAATTTATATTGAGCTCTCAATGTATCAGATATTTCTTTTGGATTGTCGGTTAGTTCATTATTTCTCGTCCTTAAGGGCAATAGCGGCCCGCGTTTTTGTTTTCCTTTTTCCATAGCCATAGAAGTATTTTGGATTTTCCTTTATTGCTTCTACCGCCTTTTCCTCTTCCCTCTCTGTATGGTCCTTAATCAGGGCTTGTATTTCCCTATCGATACCCTCCATTTTTTTTATTGCTTTCCTGTCATTATCTCCGCAGTTGCCTAACTTCGCCTCCACTCTCTTTCTTTTGCGGAATAGTCTTCTCTTTTGCCTCTCTAGCCAGCTCCTCTTTCCTTTTGGTTGTGATTTCGGAGCATATTTTTCTAAAATTCTCAGAGTTTTTTCTTCCAAGGTTGTTAGCATTTCTTCAGTTGTTTTATTCTCGAAAATTGTTCTCCATTCTAAATGTGCCATGTGCGATCTGATTGCTTCCCAATTTATAGTTTTGAAGTTTAAGTTAAAGGCCCCGAATTTACTTCTTTCCTCAATATGTGTATTGTCTTTTAATGCTGTCGTCATATTTGTTGATATCTCGATTAAGTTGTGGTTTGAGATAATGGTTGGGGTTATTTTTATATCAGCAATCAAGTTCGTGTTATTCGTGAATACCAGATCCAGGCAGTTATTTTTTCTGGTATTTTCTGTTATCTCCTGTGTCAGCATAAACTCATTTGTGAGAGCCATCAACATTTTTGCTTGCTCCTGGTCTTCTCTCTCTCTCTCTCTCTCTCTCTCTCTCTCTCTCTCTCTCTCTCTCTCTCTCTCTCTCTCATATATATATATATACTTATCTGTGAAATTACTGAAATAAGAGTAAATTTGTTGGTTTTATTACGCATGCTACCAGTATATCCATTTCAGTAGTTCCTATACCTCAAGGAAAATACCTTGAATAAATATACCAGTCAAAATCCAAAAACAGAAATAAATAAATGGATCACGAATAAAAAATTTGGGTACTTTTCCGTTATACCCCGTAATTTATTCTTTCCCGGTTAGGTCAACTGTACACCCTTGACAATTGGTTAGGTTAACTCGTAATATTTTCGTTAAAATATTCGTTAGCATTTCGTTAAAATATTCTTTAGTTTTAACGAAAATATCACGACTTAACCTAACCAATTGTCAAGGGCGTACAGTTGACCTAACCGGGAAAGAAGAAATTGCGGGGGTATAAAGGAAAAGTACCCAAATTTGTGGTGTAGCGCTAACCAAGGTTTCCCAAAATTAAATAATTCTCTTTTTATTGGAGTTTTGGGGTCATTTGCGAATGGAACGAAAGATTTCCGCAATCCACGATCTAACATTAGTCTCTCGTCTCGATAATCTTAACCCCTGGGTCGCGATCCAAAATTGGGTCGCCAAGCCATTTTGATTGGGTCATTAATTTGTCATTTATAATTTATTTACGTTATCTCAAATCATTTTACCATTAATTATGTAATTTATTATTTATTACGAGTGAACCGTTTGAAGGCATGGGTCGCCGAGCTAACCCCGCGACCAGAATTTGGGTTGGAACCTAAAAAGTTTACGAACCAGTGATCTAAACTCTGGGAATACGTACGATTTATTTTTGTTAACTCTTTGATTGAGTTCTTAACTCACCCATAGTTAAATATATAAGAATAGTTAGATACTAAAGATAGTTAAATATATAAGAATAGTTAGATATATAAAGATAGTTAAATATATAAGAATTATAAATATATATGCGCCTCGGTGGTGTTGTGGTTAGCGTCGCTGACTACGAATCCAGCGGCCCCGGGATCGAGACCCGGTGACGGCAACCGGCGCGCAGTAAAACCCACCCGTTCATCTTTCCACACGATAAAAGAAAGTGGTTGGTAGATAAGTGGGTACCCTGGATAGCCTAGTGGTTAAGACGTTAGGCTGTTGGTGGGGCGTGGTTCGGATTCCGCGTTAAACTGTAGGTCTAAGGTGAAGTGAACAATTCGGGCGGAAGCAAACCAAAGGTGTGTATTATTATTTGAACTCAAATTGGGTCAAATAAGATTATGGAGTCACTTTGGTTTCTTTTTAGGGTCCGGGGGGGGGGGAGAAAGTGTTTTCAAAATAATAATTAAAAAGTTACAAAACTCATAAAGTAATTTAAACTTCGTGGATTGGACTATTTCAGGACACAATTTCAAGTAATTAAAAGCATTCTACAGTTTTTTTTAGAATTTAGCTATAACCAGTATGTTGAAAAAGGTACTCAAGGACACACACACACACACACACACATATATATATATATATATATCGTAAAGAACGACGCTTGTATAGGAGATATTCCGCGCAAGACGAGAAAGAGAAAACAACAAATGAAAAAATGAAGTACCACCTGGGAATCGAACCCGGGATCTTCCGATTGCCGGTCAGACGCGATAACCACTACACCATGGACTCCACTCTTCCAAATGCCGTAATTCCTCTACATACTCGCAGAAAAATGCCCCAAGGGGGCACCTCCCGCTTGCCGTAACATTATATACATTCAACTGCAAAGAACACGCAGTATAAATAACGTAAAGAACGACGCTTGTATAGGAGATATTCCGCGCAAGACGAGAAAGAGAAAACAACAATGAAAAAATGAAGTACCACCTGGGAATCGAACCCGGGATCTTCCGATTGCCGGTCAGACGCGATAACCACTACACCATGGACTCCACTCTTCCAAATGCCGTAATTCCTCTACATACTCGCAGAAACCAATGCCCCAAGGGGCACCTCCCGCTTGCCGTAACATTATATACATTCAACTGCAAAGAACACGCAGTATAAATAACGTAAAGAACGACGCTTGTATAGGAGATATTCCGCGCAAGACGAGAAAGAGAAAACAACAAATGAAAAAATGAAGTACCACCTGGGAATCGAACCCGGGATCTTCCGATTGCCGGTCAGACGCGATAACCACTACACCATGGACTCCACTCTTCCAAATGCCGTAATTCCTCTACATACTCGCAGAAACCAATGCCCCAAGGGGGCACCTCCCGCTTGCCGTAACATTATATACATTCAACTGCAAAGAACACGCAGTATAAATAACGTAAAGAACGACGCTTGTATAGGAGATATTCCGCGCAAGACGAGAAAGAGAAAACAACAAATGAAAAATGAAGTACCACCTGGGAATCGAACCCGGGATCTTCCGATTGCCGGTCAGACGCGATAACCACTACACCATGGACTCCACTCTTCCAAATGCCGTAATTCCTCTACATACTCGCAGAAACCAATGCCCCAAGGGGGCACCTCCCGCTTGCCGTAACATTATATACATTCAACTGCAAAGAACACGCAGTATAAATAACGTAAAGAACGACGCTTGTATAGGAGATATTCCGCGCAAGACGAGAAAGAGAAAACAACAAATGAAAAAATGAAGTACCACCTGGGAATCGAACCCGGGATCTTCCGATTGCCGGTCAGACGCGATAACCACTACACCATGGACTCCACTCTTCCAAATGCCGTAATTCCTCTACATACTCGCAGAAACCAATGCCCCAAGGGGGCACCTCCCGCTTGCCGTAACATTATATACATTCAACTGCAAAGAACACGCAGTATAAATAACGTAAAGAACGACGCTTGTATAGGAGATATTCCGCGCAAGACGAGAAAGAGAAAACAACAAATGAAAAAATGAAGTACCACCTGGGAATCGAACCCGGGATCTTCCGATTGCCGGTCAGACGCGATAACCACTACACCATGGACTCCACTCTTCCAAATGCCGTAATTCCTCTACATACTCGCAGAAACCAATGCCCCAAGGGGGCATGTAGTATGTAGAGGAATTACGGCATTTGGAAGAGTGGAGTCCATGGTGTAGTGGTTATCGCGTCTGACCGGCAATCGGAAGATCCCGGGTTCGATTCCCAGGTGGTACTTCATTTTTTCATTTGTTGTTTTCTCTTTCTCGTCTTGCGCGGAATATCTCCTATACAAGCGTCGTTCTTTACGTTATTTATACTGCGTGTTCTTTGCAGTTGAATGTATATAATGTTACGGCAAGCGGGAGGTGCCCCCTTGGGGCATTGGTTTCTGCGAGTATGTAGAGGAATTACGGCATTTGGAAGAGTGGAGTCCATGGTGTAGTGGTTATCGCGTCTGACCGGCAATCGGAAGATCCCGGGTTCGATTCCCAGGTGGTACTTCATTTTTTCATTTGTTGTTTTCTCTTTCTCGTCTTGCGCGGAATATCTCCTATACAAGCGTCGTTCTTTACGTTATTTATACTGCGTGTTCTTTGCAGTTGAATGTATATAATGTTACGGCAAGCGGGAGGTGCCCCTTGGGGCATTGGTTTCTGCGAGTATGTAGAGGAATTACGGCATTTGGAAGAGTGGAGTCCATGGTGTAGTGGTTATCGCGTCTGACCGGCAATCGGAAGATCCCGGGTTCGATTCCCAGGTGGTACTTCATTTTTTCATTTGTTGTTTTCTCTTTCTCGTCTTGCGCGGAATATCTCCTATACAAGCGTCGTTCTTTACGTTATTTATACTGCGTGTTCTTTGCAGTTGAATGTATATAATGTTACGGCAAGCGGGAGGTGCCCCCTTGGGGCATTGGTTTCTGCGAGTATGTAGAGGAATTACGGCATTTGGAAGAGTGGAGTCCATGGTGTAGTGGTTATCGCGTCTGACCGGCAATCGGAAGATCCCGGGTTCGATTCCCAGGTGGTACTTCATTTTTTCATTTGTTGTTTTCTCTTTCTCGTCTTGCGCGGAATATCTCCTATACAAGCGTCGTTCTTTACGTTATTATACTGCGTGTTCTTTGCAGTTGAATGTATATATGTTACGGCAAGCGGGAGGTGCCCCCTTGGGGCATTGGTTTCTGCGAGTATGTAGAGGAATTACGGCATTTGGAAGAGTGGAGTCCATGGTGTAGTGGTTATCGCGTCTGACCGGCAATCGGAAGATCCCGGGTTCGATTCCCAGGTGGTACTTCATTTTTTCATTTGTTGTTTTCTCTTTCTCGTCTTGCGCGGAATATCTCCTATACAAGCGTCGTTCTTTACGTTATTTATACTGCG